>CM031243.1:742657638-743242638 GCA_018340775.1 Taxus wallichiana var. yunnanensis
CTTAGTTTATCAATCTTTTCGGACCTACTTTTCTTCTTTCACATTAAACAAGTAAAGCTGATGTGAAACCCCGCAAACAAGGAACATCAATTACTCAAGTTTTTCCAACTACTTTACACCTCAATGCAAAAATAAGTAAGTTAAGCTAACCCAAAACCCCACGATAATTTTTACTTCACGATCTAGTCGATTTTACGATTACTCATTACTTCAAAAGATAAAATAATCTAAGTCTTTCGCCAAACCCACATTTAGCCAAGCGATGACATGGAATCCATACCAGATATATTAACGAGGTGGAATATTTAAAATTCTAAGTAAGTCCACATCATTTTCATGCATCCAGATCACTCAAAGAGAAGTAATTGACCTCGCAAACCCCGAGAAATTTCATGCATACCAATTGGAGAAGTTTTTGAGTGATTCGAACTCAACACATTTGTAGTCGAGGTAGGCTATTTGTTTGTTCTTGTTCTTTCATTTCAAGTTTTCACTTGTCATTTTCATGGGTTTTCGGCCATTTTTCCTTTCTCGTTATTTGTGTAATTTCTCATTTATGTGGATCTATTTTCTTGTGGAATTCTTTGAGTTTAGGTTAGTTTGTTTCAATGAACTTGTGAATGGAATTTACATTATTGCACTTGTGTTTACCCTATGCCAAAATTTCCCATATCTTGTCATATGAGAAACCTTGGTTTTTCCCTAGCTCATTCGGGAAAAATAACAACCGATGTTTCCTCTTTGTAGAAAATCAGCGTTGCATAACTCCTAAACAATGCTTTGTGAGTTTCCCAATGGTCACATTACTTGCTTGTGTTTTGTGGGTTTCTAACCTACTACTAATTCCCCGTGCCTTGCAGGTTTCTTGATTGCTATTGCTTAAGATTGGTGCTTTGTGAGTTTATGCCCCCACTACTTCTCTATGTTTTACGACTTTTGACTACTTGCTACTTAAACTGTGTTATACGCTAAATCAACCCCTACTACTTAAAATAATGTTTTGCGGGTTTCGAGGTATCATTATTTGTACATATTTTGTGGTGTTTTAAAACACTATTATTGGTGGGAAACTAAACCTCTTCTACTTTTGTTGCCATACTAAATCTCTAGCATAAAAATTTAAATTTTTTCCATGACAATCAAGCCCACACTCAAAAAATCCTTAAACCGGGTAATGTGAACCTGCCCTCTAGCCAATCTCTGAATATGTAAAACCCATCATGGCCAAGAGGGATGTGCTAACTATATTTTTAAAGTTTGTTTCATGTGTAGGTAAGTTGGTGAGAAATAATTCATGAGCTCATTATGATTCACCTAGAAGGAGTTGTTCCCAGAGGCCTAAAAGGGCCTATTTTTAGACTTCTTGCACCTATAGAGCACCCCGAGGATGTCCCAAGAAGATATAATTCCTTTAAGAAGTGTGTGATAGAGTTGTGAAATCATCCAAGGTATTTTAGGAAGGTTTTGGAAGAAAATCAGTGTTTAAGAATAAGTTATGTGAAGTTGGGTCTTTGGGAGCAAGGTATTGGGAAATGCATGTCTTGAAAAAGCTAGTCACCTTGTTTGAAGGGTTTTGGAGCCTCGTGAATATTCAGAAGCTCGTACCATAGGAATTGGAGAGATAAAATATCCTAATTCATGTTGAAATCATCAAGGAAAGGTTTTGGGAATATTGAGAGGTGAAAACTTGTCCGATAGTGCGACACAAAGGTCTTGGTACAAGTCAGTAACTTGCACAAAAGGTTTCATGATCTATGTGAATATTTGAGAGCCTAACCAAATCAAAAATTTAATTATTTAATTCTCTTCATAACCCATATGATGTGTTATTATGTGGTGATCGTAAACTCTTCCTACCACTCAGTCTATCGGCGCACACCTTGAGAAAAAGTGAAAATATGGGTAAAATATGATGAATAATTCATTTTCAGGACTTATATATATTCTCATTAGATTCATTTTCCCTTTTCCATAAATATTAATATATTGTATGACCTATTTTCATTGAAAATTTCTCTCAAATGGTGAAAACAAGTTCGCAGTGAAACCGCCAATTGTTGTCATATGACAACAAACCCATTACTTACACGACAAAAAAATTTTAATGCTCGAAAATAAGCATATTGTCACCTAAAATCAAGGTGTTGTTACATGACACTCATTTTGGTTTCTTGACAATGAATTTCAAGAATTTGGAAGGCTTGAGACATGCGACAACAAAGTTTTTGTCATGCGACAACAAGGTTTTTGATGCACAACAATAAGGTTTTTGAAATGTGAAAACAAGGTTCGACGTGTGACATAGAAACTTAGGTGAAAAAATAAATGTTTTCATGTGATAGAAAAGTTAAGATGTTGTCACGCGATTACAGAAAATTTTGTTATGTGACAAGAAAGTCAAGATGCTAACATGCAACAAGGAAGTTGCTATGTTGTCGTGTGTGACAATGAAAATAAGGTCATTTTTTTCAAGGAGATTTTGGTTACCCATTCATATGTCGTGCGTTAGGAAGATGATTTCATGTACAAGGGGGATTTTTTGGCATGAAAAATGATGTTATGCATCAAACATATTTTTGGTGGCACAGAAAATGATGTCACGTGTTGAGGAGATTTTGAGCAACCTAGAGATGATGTGATCAGAAGATGGAGGAAGATGAAAGGTCACAGGTGATGAAGGAACATCAAAGGTCATGATAGGAACTCAAAAGGTCAACAATCATGGAGGAAGGTGAAAGGTCATGTGGGGGAGATGAAAGGACAATCATGGCACTATAAATATGAATGATGCCCTCATTTTAAAGGATGGTTAGTACTTGTTTACTAGATCTTAATGTATTTCTAGAAGAAAATACCTTAATTTGTTCTACTCCTTACCTAATACTATTTTATCTCCATCTCAACTTGTACTCTAGAGCATTGTAAATTGTGCAACATGATGCAATAAGAATTTGTGTTTCTTGTTGATTGTTCCTCTTTCTTTGCAAATGGTTTATTTTAATTGAGGCAAGTGAAATGTTCTAATTTTAATGTAAAAACTATGTTATGATATTTTTGGTTGAAATAATTTCTTTAGTTTTCTTTCCTATCTCCCTCACTAAGAAATTTTCTTCTCTTGTATTGAATATAAGAAATTGCCATAGGTTTAGGGAAGTATTCTTGTGTGATCCTGGTCTTTAGGCCACCCTGAAAATTAGTTTAGATTATTTTCATTTCCTTGTTTTCAATAAATGGAGCTACCCCATTCAAGTAGAGGGACTCAATCCCATACACTGTTGGTGAGAACCCACTAATTTTCCCACTTGAAAAATTATTTCACCAACAGTTTTTGGCACCCACTATGGGGTATATTTAGCATATCTGCACCCAATTTTGATTCCAAAAGTCGAAAAATGTATATTCCAAAAATAAAAATATATAATTTGAAAAGTCATTGAACCTTATGTCTTCCACTGATGGCTATTCCTGGTAATCCCCCAATCTTGAGGCCTAAGATTCTATTCCATATATAAGAAGATATTGCATCATATTTGAGGGAAACTATTTGGCACAACAGAGAAAGATTCACTCATTACTTCACTATTATGAGATTTCTAGATTCTAAAGAAGAATGTGTAGAAGCCTTGGAAAGAGAGAGACAAGTTCAAAACTAGTAGAGGAGATCCTAGAGGAGTCTTGTGTGAATTTTACATTCAACTTTGATTGATAGAAGGTATACAAGATATTCAAGAGCTAGTGGTGTGTCTGATCCCAACTTTGAAGAATAGTTGCAAGCTGATTTCAGACTTCCTATTAGTTAAATTGCAAGAAGAACATGTTGACAATACTCCATGTAATCCTACTTTGTATTTTGAGTCCCTGCTGATGGAGTTGTAGTTGAACCTTTAAACTATATTCCTCCACAAGAGGAAATTGCTGAAGAAGAGATCAAAAGAATTGAAGTCATCCTCAAAGGATTTGAAGAAAAAGTTGAAGAGGAAGAACTACCAATGTATAAAAAACACCACTACCTTGGGGAAATATATAAGCCCTTTAGCTATCACCCCGCCTCTGCATGATCTACCTAGGAGATCAAGAAAGAATTTTCCCAAGTTCCATGGTGATGGGAAGCAACATCTAGATGACCACATTACAGCCTTCATCACTTCTTGTGGAGTGCTAGGAGTTGGATATGAAGATGTATCAGTCCACCTTTTTATAGAATCTCTGTAAGATGCAGCAGTGAACTGGTTCTATCACATGCTAGCTAGATCAATAACCAATCGGAACAACATGAAGACCAAGTTTAAAACAAGATTCAAACCTGCAGAAGATGCTCATGCAATTTTAGCCCAGTGGTCTCAACTAAAGAAAGATCCCTTTGAACCAATGAGGAGTTCATGGAAAAGTTCAACAGGATGCTTTACAAGATACCTAGGTGGCCCAACCTATCGAAGACAACAAGCTAAGATTCTTCACAAATTCCCAACTCCTTGAGGTGAGTTTTATGCTAAGAAGAACTCAACCAATGGATTTGGATGAAGCACAAAATCTTTCAATTGAAGTGGA
This sequence comes from Taxus wallichiana var. yunnanensis, assembly GCA_018340775.1. Taxonomy (NCBI): domain Eukaryota; kingdom Viridiplantae; phylum Streptophyta; class Pinopsida; order Cupressales; family Taxaceae; genus Taxus; species Taxus wallichiana. Next base: position 742,662,187 of record CM031243.1, read on the forward strand.
AGATGATCTGATCATGTTGGGAAAAATTAAAAAGGTCCAAGTAAGGAGAAAGGCCAAAGCTCAAATGTAGGTACCATAGATTCATTAGTTCAGAAATTGGCTAATGATGTCTTGTCTCTCAAGAAGCAATTGGCTCAAGTTTCTGTGAGTAGAGAGACACCTAAGAAGAAATTTCAAAATAGACAAAGGATCGACCCACCACCTCAAAGACTTTCTTTAGAGGCTCCCCTATCAATGCACCCTGTGATACACAGGGTGATGATGAGGATGAGATTGCTAAACAAGGTGATGATGATGAAGAATAATATGAGCTTGGAAAAGAATAAGTCGATGATGTTAAGATTGGGTATTTCGAGTACTCATCCAAATATGAAAGTGAATAAGGTGATGCACCAAGTTTCTCTTATGCGGTTTTCACTCATTCTCAATAAAAAAAAATTCTTCTACTTCTACTCCTAAGAAGAAGAAATATGCAAATTCTCCCATGGTGACTCTGTCTAATAAAATAATCAATAGAGGAGCTGCACTTCCTCCTTGTATGGAATATGCTAAAGAAAAACTAGACCTTGTGGCAGCCAAGAGGACCACCGATGAAACAAGTAAGTCTCCTAAGTCTACATCTGTTAAAGCATATTCTTCTAAGGTTTCTAATGCTACTTCCAAAATAGTAAACATGTCTAGAAAAACTTCTGAGGTACCTAATAAGCCTACAGTAGCTTCCAAGTATACCCCTGCTACCAAAATAACCCCTTCTCCCAAAGTAGTGTCTTCTTCCAAATCTTCCACCACCTCGATACATTTTCTTCATCCTCTTTTGATATCATAGATCATGTCAAAAGGTCTAAGGTCCAAATATCTAAGTTTGAATATTTGTAGACCCATCCAGAATAGTTTGATAAACTAGTCCAGTTTATCAAAGGTAGTAACCCAAATCCCAATTCTGTCATGCCCTCTTCCAAAGGGTTACTACCAACTCCTCCTTCCCCATCATCTCAAAACATGCTATCCCTAAGTGCATCCAAGACTGACAAGATTAAACCATTCTACCTTTCTCTTCTTATTGGAGGCTACCAATTAAACAACTGTATCATAGACTCAGGTGCTTCTAATAATGTGATGCCAATAAAAGTAGCTAATGCCCTTGGTTTGACTCTAACATGGGATAAAGGTCGGTGTTATTATATGGAAACTAAATAATTCCCACTTGTGGGGAGAATAAAGGATGCCCAAGTTTCTTTAGATGATTTCCCCGAGAAGAAAGTGTTATAGACTATCTTGGTAGATACATTCCACCTCATACAAGATGTTGTTAAGAAACATATTCTGCGCAGAGATTTGGGAAAATAAAGTCGATGGAATGGTCTTTAACAAATATTCCATTCAAGGGTCAAATGAAAAATCTTATGTGCCTCTTATATCAGAATAAGATGAAGATAGACTATGGACTATGGAGTTTAATGGAAGTCATTGTAGTTCAGATTCTGGAGCTGGTGTGGTTTTTTATTTCCCCATCAGGTGAGTTGTTTCCTTTTTCTTTCAAGCTCCAATTTGAAAATACAAACAATACTACAGAATATGAAGCCCTTCTCTTAGGCATGGATATAGCTGAGTCCATGGGAATCAAACAATTGAGATGCCTAGGAGATGCAGAGGTAATTGTGAAACAAGTTTGGAATCAATACCAAGTGAAGAATTCACAACTAAAAATTACAGGAATAGAGTATGGGATTGCATTGAATCCTTTGATGCTTTCTCTATACAAGTTGTTCCCCATGAACAAAATGAAAAGGCTGATTCTCTTGTTGTGTTAGGTTCTTTGATGATTCCACACCCCTCTTTTGATAAAGAGAAATATTCTATAGAGATGGTTTTCAAACCCAGTGTTCCCAATAATGTAAATCATTGACAAGTTTTCAATGATGACAATCAGCTCTTGGCCTTCTTAGAACAAAGAGATAATTTCAACAACCTCTTCTTCAAAGGAAGTGAGAACCCACATAGGGAGTTGAATTTAGAAGAAGACAAAGGTGAAGTTAAAGAGGTTGATTCTGATGGAGTGCTTGTGCTAAAAGGTAATAATATTCCTAAGGGCCTAGTATCGCTTGAATAATTGTTTGATAGGCATGATAGATATGTGAAAGATAAAGCTAAGGAATCTCCCAAGAGCATTACTGATTTTGAGAAGGTAAATATTGGAATAGAGAAGCAACCCTAATTTGTGAATATAGGAAATGTTTCTCACTAGAGGAAAAGAGAAGCTTTGTTTCATTATTGAAAAAATATTTAGATGTATTGGCATACTCTTATGATGAACTAAAATCTTTCAAACTGAAAGAGATGCAACACACAATACCACTCAAGTCTAAGAAAATCCATTCTAATAAAAGAAAAAGACAATATAATCCAAATATTTTTGGAACAATCCAAGAGGAAGTGTTGAAAATGTTGAATGCAAGGATCATTTTTCCAATCCATCACTCTACATGGGTGGAAAATATTGTCCTTGCGGAAAAAAATGGAGAAATAAGGATTTGTGTAGACTTTTGAAATCTGAACCAAGCTTCTCTAAAGGAAAATTATCCACTTCTAATCATGGATCAGATTTTACAAGCAGTCACAGGTTCAGAAATGCTTTCCATGCTGGATGGATTCTTCGGCTACAATCAAATTGAAGTTTCTCAAGAAGATCAATATAAGACTACTTTTACAACTTCGTGGGGAACCTTTGCCTATAGGCGGATGTCGTTTGGTCTCATCAATGCTTTGGGGCCACATTTCAAAGAGAAATGGACTTGGATTTCAAGGATTTGAAGAAAAAATGTATTGTCATTTATCTAGATGATCTCACAGTCTTCTCTAAGAAGAGGAAAGAACATTTGATACACCTTGAACAAGTTTTGCTAAGGTTTCGAGAACATGGCATATCATTGAATCTAAAAAAGTCAATCTTTGGAGTGACTAAAGGAAAGATCTTAGGACATATTGTGAATAAGGAGGAAAAATATTGATCTAGAAAGAGTAAAATCCATTCAAAACCTCTCTTTACCCACAAACAAGAAGGGAGTCCATTCATTCTTTGATAAGGTCAACTTCCTTCGCCGCTTTGTTCTATATTTTGCTGAGTTAACCAAGCATATTACAAAAATGATGAAGCCCCAAGAGAGTTTCAAGTGGATTAAGGAGGGAAAATAAGATTTTGAGAATATCAAGAAGGCCATAGCCAAAGCTCCAACCCTAGTATGTCTTGATTTCAGTAAAGATTTCATTGTGTATTTTTATGCATATGAGCACACTATTTCAGCTATTTTAGTTCAGAAGAATGAGGAAGGGCTTGAGTCTCCTATTGCCTTCATGAGATTCCCATTGAAGAATCATGAGCTCAAATACTCCTCCATAGAAAATCACACTTATGTGGTGGTCAAGGAAGTCAAGAATTTCAGATTCTACATCCTACACTCTCACACCATTGTAATGGTTCTTGGATCATCTATAAAGTCTATCTTGACTCAACAAGATCTTGGAGAAAAAAGAGGAAATTGGGTGTCAAATATTCAAGAGTATGACCTGGAGATAAGGCCATCTAATCTAGTTAGAGGAAATGGGTTATGCAAGTTGATAGTTGAAGATGAGTCTCTCATGAATAAGTATGAAGACAAAGAATGCCATTTCTATGGATGCGTAAGTAAGGACCTGCCCCAGGTACTCTTTGTAAATACTACCAATGAATGGTACAGTGATATTTCTTACTTCCTCACTTATGGTGATTGTCCAAAGCATATGGATTATAAGAAAAGAAGGACCCTCAAGCTCAAATCTGCAAGGTATGTGATTTGGAACCATGTATTGTATAAGAGAGCCCTTGATGGATGTTTCTTAAGGTGTGTTGATAAGGAGAAACAAGAGAAGTTGCTAAAAGCATATCATGACCAAGCTTGTGGTGGAAATTTCTCTGCCATGGTCATTGCACACAAGATACTTCAAGGAGGTACTATTGGCCTACTCTCTTTTAGGATGCTCAGAAATGGGTATCTAAGTGTGAGCCTTGCCAACAATTTGTGGGAAGACCACAACTCATTGCACTTCCACTCAGACCAGTGGTGATTGAAGAGCCTTTCCAAAAATGGGGTATGGAATTCATCGATGCTCTTAATCCTCATTCTAGTGTAGGTCATATATTTATTCTCATAGCAATGAATTACTTCACTAAGTGGGTGGAGGCCATACTAGTAAAGCAAGCCAATTTAGAAATAATATGTAACTTCATCAAGGAAAATATTATTGTTCGTTTTGGCATTCCACAAAAGATAGTTGTTGATAATGCCACTTATTTCTCTTCTATGGAATTAACTCGAGTTCTACTATGGATACAAAATATCCTTATCCCATGCATCTAACTATTATCCTCAAGGGAATGGTCAAGCAGAATCTAGTAATAAGAATCTTGTGATAATTGTGAGGAAGCTTGTAGATCAAAATTAGATAAATTGGCACAAGAAGCTATATGATGCACTATGGGCTGATCATATTACTCGAAAAGAGCTATTGGTATGTCTCCATTCCAACTCCTATATGGGATAAATACATAAGTTCCAATAGGCTGAGAGTTTCCAACATTATAATTGATCAAATTAGTAGAATATGGCGGGTTTGAGACTCATTGGATAAAAGGATTTTTACTTAGAGAAGATATGTGAAGATAGGGTGTTGGTCGTTGATCGAATAAAGGACCATCAATTGAAAGTAAAGAAAATTTTTGATAAGAAGGAAAAGAAAAGATATTTTCATATTGGTGATCTTGTCCTACTATGGGATAAAAGGAGAGAACCAAAAGGAAGCCATGGAAATTTTGATTCATTATGGCTTGGCCCATTTTAGATATGGGACACATGTGGAGAGAATACTTTCCAACTATCTTACCTGGATGGAACTCACTTGGAATTGCCTCACAGTGGGCAATACTTGAAATTATACAAACAATGAAAGTGGGTTGTCCCCTACATGTACCATAGGTGAATATAGGTTTGTGTATTTCCCTTTGTGTTGTGTGTTTCCCTTTATGTCATTTTTCTTGTTTGTCTCGTGTTGTGTTCAATAAATAAGGTTTTTGTATCCACCCTTGTTTTGCAATGACTCCTATAGCCCAATGGATAAGGCACTAGTCCTCTTAGTGTCTTGAGATTCTGGGATTCCTACTTGCCCCATCTTCACTTTGTTCAATCTAAGACAAGTCCCCAAGCTAGAGCCAGTTGTTGTCATGCTAAATTTATAGCATAAAAATTTAAAATTTTTCCATGACAATCAAGCTCACACTCAAAGAATACTCAAACTAGGTAATGTGAACTTTCCCTTTGGCTAATCTATGATTATGTAAACCCCATCATGGCCGAGAGGGATGTGCTAACTAGATTTTTAAAGTTTTTTTCATGTGTAGGTAAGTTGGTGAAAAAATTCATGAGTTCATTATGATTCTCCTGGAAGGAGTTTCTCCCAGAGGCCTAAAAAGGGCCTATTTTTAGACTTCTTACACTGCAGAGCACCCCCGAGGATATCCCAAGAAGATATGAAAGCTTTAAGAAGTGTGTGATAGAGCTGTGAAATCATTTGAGGTATTTTAGGAAGGTTTTGGAATAAAATCAGTGTTTAAGAACAAGTTATGTGAAACTAGGTCTTTGGGAGCAGGGTATTGGGAAATGCACATCCTGAAAAAGCTAGTCACCTTGTTTGAAGAGTTTTGGGAGCCTCGTGAAGATTCAGAAGATCATACCCTAGGAATTAGAGAGATAAAATATCCTACTTCATGTTGAAATCATCAAGGAAAGGTTTTTTGAACATTGAGAGGTGAAAACTTGTTCGACAATGTGACATAAAGGTCCTGGTACAAGTTGTAACTTTCCCAAAAGGTTGAAATATCCTCGTGAAGATTTGAGAGCCTAAAAATCTTAATGAAATTATATTTAGTTATCTTCATAACCCATATGATGTGTTAGTTTGTGGTGATCGTAAACTCTTCCTACCACTCAATCTATTGGCGCACACCTTGAGGAAAAAGTGAAAATATGGGTAAATGATGATGAATACTTGATTTTTAGGAGTTAAATATATTCTCATTCCATTAATTTCCCATTTTCCATAAATATTAATATATTTTATGACCTATTTTTGTTGAAATTCCTCTGAAAATGGAAAAAACAAATTCGTAATGAAACGCCAATAGCTATCGGGCGACAACAAACCCATTGTCGCCCAAAAACAAGAATATTATCACCCAAAACAAAGTGTTATCATTTGAAACTCATTTTGGTCACTTGACGATGAATTTTAAGTGTTCAAAAGGCTTGAGATGTGTGATAGAAAAGTTTTTGATGTGTGACAACAAGGTTTTGGTGCACAACAACAAGGTTTTGACACGTGAAAACAAGGTTATGACACTTGACATGGAAACCCATGTGACAAAAAATGTTTTCATGTGACAAGAAACTCAAGATGTTGTCACGCGCACAACGGAAATGTTGTCGTGCGACATGAAAGTTAAGATGCTGTCGTGTAACATGGAAAACAAGCTAATTGTTTTTCAAGGATATTTTTGGTAACCCATCGGATGTTGCGTGTCAAGAAGATGATGTCATGTATAGAGGGTATTTTTTCTAGCATAGAAAACAATGTCGAGCATTAAGCATATTTTTGGTGGCAAAAAAAATGATGTCACACGTTAAGGAGATTTTAAGTTGCCTAGAGATGGTGTAATCGAAGATGGAGGAAAACAAAAGGTCACATGTGACAAAGGAACATCAAATTTTGTGACATGAATTTGAAAGGTCAACAATCATGGAGGAAGGTGAAAGGTCATGTGGGGGAGATGAAAGGATAGTCATGGCACTATAAATATGAATGGTGCCCTCATTTCAAAGGATGGTTAATACTTTTTTACTAGCTCTCATTATCTTTCTAGAAGCAAGTGCCTTCATTTCTTCTGTTCCTTATCTACTACTGTTCTATCTCCATCTCAACTTGTACTCCAGGAGCATTGTAAATTGTGTAACATGATGCAATAATACTTTGTGTTTCTTGTTGATTGTTCCTCTTTCTTTGCAAATGGTTTCTTCTAATTGATGCAAGTGAAATGTTTGATTTTAATGCAACAAACTCTGCTATGCTATTTTTTGGTTGAAATCCTTTTCTTAGTTTTCTTTCTATCTCCCTCACTAAGCAATTTTATTCTCTTGTATTGAATACAAGCAATTGCCATAGGTTTAGGGAAGTATTCCTATGTGATCCCCGATCTTTAGACCACCTTGAAAATTAGTTTAGATTGTTTTCATTTCCTTGTTTTCAATAAATGGAGTTGTCCCATTCAAGTAGAGGGGCTTAGTCTCGTACACTATTGGTGAAACCTACTAATTTTCCCACTTGACAAATTATTTCTCGAACAACTTGTTTATTCAAAACTTCAAGTAGAAGCACCCCGAAAACCCACACTGCATTATAAAAATAAGTTGTTTTAACAACTTACTTGATGTAAGCTTATAACTTCATTTCTAAAAGATTTTTGTGTACTTTCATGACCATATTAACTTTGGATGTGCTCATAGACTTGAATCATCTTAACTTAACTTGAATTCTACATTTTAAGTAAGGATTGTTGTTAATAGTACAGTAGTTAGCACACATTGTTCACTTGAAGAAAAGAAAAGAAAATTTTTGAGGCAAGAGAGGGATCACTTGAAGAAAGGGAAAAGTCATCAAAATTTGAGGAATTCACCATTATTTAGGAGGATCCTAATCTTTGTATTGAAGAGACCTTAAAGGATAGGAAGGGAAAAGGAAAATCTAGATCCATGTTAGTTAGTGAAACACAAAGGGGTAAAATGAAGTATGAATATAAAGGTTATCTAGTTGAATCTTTTGTTGCATCTAAGCTTGTTGAAATTAGTGAAAAATACATGGGGCATGTGTCCACAAATAAGAATACAGAAAGATCTAAGGCCATAAGGTAGAAACCTCTTATGCAAGACTTTAATAATTATGGATTGATATTTTTAGTGCTGCTCGCGATTACTTTGAATTTTTCGGAATGTGCCAAGTATTATGATCCTCTAACAAGGTCAATCAAAGATACCTCAGAAACCTAGTGGTGAGACTTGATGCTCAATTTTTCAATTATAGCTTAAAGATCCCCATAAAGGAAAAGGTGTTGGATGTAGATATATAAAAGGACATTAAGAAATGGGAAGATAATCCAGGTGACTATATTAGGATTATGAATCTTAACTATTTGAAGAAACCTAAGAAGCCTTCCAGGTTTCCTAAAACCATTCTCGAGGTCGATCTTGTTCATGATCCCATGACATAACTTAGTTGTTATGTAGAATTAATGGAGAAAATAATGCTAAGAATTTATTCACTTGGATGTATTATTTCATCAGAACAATTGAGACTAATAAGACCAAGTGCATTGATTAATTAGGATGAGTTGATAAACATCAACATTGATCATCAAATCTGCAGGAGGTCAGACAAACTTTTAATTTTAAGATGACCTCTTATCTAGTTAATGTTGTAGTAAAAAATGGCACTTTGTCTAGGTTGCATAGCAAAGGAATTTTGGCTTCAACTTTTTTATGAGTATTAACCTCAATTGGTATTGTCAGAATATTTTAAGAAATACAGGAAAGTAAATGATTTCTTCTTCTATGACATTATTTGTAAGCTCAATACTGAAGTAGGAGAAAAAGAGTGACCAATGTAGCATGGAATACAATTACCCAATATGGGTGTATCTTCATTCAATTCTCTACTTTCACTTATCTTAGAGTCTGTGGTTTCTCAGGAAAACCACTTAAACTCCCAAGATATCCTAATGATAAGTGGATACTACTGGAACTATGTAGATAACTAGTGGAGCTACATGACCTACAATCAACACTTCATAGACCAATGGTTAGCTTCCCAATTGTCATTGGCCATTATCATTATGCTAACATCCATAAGGATAGGAATATTTCAAAGGAGATGTTTCATAATTATACCCAAGAGCTCTATGATCCTAGAAAAAATTTTGACTTTAGAAATATTACACAAAAGACAATCACAATGGACTACATGCACCTCTTAACACTTGAAGATTTCAGAATTGATTTTGTAGGGATGAATTTGAAGTTAGAAGAAGAGACTATAACACGCTGATAGTTTAGTAGATTATTGACTTTCGCTTAACAAAATTCCTAAAAATCTCCATGATGGTGGGAATGTAATTTCGATTCCTACAATCATATGGGAGGAGATAATTCTCCACCCCCATCCATAATAAATAAAGCTAAAACAGTTGAGGATAAAACATCAAAGGGTCTTGGTTTATACCTCAAATTGTATCTTTGAAAGAGGTTATTGTATAGAAGAATTAGTAATGAAGAAGATGAGTGAAAAGAGCACCACAAGGAAAGAGGGACTGGGTGAAACTATCAAGGGACCTAAGAGGTCACCACTAACCAAGAAGCCTGGAACATAACAACCATCATCCAAACAAACATCAACTCCTAAATTCACTCAAATTGAAGCTTCTCACTCATCAACATAAGTGGTATCTTCATCTGTTGCTTCCCCTTCCATACAAATTCCTTCTACACAAGTAGGGGTTATCATACCACCCTTGAAGCCTACTACATTAATTCTTCCCTCAATAAGGGTAGACACTTTGTCTCCCCATCCCCCTCCTTTCTCTCCACCAATAAATCCTCCTCCTCCACCATCATATTATCAATGTAGTACTCAACATGAGAAGGGAATGATGCTACCATGGAGATTTCTTCTCTCATGAAGTATCACAATCAAAAGAGAGAGGTAAAGCTGTAATAGAATATGGGGAAATGGAAGAAGGAGAAATTGAGAAATAAAATTAAGATCACACTCATTCATGAATTGACCGTAAAATTACCTATAGCTAGAGACCGTGTAGAAGCCCCAATTGTATAAAGAGGTTCGAACGGACAAGAAATTGAATTGGATTCTAAAATAAAACTATTGAGGCTAAGGAGATTGAAAATTAGTTGGTAACTCGTAAAATGGATGAATTGGAGAAAGTATTTAAGCTAAGGTAATAAGGTAATACATCTCAAAGCAAAAAAAAAATGGTTGTACACCTACCATAGATACTAGTCAAGAAAATGGTCACGCATTCCGGTATTCTACCTCTTTGGGATAAGATTTCTCATCATGGTTAACATCAGTAGACAAGACTAATGAAATTGAATTCCAAAAGATAATAAATCTAGAGTAAATGGATTTATAGTTGCTTAAGAGTATTGATAAAATAGAGTAAGAAATCTAAAGCTATTAAAGTTACTTATAAGTTGATAATTAAGTCATCAGACATAAATTTATTAAAGTGTCCACCCTAGTAGCAAGAAAGCAAAAATGAGAATTAACCAAAGAGGATTTAACACCATGACAAGAGTGCTTCGGGAGAAGTAAATACTGAAGGGCTTAAAAAGACACCTAGACCATGATTGATAGTCTCTTCCTCAATCTTGATGAAGACAAGGATGAGAAAGATAAGATGAAGGAACAAATATCTAAATTGTGTGAGATAATTACTATAGTTTCTAAGACTTCCTCTCAACTTGTACTTTTAGGGAGCAATTAAATCCTCAAGTTATCATAGTAATGGAAGAAACATGTGACAAATCAAGGGTTGTGGATGATTGGATAAATAAAATTATTGATGAAGCAACAAAGGATTTCTTAGAAGTGCCAAACAACTTGAATATTCTTAAAGGCAAGTTGAAGAAACTTAGGGATTTAGCTAAAGAAATGGATAATGAAAATGGAATTGCTGAAATTCAATTAGGATATCGAAATAATATATTCATTATTAGAGAAGGTGTTAATTAAGGAACACATTATTCTAGATGGGTCATTACAAAAAGGAAATCAACAAAAATTAATTTTATCCTTTGATATTAGATCGTATGAAGATTCTCAATGAAAATGATGGAGGAAATGAATGTATTAGAGGAAGAGGCCAGAGAGGCTTTGGATTATCTTGATGACAATATCTATTTTTGTCACAAAGTAAAAAGAAGCCAAACCACTAGGAACTACAAAGAAATTTCTTGAGATTATTAAACAAATAATGGATAAAGCCACTACTCCTTTCACTAGTGACTCACTTGAGAAATTAGCAAAGCTCTACGGGGATGTTAAAAATCTACTACCAAACTTGGTAAAAACTAAGGGATTTAACAACATCTTGAAAAATAAAATCTTTAGGTATGAAACTGAGATGCAAGATATTGCCAAAGAAGATGAAAAGGAAATACAATATATGTTGGATTAACATACCATATACCAGGACAAAACCAAGGGTAAGGCTTGGGATTCGGGAAAGGATGATCTAAGGATCAAAGTGATGATGAGGCTGGATAGACAAACAAGAAGGAGAATATGGTTCTTGATTGTAATAACTTTCTTCTTATTTCTTGATGATGTAATTAAGTAATGTAACTTTATTGTATAACTTAAGTAATTCGGTTAAACACCATTACTTCAAGTTGTTTGAAAAATTCAATTACTTATGAATATGTGGCACAATATGAGAAATAGTTGAGGTTATTTAGGATTGAGGAACATTCCAATGTCATGCGTGCCAATCAATAAGAATTTCGAGTGAAATAATCAAATTCTTGCAGTTTTGTAGCTAGGCACATGAATTGAATGTAATTAATGACTCCTATTTGTATTTTCCTTCTCCGGAGGCTATAAATAGTGAGAGAGGCCTACGAGCCAGATCATTGATTTTTTTGGTAAAAATATAGTTTGTGCATTATTATTTCAAACTTTGTGTTGAAGTAATCATATGTTCATTTTGTAAACCAGTTGAACTTGAATAAGAAGAAGGAAGATTTTGTGGAACTTTGTGTCTTATAAAGTCTTGTTGTGTGCACTTTGTGGATGTTTATGGTAAAATTTGTTTTATCTTGAATTTCCATTTGAATGCATTTCTTTTCATTTGCTGAAATGGTTAAAATCATCAAGTATTTATTTATTCTATGTGGTGTAACAAGCTATGTAATCTACTTTTTTGTGAAGGACACTTTTTTTATATAATATTTGTTATCCCCCATGCATTCTTTTTTCACTTCTCTTAACCACTACTTTTCCATACAATTGCTTACTTGATGCAGTGTTGTTTGGATATGGTTCATGAGCCATGAAATTAAAGTAATATCTTGAATATAAATTAGTAGAATAAATAAATACATCACACGGGAGCTTCACTGTTAAATCAAGGGAATTTATCCCATGAATACCTAGTTTTATGCATGTAACTGAGAAAAAATCTAGCCAACACAACCATTCATGAATGCTACCTGATTTTTTTTTCGATAACTACTTTTACCATGTTGATTACCATATCCCCCATTATTATTTTAGGCTAAGACTCGTATCACCTAGACTCTTTGGAGATACATTGTTCTTAAGATGTTATTCAATATTAATTTTCCGGACATGAGAAGCCTATATAAGGATTTTAATTTTACTATCAATGGTTCTACGAATCTCACATCTTATCGAGTGATTCTACAATTTTGAATCTAATGATTACTAAATTTTTAAACTTTGTTTTACTCATTAAATCCATGTTGAATTCTTCAAAATATTTTCTATGAGTCATTGGTCTAGGAGAATATGTGTCTATGATTCCATATATTTTTGCATATTTAAACATATTGGTACACCATTTTGGCATACTTTGAGAAATGTGTGGTGGAGCTTTACCAATTTATCCATTGTTATAGTCATTGTTTTCTTCAATTTCTTCACCATCACATGTATTTCTTCTCAATGTGTGATTTTTTTGAATGGTTGAATAAAAGAAACTATATTTCCAATCTAAACATTCCCGAACACATAGATTTAATTTATAATGTTTTCCTTATACAAAACTTGTTTCCAAGAGCCATGAGCTTCTTGAATGAGGAAACTCTTCCTTCACGTTCTCTTTTCTGGAAAAAACTTACAAAGATCATAAGGGGCCTAGATAAGGGTTGTAAGTGGCAGCTTAGTAGTGGCGAGAATATTCACTTCGGAAGGAAAAATGGGTGGAATTTCGGGGCTTAAAAAGTAGCGAATGTCTGGAACAACTTCAAGGAAACCTCACTGCAGAACATGGGTATAAGGTTAGTGAATACATGACTTGTGTTGATGGTATGCTTTAATGGAATGTTTTACACACTGATAGGCCCACCTTTAGAAGCCTTATTGATGGCATTCACATAATTACTTCTAATATCCAGATTAGCCAGACTCATGCTAGGGATGAATTTATTTGGGTTGACTCTTTTGATGGTTCCTACTCTGTCAACTCAAGATATCAGGTTTTCTATGGTGAAGTTAGTTGTGATTTTAACTAGAGAAACATTTGGCATAAATATATTACCCCCAAAATTAATCACTTTTTATGACAGGTTCTCAATAGAAAAATTATTACTATTGACAATCTGATCAAGAGGGGCTCCACCTTACCTAATAGATGACATATTTTCAGGGAAGAAGTTGATACTATTCACCATCTTCTTCTTCACTGCCCTTTCACCTCTAGTCTCTAGGAGCTCATCCTCTCTAGATTTGAGGTTGTTTGGACCTTCCTAAGACATTCTTCAAGCTTAGGAGTAGTGAAATCCTCCTTTTAATCACAACATACTAAAAAATCTCTAGAGGGTTACTTTCCCCCATGTCATTTGGAGAATTTGGAAAGAAAGAATTTACCTCATCTTTAAGAATACTAAAAGCAATAGAAAAATAATTCTGAAAGAGATTACCATTGATATTAAAGAAAATATTTTGAAATTAAAACCTCCTAAGAACCAAATTTTTCCTAAAAGTGAGGAGAGAATTCTGCTTAATTGGAGCATAGATTTGGAGAACCTCCAAGTTAGGCCCACCATTATTGAAATATCATCCGTACAATGGATCCCCTATCGGTTAATTGGTGCAAACTAAATTTTGATGGTGCCTCCAAGTGAAACCTTGGTGCAGCGGGTGGAGGCGGGATTATCAGAAATTAGTTTGGCAAGCTTATTGTTGCTTATGTTGGTCCTATGGGGTCCCAGACCAATCACTATGTGGAGGCTCTAGCTGCATTATGGGGGCTTAGAGAAGCCAAAAATCATAACATCTCAAGCTCATAGTTGAAGGGGACTCACTTAATATCATAAATAACGTTAATGACAACAAACCTCCTAATTAGTCTATTAAGAATGTCTCTCAAGAGGCTAAAAATATTTGTGATAACCTTGATAATGTTAGCATTTTCCATAATTATAGAGAGGGAAATAAAACAATGGAATCCTTTTCTAACATTGGTGTGATTAGCAATCATTATAAGTGTTGGATCAGAAATGAGGAAATCCTAAAGATTACGAATGTAATTATTATCAAGGACACCCTGGACAAATGTCCCCATGGATAGTACAAATCTCAATTTAGGAAAAATTGCCTCTCTCCAAAGATGAGTATCTCACACACTTGAGTGGGATCTTCACACATTGGATATATCATGGCTTTTCCCCTATTTTTTAGTCATTTCTATCTCAGGTGGATTTATTGCTCTCGGTTTGTTGTCTTCTTCTTGCTAATCCCCCGCTTCGATGACTTGAGCTCTATAATCATGGGGGGACCTCCTTGTAGGACTGAACTTGTCTTTGATCTAGCTTGGCAAGCCAATGCAGAGATTTGGAAAGTGTTGGACGTAGATGGATTCACTATGTTCATTCAGAGGATTAAGGGCTTTGATAAGCATATCTCCATTCTCTTTGCCAAACATTAGAAAGACAATGTACAAAGGAAAAAATTTCCCAATAAAGGAGACTTTGATCTCTTTTATCACTTGGTTTGGCTAAGAGGGAATTAAGTTCTATAAAACTATTTTCGACAAGGATGGAGAGGAGAATAAATTTCTCCAGGGCTTAGAAAAATGCAAATTGGCAAGGCGGGTATTCTCTATTCCTCTATTCTAGCCCCTATGATGATGTTTCCTGAATGGTGGTGAGGTATGTTACTCTTGAAGGACATTTTTATACCCTACCCCTACACCATTTGGTGATTTTGAATAATTTCAGAAGATCTCCTAGTGTTAGTCTTTCGTATTACATTATCCATTCCCTTGAAAGATCTATTCGAAGGTTCACTCCTATAGGAGAGCTATTCCCTTTACCAAGGTGTTATTCTCCTTATTCATCTGTACTATCATGACATGGTTACTAATAATCCCTTAAGATTTATCCCACCTCCTCCTTTGCAACCCAAAAAATCTAAAATACTTAGATAGCCTTCTCCCCCCCTAGCAAAAGGGTTATCGAAGCTCTGTTAGAGGAATGAATTGGATGTGGTGAAAAATTTCTCACCATCGCCCGAATAACCTCCTATCGACCGCCAAAACCTAATCTCAGGTCCTACCTGAAAATTCACAAGCCTCGGGGGAGGATGTGCCTCTCATGGTTAACACTGGTGATAAGGGGAAACAACCCTCTGATATGGACATTGAGAAAAATCTTGAAGAGCTTAATAGGACACAAAAGGAACTAGATGCCACTCTAGAGAAGATTGTCTCTAAACAAATCAATCACCTCACCATGTAGCATGCTTTTCTTGAGTTCTTGCATATTTAGGTAAATAAAATTTGTGATGTGAGTGGATATTTGGAAAGCGAGAAAAGCTATAAAGAAGGTGTTCTCATCTAGTAGCAAGGAACCCATGATGTAGACTCTGCCCTGAATCTCTTCACAACTCTGGAGGAAGTGAAAAAAGTGTTTCAAAAATGTCTCAAGTAATTGGATCGGGATCCTCCTGGTTTTTGTGTTTTTTTTGCTATTTTTTGTTGGTTGTGCATCTATTGATGGGCTACACAGATGTATTGCTGTTCTCCTTCTCCTTTCTAGTAGTGTTGGTCGTCAAATAGGACTTCAAGAAGAGCAACAGTCAGGGGACAAGAAGTCCCTCCTCTTTAATGGGAGAGGTTCCCTTATTCAAAAACGAACCTATTTACACATATACAAAGTATGGTTTTCTTGTGGAACTTGGATATTATGAAAGTGTTTTCTATAAGGATCATCAATTACAAAAGGACCGAGGAATGAGAATGCGAGAACGAGCAGAAAGGCACCATTCAGAATTATAGATGACAGAGTAATTCCTTATGCATGCGAGGGTACAACGAATTGGAACAAGATCATTTGTATCATATTAAGAAGATGAAATTTGAAAAGACACAAAGTTCTGTAAATAACATCTGCAAGAATACAAAGCTTCTCAGCATAATACGATAAATGATCTAACAAGATTAAATGAATAGCTTAGGATAAAGGAAATCGATAGACAAAGAATGAAAAGTCCTTCGTATTGATTTCTTCAAGATTTATTTACACTTTCAGAAATAAGCCAAGTTCTTCCTCCTTCAAAATGGTGAGGAGAGGCCATTATATAGTTTACAAATTAGTTACTCTCGGTAACTACTTCTTTTAACTAATGATTAGTTAAAGGGTTGCTAATCGTAATACCCCAACTAATTACAACAAATCCGAGAAAGAAGGGGAAGAGAAGAGAAGAAAGAATTAGGAGAAGAAGACAGGGTGCTTATGACTTGGGAGGGACCCACCGACTTTAAGATCCGTTGTCTGAATCTCTTCAACGCCTCGGCTATGTCTCTACCACGTGGGATTGATGTGTTGGTGATAGACTAAGTCCAAAATCCGAGGCACTTCTCCATTTCCTTATCGAACTCGACATGAGTATGATAATATTTATTTGCTTCTTATATAGCAGATTGAGAGTAGATCTCCTTCATTTTTCCTTGGAAATGGAGCTTTCCTTGAATAGATCACCCTTGACAAAAGCTCAAATTGAGCTTTGATTTCTTGTAAGGAGAGAGGCACACTAGAAGTCTCATCCTGAAGATGACAATGTATATCTTTGAAAGCAGATACAACTAGTGTTTTGAAAGCCTCACCCTTCTGCTAGCTATTCCTTAATTCTCCCAAAGCCTCCTCCAGACCTTGATCTTCCATTCCATGTTGTAGACCCAGGACTTTGACAAATTATCCTTTGTATCCTCGAAGACTTTGCTTGCCATCAAAATATTTTCATCTGTTTGTCCCATGAGGCGGAGGTCTACTATGCAACTGCTCCAAAGTTTAAGTTCTTTATCAATGCTCCCAATAGTGGAGGAGAGCTTCTGTTGCAAATTACTCACCTTCCCGTGGAGTTTGAAGGCTTCATCAATGAAGTTTAATCTTGCAACCAACATATCATCCACCATGGCCTCCATAGCCCTTCCATATACAGAATACTTGTGCATGTCTTTGATACTCTGCACTTCATCTTGGCTCAGAATTACAGGTGGTGGAAGAGTAGTCAATGGGGTAGGATCCAAAACTTTATCCTTGGACAAAAGAGGGACTTGATGAAACTTGTAAGAATTTGGGCTTGTTCCTCCAATTGTTCAATGGTTTTCTAACCTTTCTCTACCCTCCCAATGACTCTGGTAAATGTTTCTTGAAGATTATGGATCTCACCTTCAGGGGTAGATTCTCCCATGGGAATTCTTGAGAGTTCAGATCGACGCTGAAATCTTGCTTTGGCTTATTTGTCATTAGGCTTGGCTATCTCTAGGAATTGTTGTCCTTGAGCATCGATACTATCCTGGAGGTAATTTTGGCTTTTTTGGCGCGAGAAGGAGGAGTAGTGCCTAACAAGGCCACCACAACATCAAAATTTGGTCCTGAGATCCGGGAGGAAGACTTTCTCTTCCTACTGTCAACAAGAGGCTACACCCATGCAAAAGAGGAGGAGGAAGAAGCAGGTGGGGCAAGAGGACCAAGAGATAGAGAACTCATGGCGCCCAAGGTTTGCACTACTGTTGCCTCGAGTTGAGATATGAGTGGAGCGCTTGGGGCTCCTGGTGCAGAGGAATCAATAGTGCTTGGAAGTTCAGTGCTCTGGACTTCTTTATCCTTATCCATTGGAGCTTCAGGCGCTTGCAGGAGTTGGAACTTCACTCTCTTCACTTTCACTAAGAAAAATAATGTTCTCTGGTCCCGAAGGCAATTCTGCATGCTTCCTCAAGGGATCTTCTTCCACAGGCTCCTTTTTAACTTCTTTGAATTTCTTCTTATATACCTGGGTGGATGAGGAAGGAGTAGAGACTGCAGGTCCTTGAGTTGATGAGGCTGGAGGGGTTTACACAGGTGCTTCTGATCTGGGTGTCGATGCTTCCCTCCTTGGTGTTGAAGCATCCTTGGAGGAGGATTCCCCTGAGTGCCTCCTAAGCTCACGGACTTTCCTATCAAACCAGATCTTGGTCCTCACTAAGACCGGGGCTAGGATTTCAGCCAAATCATCCCTTTCCTTTTTAAACCAATCCAAGTCTTCCAAGGGGGTGTGTTTGACCACATTTTCATACTCATATGAGTACAGGTCAGAATTGTCATCCTGGAGCCCTTCAGGAACTTGGTACAAGCCAAGTTCTTGAATTAATTGTAGGGAAAACCTGCCATAATGCCTCCTTCTTGCTTCAAAATCATCAGCACAGTCAGCCCAATAGTCCTCTGTGTCTACCCTATGATGATAGGTGATCTTGATGTTCTGCTCAATAAAATTTTTCAAGTCAAAACAAGTTCTGGGCTTGAAGAAATGGACAGTAATGGGAGCTAGGGCCCTTTCTATATTTTGTGCATCCAGGGCTGTTTTACAGGTGTAATTTCCCAAAGAGATGGGGAAGTGCAAACCAGTAATTTTCTTGTCTCTGCAGGTTCTATGCAATTTGTCCAATTGCCTGCACACTTCTATCAAGGCCATTTTGTCATTGTAGAACATAGGAGCTTGAGAGGAGTGCTCTCATAGCCAGCAAGCCTGATATAGGAAAATTTTCTGAATTGGATAAAATAAGCACCGTAGTGCGATATCAGACTCATGGCTTCATCGAGAAAATCTTCTTCTTGTGTGTCACTCTCAAGAAGCCAGACAATGTACATGGTGAAAGCATCATTCACCCTTCGAAATTGTGATTGCTGGTTTCTAGGGTGAACTGCGGGCAGTAGGCATACACGGGGTCATCCTTGTGAGCATCGATGTATGAAAAGCCAAACCATTGCCTTGATGCTGCTAGAGTATACATCAGGTATGAAGTCATATAGAATTTCTTTGTTTGTTGTACATTAGACAGTTGCTCTGCTAGGTTCATACTAATGATCTCTGCCCAGTTGATATTCTGAGTTCCCTCACACACCATATTGATAAGCGGGCACATCCAGAAATGGAACTCATTTGTAGAGGGTAAACCCATGACCCGAGCCAGTAGGATTATGAAATCTGATAATTCTTCATTGAAATCCGCATGGAAAAGAGTCTTGGATAGACGAGATGCCCCTTCTTAGGGTTTTTTAGCCAGGACTTCGCCACCCGCGCCTTATAGTTATCACTGTCTTGATTGAAAAGGGCCTGTGCTTGATTCTGGAGATAACTATAACATTGTCCATTTCTGGAATCCTTAGTGTAGTGCCAATGGTGGCAGCATCAAGTTTGGCGATGAGCTCCCGTGCACGTTTGTCAACTCACTCAAATCAGGGTTGAAATGAGCCCCGCATGAGAGCACTATGTCTGCGCATTGCACCGAGATAGGGAAACCACCAGCGAAAGCCAGACCACTGTCATGAATCATCTGTGCCATCGGTGAAGGGTTCACATCTGTCATCCTTGTCCAAAAATCCCCAAAGTCAAGGTGGCGAACTTCACTGTCCCCGATATCGGGAATGGCGGACTCGAGTGGTGAAATTTGTTCCTGCCCCTGGAATTTGATCTTCATGTTGATAGTAACTCGGAGAGCAAGCTGCAAGCTAGACTTGGGATGGAATTACAGGGGGAAATGGATACGCGCGTAGGAATTTTTGTTGCAAGGGTTCGAGCAATAGATAATGAAAGCAGTGTGCAAAAAATGCATAGGGGTAGTTTCATTATATAGCCGTTTAGGAGAGAGAGACAATAAATGCGCATTAAATACATATCCACCAAATTGAAAAGCAAGATATTCGGGTAGAGCGGGAAAAATTAGCACGAATGGCACTTGGTTCATTTGGGACACGAGGGACGCAAAGCGTGAAGTACGCGGTTCGGCCGATTCGGGTGATGCGGGGAAAAGACGCACAAATGCTTTTGGGACATGCGGGATGAAAGTACGTGGAATATGTGAATCGGGTGAATCGGGTGAAAAGGGAACAACGGGTGCAGGTGAACTTGGGACATTTGGGACAAAAAGTTCCGACGGGCCCGAAAAGAATAGACTTTGGGTAAACCAGCCGATCGGGGAACAGAGAGCCCAAATGAACCTGGGACACGTGGGACAAAAATGTCCGAGCAGAAAAAACACACAAAATGACCCAAAAACGTAGATTTTCCCAATTTCTTGACTTTTCACATTATCAGGACAACAAAAAGACACTTAACCTCAAAATTTTAAATTTTCAACTTCTTAAAAGTAGGGAATTTTGAGTGGACAACACTGGCTCCTTCTGAGGATGACTTGGCATAAATTCAAAGAATGAGACAAGGCAAGAATTTAGACAAACTCAGGGAAGTAGATCGGTACCTTATCCATTGGGCCACAGAGCCAAAAAAGCAAACCAATACAGAAGACAACACTACAAAAAAAAAAGGAAAAAAAAACAAAATGCACTATACGAGAATATACACAGGACTCCCTAATCACCTATGACTTGAACAATTTTAGGTACTACCCACTATGAGGAAGTGGGAGAGAAGAACCATCCATATAATCAAGGTAAAAAGAATTTTTACGAGCGAAGTGCCTAATCTTGAAAGGTCCGAGCCAAAGGGAATCAAACTTGCCATGGCTGCCACGAGGTTCATGCCTTTTATCCCACAACAAAATAGTGTCTCCAACTTGGAAATCTCTGAACCTAGCTTTCTTATCAAACAGGACCTTTACTTTCTGTTGGTGAGCAGATATCCTATCAGCAACTTCTAATCTGTCCTCATTTAATTTTTGAAGATACATGATTCAATGTCATATTCTTGGACCTTGGCCACCTAGTTCCCTCTCTTGGATCCAAATTCCTGCTGTGTGAGAATTGACTTAATAGTTGTATCTGAAAAGGACCAATCCCAATGGCTCTCTTAGTGAGATCTTAAGAATCAATCAAAAAGTTTCTTGAAGCTTTAACCACTATGACAAAAGCATGTTTAATGGCCACCGCTCGTTTTTATTTCATTAGAATCTTCCATTTCCTTGAGTCAAAACAAAGGAGTGATCCAAGGTGTTATCATATCCATAGCAATAGATAATGAAATCTTTGTTGAAAAACATGCTAAAACAGAGTTTTAGCAATGGCCCTTTTAATACCTTCAAAGGCTTTTTCCCTTGATGAGACCAACCAAACATTTGTTTTCCTTTCATCATTTGGGAGATATTCAAAGTTAGCTCTGCAAAGTCGGGGATGAACCTTCTCAAAAGTTGATCTTACCAAAGAAAGAGTGCACTCCTTTTTGCTTTGTTGGAAGAGGATTTTCTTGAATAGCTTGAACTCTACTCGAGATCGATTTTTATACCATCTTTGGAGACAACGTGCGCCAATAATTTCCCCTCCATGACACAAAAATAGATTTCTTAGGATTAAAAGAGATCTCATGTTCTCTACATCTTAGAGCTGAAACTTGTCTCAGATGGTGGAAATGATCCGCCCTTGTTTTAAAAATACCCCAAGTCATCATGGTACACTCATTTACGATACACTTTCCTTTGCGAGTCAAACTTCCAAAGGGTGAAAATCCATAGCTCTCATCAAAAGTGGCACCGAATTGATGAGCCAAAAGGCATCCTTTTGTAAGCAAAGGTGCCCCTTAAGGGGTAGTGAAAGTCGTTTTTGTTGGTTTATGGTATTAACCTCCTACAGGTTATATCTTGAGAATCCATCAAGCATAGACAACATTTCGGATCCCATTCTTGACTTGCAAGACCTGATCCATCATAGGTAAGGGATAATTATCTTTTAAGGAAGCTTGATTTAGATTCCCAAAGACAACACCGTGAGAGATATGAATTTCACCATTTTTCTTTCTAACGAGCACAATATTGGCAATCCATGTTGAATGATGGATAGGAAAATGATTTTGGCTTTCAACAAACTTCGTATTTCTTGAAAAATGGTGTCAGCTATTTTAGGATTGTATTGCCTCTGCTTCTATTTAAAAGGCTTAATCCCAGGTTTGAGAGGAATAAAATGCTGCATCTCCTTTGGTTGGAAAGCTTTTAAATCTTCATAGGAATAAGCAAGAACATCCTTATACTTCTTTAAAAGATCAATTACCTTCTTCCTCTCATCTGGTGTGCAACATTTTCCAATGTTCACGAGTTTAGGATCAGTAGAACTCCCAATATTAATTTTTTCATATTCAGCTGATTGTTGAGGTCCAGTAGAAGCTTTAAACTTTACATACCTATCGTGTTTGTCAAATAGTTTTTCTAAACTCACCAATCCTTTTGGAATCTTGTTTCCTTTGAGTTTGATACATCCATCCTGATCCTTCTTCTTCTTGGGTGGCTTCTTTGTCAAAGGGCACACTTTCACGAGGCAAATTATCGCTCCTTCAAAGTACAACTGTTCAAAATTATCCTTGAGTTCTAAGAAAGAAAGCAAGTGTTGATCATCATTGAAAACTTGCCAGTTACTTGTATTATCAGGTACACTAGGTCGATGGATCATCTCAATGGTGAACTTATCTTGAGAAAAGTCAGGATGAGGTATGAGCAAAGTGACCACCGAGATCATAGTGAATCAGCCCCTGGTATTTTCTTCCCTAGGTATTGCTTCAATGGAGAAAGCATCAAGAAATTCAATGGAATCCCAAACCTGATTCCTGTAATGTTTCAACCTTCCATTCTTTACCTGGAAGAGGTTTCTAACTTGCTTGACAATTAGTTCCGCATCCCCACGAGCTAGAAGATTCTTCACACCCTGTTCTTTTGCCACCTGGAGTCCAAGAATGAGAGCCTCATACTCTATTGTATTATTGGTATTTTCAAATTGTAACTTGAATGAGAAAGGATGAAGGCTTCCTTCAGGCGACACCAATATGACACCAGCTCCAGAACCAGCTGAGGAACAACTTCCATCAAACTCTAATATCCAAACACCATTAGGATCTTTAGGTGAGACTTTGGGAGGTTGGATTTCTTCAGGAGACATAATCATGTAGTTTCCATGCCCCATATCCTCATAGAGTATTTGTGCTTTGGGATCATCAGTTTTTTGTACAATATACTCAGACTGCTTCTCAGGCAGCAGCTTCTTCATTTTCCCATTAACAGGTATGAGGGCATGTGACCAATCCATTTGAATTTCTCCACCCACATCCTTACAGAAGTTTCTGCTTAGCAACATCCATATGAAGGAGGAATGTCTGCTACTAAATAGTAGCCAAAACTTTCTTCTCGTGCAAAGTAGCAAAAAAGCCACTTGTGCGTCCTTAATTCTTCCACCAAGGGTACTTCCTTACTATCCATAGAATAACAAGATCCGTAAGTGCGTGTGAGAGTCAAGCCTAAGGCATGAGCTACTTTAGCAGGCATCACATTGTCTGATGCTCCTGAGTCTATGACGTAATTACTGAGCCTATGGCCAGCTATAAGGAGTGTTACATAAAATGGTTTGATTTTGTCATTGGGTGAGGTGACAGCGGCTACCAGATTAGGTTGTGGTGTAGAAGGAGTGGGTAAAAGGCCTTTAGAGGTAGTTTTAGAATGGGAATTGACAAAGTGAATCATTTTAGCAAAAGCCTTGGGATGGGTTTGATAATATTCAGCCTCTGAGATTTGAACCTTAGTCTTTTTTAGGTGATCAATAATATCAAAAGACCCAGAAGTGGACGGGTTATCATCACTTGAGATCCTAGGTTTATCAATTTTAGGGGAAAAAGAAGTAACTTTAGTAGCAGAATTGACAGGACTCACCTTTGGTGTAGATGAAATGGGGATCGGAGATCCTCTTTTTGCAATTACAGGGATAGTTGTTGGCTGCTCCTTAGATTTCTTGGTGGGCTGCATCACTTTCTCCCTCTGATTTTTCTTCTCTCGAGTCATGACAGCGTATGATTTTCTATTCATTTCTGCTACTACTTCGTCATAATCATCCCCTTCATCAATGCCTTCAGTGGTGAAGAAATTAACTCGAGATCCCTCAAGTTCATCTGTTTCATCATCAACCTCTTCAACAAATTCCTCACAATCTTCATTAACCTCCTCATCCTCTGGTTCCTCAACTTCACAGGTTGTATTGACAGGAACTTTAATAGGAGGTCCTTCAAGTGCTAGCCTTGTTTGAGAAGTAGGCAAATGATTTCTGGGCTGAAAATTCCTCCTTGGAACGTCTGCATAGGGAGTATGCTAAGCCAATTGTTTCTTAATGGCAATGAGATCATTTGCAAGTTTTTGTACCAATGGATCAGTATTAGGTCCAGGAGTGGAAGAGGAGGAAGAAGTAGACTTAGATTTAGAAGGGTCTCTCCTCAACTTCCCTGACATGATTAAATCATCTTCAACACTAACAACAAGAGTTTGATCCTTGGCCAATGTTGCGAGATTAGCCCTTCTCAGTGCATAACTAACTTCAGGCAATTGGGCGTTTAGGAAGAAGCATTTTTGAATTTGATCTACAGGTTGAGTATTTGGTGGAATTTTGTTAATCAACCTATTGAATCGAAGCCACAAATTCTCTCATGGGCTCTTGTGATTCCTTCCTTATTTGAGAAATTTGGGCTAGCAAAGCATGCACGTCTTCCGCCGGTTTGAAACGGTTTTCAAACCTAGTTCTCATTGTGTCCCAACTAGTGATAGCTCCGGCCGGAAGGTGATAGAACCAATCAGCAGCATTATCTTGTAAAGTCTCAACAAAAATCCTTACGAGACGTCTTCATGTTCAACTCCCAGAACTCCGCATGCAACTATGAAGGCTGCGATGTGTTCATCAGGATGTACTTTACCATCGCCTTTGAATTTAGGAAAGTTCTTCCGGTTACCTCTGGGTAACTCATGCAAAGGCTGAGGAAGGGCAAGAGGCCCGACACGATGACCCCAGGGAAATGGTACCGCCATTCTTGGAAAAATGGCTTGAAGAGGAACTGAAACACCAGCAAGAATCAGAGCTCAAGATTAGGACTGATTTGCTCTAAAGGAATACCACCCGTAGGGATTCTATCTTGGACAGGTGGAGTGCTTGTTGAATGAGCCTTTCTATTTCTTCTTGTTGAAGGGAAAGGAAAACCCTGTTGTTCCAAAAGTTGAAACTGAGAATCTTCAATACCAAGGGCCCTTCTCCCTCGAGTAAAATGTGGAGTCGCCAGATCAAAAGATGATCAATAAATGATTATAGAACTGGAATATGATTCCCCAGTGAGTCGCCAAAAACTGTTGGTCGTCAAATAGGACTTCAAGAAGAGCAACAGTCAGGGGACAAGAAGTCCCTCCTCTTTAATGGGAGAGGTTCCCTTATTCAGAAACGAACCTATTTACACATATACAAAGCATGATTTTCTTGTGGAACTTGGATATTATGAAAGTGTTTTCTATAAGGATCATCAATTACAAAAGGACTGAGGAATGAGAATGCGAGAACGAGCAGAAAGGCACCATTCAGAATTATAGATGACAGAGTAATTCCTTATGCATGCGAGGGTACAGTGAATTGGAACAAGATCATTTGTATCATATTAATAAGATGAAATTTGAAAAGACACAAAGTTCTGTAAATAACATCTGCAAGAATACAAAGCTTCTTAGCATAATACAGACAAATGATCTAACAAGATTAAATGAATAGCTTAGGGATAAAGGAAATCAGATAGACAAAGAATGAAAAGTCCTTCTGTATTGATTTCTTCAAGATTTATTTACACTTTCAGAAATAAGCCAAGTTCTTCCTCCTTCAAAATGGCGAGGAGAGGCCATTATATAGTTTACAAATCAGTTACTCTCAGTAACTACTTCTTTTAACTAATGATTAGTTAAAGGGTTGCTAATCGCAATACCCCAACTAATTACAACAAATCCGAGAGAAAGAAGGGGAAGAGAAGAGAAGAATTAGGAGAAGAAGATAGGTGCTTATGACTGGGAGGGACCCACCGACTTTAAGATCCACTGTCTGAATCTCTTCAACGCCTCGGCTATGTCTCTGCCACGTGGGACTGATGTGTTGGTGGTAGATTGAGTCCAAAATCTGAGGCACTTCTCCATTTCCTTATCAAACTCGACATGAGTATGATAATATTTATTTGCTTCTTCAATGGCAGATTGAAGAGAGCAGATCTCCTTCATTTTTCCTTGGAAATGGATCTTTCCTTGAATAGATCACCCTTGACAAAAGCTTTGAATTGAGCTTTGATTTCTTGTAAGGAGAGAGGCACACCAGAAGTCTCATCCTGAAGATGACAATGTATATCTTTGAAATAAGATACAACTAGTGTTTTGAAAGCCTCACCCTTCTGCCAACTATTCCTTAATTCTCCCAAAGCCTCCTCCAGGACCTTGATCTTCCATTCCACGCTGTAGACCCAGGACTTTGACAAATTATCCTTTGTATCCTCGAAGACTTTGCTTGCCATCAAAATATTTTCATCTGTTTGTCCCATGAGGCGGAGGTCTACTATGCAACTGCTCCAAAGTTTAAGTTCTTTATCAATGCTCCCAATAGTGGAGGAGAGCTTCTGTTGCAAATTACTCACCTTCCCGTGGAGTTTGAAGGCTTCATCAATGAAGTTTAATCTTAACCAGCATATCATCCACCATGGCCTCCATAGCCCTTCCATATACGAAATACTTGTGCATATCTTTGATACTCTGTACTTCATCCTGGCTCAGAATTACAGGTGGTGGAAGAGTAGTCAATGGGGTAGGATCCAAAACTTTATCCTTGGACAAAAGGGACTTGATGAAACTTGTAAGAATCTGGGCTTGTTCCTCCAACTGTTCAATGGTTTGCTGCCCTTTCTCTACCCTCCCAATGACTCTGGTAACTATTTCCTGAAGATTGTGGATCTCACCTTCAGGGGTAGACTCTCCCATGGGAATTCTTGAGAGTTCAAGAGGTTGGACGCTTGCAAATCTTGCTCTGGCTTATCTGTCTTAGGCTTGGCTATCTCTAGGAATTGTTGGCCTTGAGTGTTAGATACTATCCTGGAGGTAATTCATGATTTTTTGGCACGAGAAGGAGGAGTAGTGCCTAACAAGGCTGCTTCTGACATCAAGATTTGGTCCCGAGATCCGGGAGGAAGACTTTCTCTTCCTACATCAACAAGAGGTCTGCACCCATGCAAAGAGGAGGAGGAAGAAGCAGGTGGGGCAAGAGGACCAAGAGACAGAGAACTCATGGCACCCAAGGTTTGCACTGCTGTTGCCTCGAGTTGAGATATGAGTGGAGCGTTTGGGGCTCTGGTGCAGAGGAATCAATAGTGCTTGGAAGTTCAGTGCTCTGGAATTCTTTATCCTTATCCATTGGAGCTTCGGGGTGCTTGCGGAGAGCCGGCACTTCACTCTCTTCACTTTCACCGAGAACAATAATGTTTTCTGGTCTTGAAGGCAATTCTACATGCTTCCTCGGGGATCTTCTTCCACAGGCTCCTTTTTAACTTCTTTGGCTTTCTTCTGATATACCTTGGTGGATGAGGAAGGAGTAGAGACTGAGTCCTTGAGTTTGATGAGGCGGGAGGGGTTTGCACAGTGCTTCTGATCAGGTGTCGATGCTTCCCTCCTTGGTGTTGAAGCATCCTTGGAGGAGGATTCCCCTGAGTGCCTCCTGTGCTCACAAACTTTCCTATCAAACCAGATCTTGGTCCTCACTAAGACCGGGGCTAGGATTTTAGCCAAATCATCCCTTTCCTTTTTAAACCAATCCAAGTCTTCCAAGGGGGTGTGTTTGACCACGTTGTCATACTCATATGAGTACAGGTCAGAATTTTCATCTTGGAGCCCTTCAGGAACTTGGTACAAGCCAAGTTCTTGAATTAACTGTAGGGAAAACCTGCCATAATGCCTCCTTCTAGCTTCAAAATCATCAGCACAGTCAGCCCAATAGTCCTCTGTGTCTGCCCTATGATGATAGGTGATCTTGATGTTCTGCTCAATAAACTTTTTCAAGTCAAAGCAAGTTCTTAGGCTTGAAGAAATGGACAGTAATGGGAGCTAGGGCCCTTTCTATATTTTGTGCATCCAGGGCTATTTTGCAGGTGTAATTTCCCAAAGAGATGGGGAAGTGCAAACCAGTAATTTTCTTGTCTCTGCAGGTTCTATGCAATTTTCCAATTGCCTACACACTTCTATCAAGGCCATTTTTTCATTGTAGAACATAGGGAGCTTGAGAGGAGTGCTCTCGTAGCCAGCAAGCCTGATATAGGAAAATTTTCTGAATTGGATAAAATAAGCACCGTAGTGCGATATCAGACTCATGGCTTCATCAGAAAATCTTCTTGTTGTGTCACTCTCAAGAAGCCATACAATGTTCATGGTGAAAGCGTCATTCACCCTTCAGAAATTGTGATTGCTGGTTTCTAGGGTGAACTGCGGGTAGTAGGCATACACGGGGTCATCCTTGTGAGCATCGATGTATGAAAAGCCAAACCATTGCCTTGATGCTGCTAGAGTATACATCAGGTATGAAGTCATATAGAATTTCTTTATTTTTTGTACATTAGATAGCTGCTCTGCTAGGTTCATACTGATGATCTCTACCCAGTTGATATGCTGAGTTCCCTCGCACACCATATTGATAAGCAAGCACATCCAAAAATGGAACTCATTAGTAGAGGGTAAACCCATGACCCAAGCCAGTAGGATTATGAAATCTAATAGTTCTTCATTGAAATCGGCACGAAACAAAACCTTGGATAGACGAGATGCCCCCTTCTTAGGGTTTTTCAGCTAGGACTTCGCCACCGCCTTATAATTATCACTGTCTTGATTGAAAAGGGCCTGTGCTTGATTCTGGGAGATAACTATAGCATTTTCCATTTCTAGAATCCTTAGTGCAGTGCCAATGGTGGCAGCATCAAGTTTGGTGATGAGCTCCCCATGCACGTTTGTCAACTCACTCAAATCAGGGTTGAAATGAGCCCCGCATGAGAGCACTGTGTTGTCGCATTGCACCGAGATAGGAAACCACCAGCGAAAGCCATACCATTGTCATGAATCATCTATGCCATCGGTGAAGGGTTTGTCTGTCATCCTTGTCCAAAAATCCCCAAAGTCAAGGTGGCGAACTTCACTGTCCCCGATATCGGGAACGGCGGACTCGAGTGGTGAAATTTGTTCCTGCCCCTAGAATTTGATCTTCATGTTGATAGCAAATCGGAGAGCAGAGCGAGGCTAGACTTGGGATGGAATTGTAGGGGGAATGGATACGCGCGAGAAAATTTTGGTTGCAAGGGTTCGAGCAATAGATAACATTAAAGCAGTGTGCAAAAACGCATAGGGGGTAGTTTCATTATATAGCCGTTTAGGAGAGAGAGAGGCAATAAATGCGCATTAAATACATATCCACCAAATTGAAAAGCAAGATATTCGGGTAGAGCGGGAAAAATTAGCATGAATGGCACTTGGTTCATTTGGGACATGAGGGACGCGAAAGCGCGAAGTACGCGGTTCGGCCGATTCGGGTGATGCGGGAAAAGATGCACAAATGCTTTTGGGACATGTGGGACGAAAGTACGCGAAATACATGAATCGGGTGAATCGGGTGAAAAGGGAACAACGGGTCCAGGTGAACTTGGGACATTTGGGACAAAAAGTTCCGACGGGCCCGAAAAGAACAGACTTCGGGTAAACCGGCCGATCGGGAACAGAGGGCCCAAATGAACTTGGGACACACGGGACAAAAATGTCCGACAGGCCCGAAAAACACACAAAATGACCCAAAAACGTAGATTTTCCCAATTTCTTGACTTTTCACATTATCAGGACAATAGAAAAGACACTTAACCTCAAAATTTTAAATTTTCAACTTCTTAAAAGTAGGGGAATTTTGAGTGGACAACAGCTGGCTCCTTCTAGGGATGACTTGGCATAAATTCAAAGAATGAGACAAGGCAAGAATTTAGACAAACTCGGGAAGTAGACCAGTACCTTATCCATTGGGCCACGGAGTCAAAAAGCAAACCAATACAGAAGACAACACCAAAACAAAGGGAAAGAAAAATAAAACGCTATCACAGAATATACACAGGACTCCCTAATCACCTATGAATTGAACAATTTTCAGTACTGCCCACTATAAGGAAGAGGGAGAGAAGAACCATCCATATAATCAAGGTAAAAATAATTCTTACCAGCGAAGTGCCTATCTTGAAAGGTCCAAGCCAAAGGGAATCAAACTTGCCATGGCCCCACGAGGTTCATGCCTTTTATCCCACAACAAAATAGTGTCTCCAACTTGGAAATCTCTGAACCTGGCTTTCTTATCAAATAGGACCTTTACTTTCTGTTGGTGAGCAGATATCCTATCAACAACTTCCAATCTATCCTCATTCAATTTGTGAAGATACATGATTCTCTTATCCAAAGAATCATTGAAACTGGTATCTTCAATGGCCTTCATTAGATGCAAGGCTGGTAGCTCCACTGTTACTGGCAATTGAGCTTCTACTCCATATACTACCTGAAAAGGAGACATCCCAATGGCTCTCTTAGGTGTGATCCTATCTGCCCAAAGAGCATCATAGAGTTTCTTGTGCCAGTTTCGTTGGGATTCATTGACTAATTTCCTTATTATGGCCACCAGATTTTTATTTGTGGATTCTGCTTGTCCATTTCCCTGAGGATAGTAATCTGAGGAGTGAGCCAAGGAGATGCCATATCCATAACAAAAATCCATCATCTCGGTTGAAATTTTTTTGAAGCATTATCATCACAATCTTGTTGGCACACCATACCTTACCAAGATGTTTTCTTTGATAAAGCTGCATACTACTTCTGAAGTAGTACTCTTTACTGGAATGGCTTCTACCCATTTGGTGAAATAATCAGTGGCAGTTACTACATGAGTATGACCAGCACTAGAAGAGGGATTAAGTGTTCCAATGAAGTCCAAACCCCACTGTTGAAAAGGTTCTTCAATTACAATTGGTTTAAGGGGCAAAGAGGCCAATTTGGGTCTACCCATGAAAGTCTGACAAGCCTCACATTTATCAACCCACTTTGATGCATCTCTGAACAAGGTAGGCCAGTAATATCCTCCACAAAGTATTTTATGAGCAGTGACAGTTGATGAGTAATGCCCTCCACATGCCTGATCATGAAAAGCTGAGAGTAGCTTTTTCTGCTATTCCTTGTCCACACATTTCAAAAACCTTCCATCTAACCCATGTTTAAACAAGGCGTTTTCCCACAACACATATTGAGTTGACCTTAGTTTAACAACCCTCTTTTCTTTGGTAGAAAAATGAGAGGGGCATTCCCCATAGGTGAGAAAATGAGTGATATCAGCATACCATTCATCAACTGAGCTAAGAAATAGAACGGTAGGAAGACCAACTTTATCCTCCAGTAACTCATGTCTAGCTCCTTCAGCGATGAGTTCACACAGGCCTTTTCCATGGATGAGCTTAGTTGGTCTGATGTCAATGTCATATTCTTGGACCTTGGCCACCCAGTTCCCTCTCTTGGATCCAAATTCCTGCTGTGTGAGAATTGACTTAACAGTTGTATCTGGTACCAACACCGTGGAGTGAGAGTTAAGAATGTAAAAATGAAACTGCTTGACAACTTTAACCACTGCAAAAGCATGTTTTTCCATTATGGTGTATTTTAACTCATGATCTTTTAGAATATAGCTCATAAATGCAATTGGGAGTTCGTGCTCATTAGAATCTTCCTGAGTCAAAACAACAGCCAAGGTGTTATCCGTGGCGTAGCAATAGATAATGAAATCTTTGCTGAAATATGGACATGCTAAAACAGGAGTTTTAGCAATGGCCCTTTTAATACCTTCAAAGGCTTCTTTCCCTTCAGAGACCACCAACCAAACGTTTGTTTTCCTTTCATCATTTGGGAGATATTCAAAGTTAGCTCGCAAAATCAGGGATGAACCTTCTCAAAAAGTTGATCTTACCAAAGAAAGAGTGCACTCCCTTTTTGCTGGTTAGAAGAGGAATTTGCTGAATAGCTTGAACTTGCTCAGGATCGATTTTTATACCATCTTTGGAGACAACGTGCCCCAATAATTTCCCCTCCATGACACAAAAAATAGATTTCTTAGGATTCAAAGAGATCCCATGTTCTCTACATCTTAGCAGAACTGTCTCTAGATGCTGGAAATGATCCGCCCTTGTTTTAGAAAATACAGTCAAGTCATCAAGGTACACGATGATACACTTTCCTTTCAAACTTCCAAAGGCCAAATCCATAGCTCTCTGAAAAGTGGCACCGGCATTGATGAGCCCAAAAGGCATCCTTTTGTAAGCAAAGGTACCCCAAGGGGTAGTGAAAGCCATTTTGTGTTGGTCATGGTATTAACTCTCTACCTGGTTATATCCTGAGAATCCATCAAGCATAGACAACATTTCGGATCCTGTTACTGCTTGCAAGACCTGATCCATCATAGGTAAGGGATAATTATCTTTTAAGGAAGCTTGATTTAGATTCCTGAAGTCAACACAGATACGAATTTCACCATTTTTCTTTCTAACGAGCACAATATTGGCAATCCATGTTGAATGATGGATAGGAAAAATGATTTTGGCTTTCAACAACTTCTGTATTTCTTGAAAAATGGTGTCAGCTATTTTAGGATTGTATTGCCTCTGCTTCTGTTTAAAAGGCTTAATCCCAGGTTTGAGAGGAATAAAATGCTGCATCTCCTTTGGTTGGAAAGCTTTTAAATCTTCATAGGAATAAGCAAGAACATCCTTATACTTCTTTAAAAGATCAATTACCTTCTTCCTCTCATCTGGTGTGCAACATTTTCCAATGTTCATGAGTTTAGGATCAGTAGAACTCCCAATATTAATTTTTTCATATTCAGCTGATTGCTGAGGTCCAGTAGAAGCTTTAAACTTTACATACCTGTCATGTTTGTCAAACAATTTTCTAAACTCACCAATCCTTTTGGAATCTTGTTTCCTTTGAGTTTGATACATCCATCCTGATCCACTTCTTCTTCTTGGGTGGCTTCTTTGTCAAAGGGCACACTTTCACGAGGAAAATTATCACTCCCTTCAAAGTATAACTGTTCAAAATTATCCTTGAGTTCTAAGAAAGAAAGCAAGTGTTGATCATCATTAAAAACTTGCCAGTTACTTGTATTATCAGGTACACTAGGTCGATGGATCATCTCAATGGTGAACTTATCTTGAGAAAAGTTAGGATGAGGTATGAGCAGTGACCCTGAGACTGCTAGTGAATCAGCCCTGGTATTTTCTTCCCTAGGTATTGCTTCGATGGAGAAAGCATCAAGAAATTCAATGGAGTCCCAAACTTGATTCCGTAATGTTTTAACCTTCCATTCTTTACCTAGAAGAGGTTCTAACTTTCTTGACAATTAATTCCGCATCCCCACGAGCTAGAAGATTCTTCACACCCTGTTCTTTTGCCACATGGAGTCAAAGAATGAGAGCCTCATACTCTGTTATATTATTGGTATTTTCAAATTGCAACTTGAATGAGAAAGGATGAAGGCTTCCTTTAGGCGACACCAATATGACACCAGCTTGAGAACTAGGCGAGAAAAACTTCCATCAAACTCTAATATCCAAACACCATTAGGATCTTTAGGTGAGACTTTGGGAGGTTGGATTTCTTCAGGAGACATAATCATGTAGTTGTCGTGCCCCATATCCTCATAGAGTATTTGTGCTTTGGGATCATCCGTTTTTTGTACAATATACTCAGACTGCTTCTCAGGCAATAGCTTCTTCATTTGCCCATTAACAGGTATGAGTGCATGTGACCAATCCATTTGAATTTCTCCACCCACATCCTTACAGAAGTTTCTGCTTAGCAGCATACCATATGAAGGAGGAATGTCTACTACTAGAATAGTAGCCAAAACTTTCTTCTCAGGAAAAGTAGCAAAAGCCACTTGTGCGTCCTTAATTCTTCTGACCAAGGGTACTTCCTTACTCTCCATGGAATAACAAGATCCGTAAGTGCATGTGAGAGTCAAGCCTAAGGCATGAGCTACTTTAGCAGGCATCACATTGTCTGATGCCCCTGAGTCTATGACGTAATTACTGAGCCTATGGCCAACTATAAGGAGTGTTACATAAAATGGTTTGATTTTGTCATTGGGTGAGGTGACAGTGGCTACCAGATTAGGTTGTGGTGTAGAAGAAGGAGTGGGTAAAAGGCCTTTAGAGGTAGTTTTAGAATGGGAATTGACAAAGTGAATCATTTTAGCAAAAGCCTTAGGATGGGTTTGATAATATTCAGCCTCTGAGATTTGAACCTTAGTCTTTTTTAGGTGATCAATAATATCAAAAGACCCAGAAGTGGATGGGTTATCATCACTTGAGATCCTAGGTTTATCAATTTTAGGGAAAAAGAAGTAACTTTAGTAGCAGAATTGATAGGACTCACCTTTGGTGTAGATGAAATGGGGATCGGAGATCCTCTTTTTGTAATTACAGGGATAGTTGTCGGCTGCTCCTTAGATTTCTTGGTGGGCTGCATCACTTTCTCCCTCTAATTTGTCTACTCTCGAGTCATGACAGTGTATGATTCACTATTCATGTCTGCTACTACTTCGTCATAATCATCCCCTTCATCAATGCCTTCAGTGGTGAAGAAATTAACTCAAGATCCCTCAAGTTCATCTGTTTCATCATCAACCTCTTCAACAAATTCCTCGCAATCTTCATTAACCTCCTCATCCTCTGGTTCCTCAACTTCACAGGTTGCATTGACAAGAACTTTAATAGGAATTCCTTCAAGCGCTAGCCTTGTTTGAGAAGTAGGCAAACGATTTCTGGGCTGAAAATTCCTCCTTGGAACATCTGCATAGGGAGCATGCTAAGCCAATTGTTTCTTAATGGCAATGAGATCATTTGCAATTTTTGTACCAATGGATTAGTATTAGGTCCAGGAGTGGAAGAGGAGGAAGAAGCAGACTTAGATTTAGAAGGGTCTCTCCTCAACTTCCCTGACATGATTAAATCATCTTCAACACTAATAGCTAGAGTTTGATCCTTGGCCAATGTTACGAGATTAGCCCTTCTCAGTGCATAACTAACTTCAGGCAATTGGGCGTTTAGGAAGAAGCATTTTTGAATTTGATCTACAGGTTGAGTATTTGGTGGAATTTTGTTAATCAACTTGTTGAATCGAGCCACAAATTATCTCATGGGCTCTTGTGATTCCTTCCTTATTTGAGAAATTTGGGCTAGAAAGCATGCACGTCTTCTACCGGTTTGAAACGGTTTTCAAACCTAGTTCTCATTGTGTCCTAGCTAGTGATAGCTCCGGTCGGAAGGTGATAGAACCAATCAGCAGCATTATCTTGTAAAGTCTCAACAAAAATCCTTACGGAGATGTCTTCATGTTCAACTCCCAGAACTCCGCATGCAACTATGAAGGTGCGATGTGTTCATCGGATGTACTTTACCATCGCCTTTGAATTTAGGAAAGTTCTTCCTGGTTACCTCACGGGTAACTCATGCGAAAGGCGAGGAAGGGCAAGAGGCTTGACACGATGACCCAGGGGCAATGGTACCGCCATTCTTGGAAAAATGGCTTGAAGAGGAACTGAAACACCAGCAAGAATCAGAGCTTGAAGATTAGGACTGATTTTCTCCGAAGGAATACCACCCGTAGGGATTCTATCTTGGATAGGTGGAGTGCTTGTTGAACGAGCCTTTCAATTTCTTCTTGTTGAAGGGAAAGGAAAACCTTGCTGTTCCAAGAGTTGAAACTGAGAATATTCAATACCAAGGGCCCTTCTCCCTCGAGTAAAATGTGGAGTCGCGAGATCAAAAGATGATCAATAAATTATTACAGAAATGGAATATGATTCCCCAGTGGAGTCACCAAAAACTGTTGGTAGTCAAATAGGACTTCAAGAAGAGCAACAGTCAGGGGACAAGAAGTCCCTCCTCTTTAATGGGAGAGGTTCCCTTATTCAGAAACGAACCTATTTACACATATACAAAGCATGATTTTCTTGTGGAACTTGGATATTATGAAAGTGTTTTCTATAAGGATCATCAATTACAAAAGGAATGAGGAATGAGAATGCGAGAACGAGCAGAAAGGCACCATTCAGAATTATAGATGATAGAGTAATTCCTTATGCATGCGAGGGTACAGTGAATTAGAACAAGATCATTTGTATCATATTAATAAGATGAAATTTGAAAAGACACAAAGTTCTATAAATAACATCTGCAAGAATACAAAGCTTCTTAGCATAATACAGACAAATGATCTAACAAGATTAAATGAATAGCTAGCTTAGGGATAAAGGAAATCGGATATACAAAGAATGAAAAGTCCTTCGTATTGATTTCTTCAAGATTTATTTACACTTTCGAAATAAGCCAAGTTCTTCCTCCTTCAAAACAGCGAGGAGAGGACATTATATAGTTTACAAATTAGTTACTCTCGGTAACTACTTCTTTTAACTAATGATTAGTTAAAGGGTTGCTAATCGCAATACCCCAACTAATTACAACAAATCCGAGAGAAAGAAGGGGAAGAGAAGAGAAGAATTAGGAGAAGAAGATAGGTGCTTATGACTGGGAGGGACCCACCGACTTTAAGATCCGCTGTCTGAATCTCTTCAACACCTCGGCTATGTCTCTACCACGTGGGACTGATGTGTTGGTGGTAGACTGAGTCCAAAATCTGAGGCACTTCTCCATTTCCTTATCAAACTCGACATGAGTATGATAATCTTTATTTGCTTCTTCAATGGCAGATTGAAGAGAGCAAATCTCCTTCATTTTTCCTTGGAAATGGAGCTTTCCTTGAATAGATCACCCTTGACAAAAGCTTTGAATTGAGCTTTGATTTCTTGTAAGGAGAGAGGCACACCAGAAGTCTCATCCTGAAGATGACAATGTATATATTTGAAAGCAGATATAACTAGTGTTTTGAAAGCCTCACCCTTCTGCCAGCTATTCCTTAATTCTCCCAAAGCCTCCTCTAGGACCTTGATCTTCCATTCCACGCTGTAGACCCAAGACTTTGACAAATTATCCTTTGTATCCTCAAAGACTTTGCTTGCCATCAAAATATTTTCATCTGTTTGTCCCATGAGGCAGAGGTCTACTATGCAACTGCTCCAAAGTTTAAGTTCTTTATCAATGCTCCCAATAGTGGAGGAGAGCTTCTATTGCAAATTACTCACCTTCCCATGGAGTTTGAAGGCTTCATCAATGAATTTTAATCTTTCAACCAGCATATCATCCACCATGGCCTCCATAGCCCTTCCATACTGTAATACTTGTGCATATATTTGATACTCTGTACTTCATCCCGGCTCGAATTACAGGTGGTGGAAGAGTAGTCAATGGGGTAGGATCCAAAACTTTTCCTTGGACAGCAGGACTTTATGAAACTTGTAAGAATCTGGGCTTGTTCCTCCAACTGTTTAATGGTTTGCTACCCTTTCTCTACCCTCTCAATGACTCGTAATCAAGTTTCAAGATTGTGGATCTCACTTTCAGGGGGTAGACTCTCCCATGGGAATTCTTGAGAGTTGCAGGTCGGACGCTTGCAAATCTTGCTCGCTTATCTGTCATAGGCTTGGCTATCTCTAGGAATTGTTGGCCTTGAGCGTTAGATACTATCCTCGGAGGTAATTCTAGATTTTTGGCGTGAGAAGTAGGAGTAGTGCCTAAAAAGGCCGCCATAGCATCAAGATTTGGTCCTGAGATCCGGGAGGAAGACTTTCTCTTCCTCTATGTCAACAAGAGGTTGCACCCATGCAAAAGAGGAGGAGGAAGAAACAGGTGGGGCAAGAGGACCAAGAGACAGATAACTCATGGAACCCAAGGTTCGCACTACTGTTGCCTCGAGTTGAGATATGAGTGGAGCATTTGTGGCTCCTAGTGCAGAGGAATCAACAGTGCTTGGAAGTTTAGTGCTCTGGACTTCTTTATCCTTATCCATTGGAGCTTCAGGGGCGCTTGCAGGAGCTGGCACTTCACTCTCTTCACTTTCACTGAGAACAATAATGTTCTCTGGTCCCAAAGGCAATTCTGCATGCTTCCTCAGGGGATCTTCTTCCACAGGCTCCTTTTTAACTTCTTTGGCTTTCTTCTGATATACCTGGGTGGATGAGGAAGGAGTAGAGACTGCAGGTCCTTGAGTTGACGAGGCTAGAGGGGTTTGCACAGGTGCTTCTGATCTGGGTGTCGATGCTTCCCTCCTTGGTGTTGAAACATCCTTAGAGGAGGATTCCCCTGAGTGCCTCCCCGTGCTCACGAACTTTCCTATCAAACCAGATCTTGGTCCTCCCTAAGACCGGGGCTAGGATTTCAGCCAAATCATCCCTTTCCTTTTAAACCAATCCAAGTCTTCCAAGGGGGTGTGTTTGACCACGTTGTCATACTCATATGAGTATAGGTCAGAATTGTCATCCTGGAGCCCTTCAGGAACTTGGTACAAGCCAAGTTCTTGAATTAACTGTAGGGAAAACTTGCCATAATGCCTTCTTCTGGATTCAAAATCATCAAACACATCACCCAATAGTCCTCTGTGTCTACCCTATGATGATAGGTGATTTTGATGTTCTCGCTCAATAAAATTTTTCAAGTCAAAGCAAGTTCTCCGGCTGAAGAAATGGACAGAATGGAAGCTAGGGCCCTTTCTATATTTTATGCATCCAGGCTGTTTTGCAGTGTAATTTCCCAAAGAGATGGGGAAGTGCAAACCAGAATTTTCTTGTCTCTGCAGTTCTATGAAATTTTTCCAATTTCTGCACACTTCTATCAAGGCCATTTTGTCATTGTAGAACATAGGGACCTTGAGAGGAGTGCTCTCGTAGGCAAAAAGCTTTGATATAGGAAAATTTTATGAATTGGATAAACTAAGCACTTTGTTATCGACCAATTTTGATCGCAAAATTGTTAAAAAAACAATTGAATAATTAAAAATTAGAAAATTTTGAAAAGTATTACTTTGCGTGGTTCATTGGAATCCTTGCGATCGTCTTATTTTTGTGATCGTTTCGGTCTTCGTTTCGTGATTTTCGGGAAAGAACTCTTCCCGCTAGGCTATAAAACGCATTAAAATACATTAAAATAATTAATTAATATTTAATTAATTAATTGCTCCTTGTTTGATTAAATTAATCACTTAAGGAGTATTTAATTAAATAAATATAAATGAAGGTTCATCCGACAAGTTTTAGTGCCGGGGAAGTTAGCTTTTGTTTCCAACTGCCGGGTTGGCATCCCAAACCCGGATTTCCACTTTCCTGGCAATTTCCTTCAAATTTCCCGCACGTGGGTTTTCCTCTGCCAATTGCCAAATCATGGATTGGCAAACGGGCATAAAATTCCCCAATTTCCCACATGGGGAAATTGGACGGGGATTGCCAACCCATTTTTCCATTCCCGTTGGCAATTGCCCGTTACTTTTCCCATTTCCCCCTGGCACTTAAGCCACTACCCGGGATGAGAGGAAGTTGAATTAATCCTCGTAACTTCCTCCATCAAACCCGGTGGAAAAAGTCAGAAGCTTCTTTTTCTTCAGAAAGATATAATATTTTGTTGACATTATGCAAGAGGAACCCACGCCATTGTGAGCAAAAGAAATTAATCACAAAAAAAAAAAAAGAATTAAGGCAAATACATGCGCATTGTTTGAAGGAAAAGACAGAAGAAAGTGCAGGCCGCGCCAGCAAACAAAAATACACGCACCAGCCATTCATCCGTTGCAGCATTTGATGGAGCGCAGGCAAGCATTCGTGGTTTAAGGCAAAGTAAATCCATAGTTCGACGAGTGCAAAACGAGGGAAAACAATCAAATTTTGGAAAATTCGTGGTTCGAGGAGGCAAAGTCGCGGTTCGAAGACCCTCAGTCAATAACCACCAATCGCAAATCCTGTCGCGAATAGCATAGTCGTGTGGGATAGTCATGTGAAGAAAGGAGAAGCAAATAACTAGTCACAAATCCATTCAAGGAGACAGCAAGGGCAGAAAGAACAAAAACGTGAACAGTGCGCGAGTGGAGCGCAGGCAAGCATTCGTGGTTTAAGGCAAAGTTTAAGAAGCATACGGAACAGTGCGCGACCCATACTCTGGAGAACATCATCGATTGATCCTGCGCCCATACTGTCAATACTGTTTGCATTGCCTGTAGCTTTTAAATAAATAAATAAATAAAAAACGCGTGGGCAAGTATGTTTTAAAAAATGAATTGTTTTTGCGACTTGTTATATTCTGCATTTTCATCGGCCTTCAGAAAGAACGCATAATATTGCAGATGGATGGATCTGGGGCCTGATAAAACTTACAGCTTAATTGCTAAAGGCTGCAACAAATGAAGGTCAAGAATATAATAAAAATTCTTTTCCACACAGCTATTAGAGATAAGAACAGTTTTTAAAAAGCTACGCATTCATCAAAGGAGGCGCCCAGCTGGAAGAAAGAACAAGTTTTTAATATAAAAAAAGGGGAAAGAGTTCCATGTGCCAGATTGGAGGAGTTTTTAATAAAAAAGATTTAAAATCTCCTTGCTGCGCATAGAGAAAGAAGGGGACAGCTAAAGACAATAAAGTTTCCACGCCTTAGCCAGGAAGAGAGGAAACTCCATTCACGCAAAATATTAAAATCGGGAGATTTTAATTGTTATTGTCAGAGTTAGAATTCGAGCTTGGTCTCGATTTGTTTTTATTGACATATTAAAAGTTTGTAATTCGAGACAATTATTATTATTATTATTATTTAAAATAATAATAATAATAATAATATTATAACGGAAATATTTTTCTTGCATTGACGGGGTGTTGGAGACTGAGACCCGGCCCCGTTTGCATTGTCTGGCGTGCCTGAGTCACTGCTTTTGTTAAATTCATAATGGCCGAAAGATCCAAATCTGCAGGGAGATCAAGGAAGCCAGTGGAAAAATATAATAAATCTGCCCTGAAATATGAATTCCAAGGAATTATTCCTCCCAGCTCCATTAAGTCGGCGTATGACAACATCACCGATACAAATCAGGTCACATCAACATGCAAGCGATTTTGCGGCGAGTGAAAATTGAAGGCAAAACCATTTTCTCTGATAGGCTTTACCACAGTGGCCTACCTCAAGCAGCAACATTCCCTGTCTCGGTGCAGTGTCTGGAATTGGTGATTGCTTGTGCAGAGCATTACGATCCTGAGAGACGAGGAATTTATAAAGACAACCGCGAACCTTTCCTCTTAATCACACCTGAACACATTGAGGAGTTGCTCGGGATACCTGATTTTCCTGAGAATGCAGATATCACTCGCCAGTCTGCGCAAGATTTCTGGGACGAAGAACCCCTAAGATGGAGCAAAATGGTTAACAACAATTGGCTGGTAACCAAGAGACCTCGGATTGACAGGCTCCCCAAAGAACTGTACCGCGTTGAGTTCGTGGAAGAGATTGGAGACATGATCACTCTCCTAAGTCGAGTTTTTGGTTTACCTTCTGCAAGGGTCTTCCACCCATGGATGTACCAGTTTATCTGTATCATCCTAGCCAAGAAGGAGTTTGTGGACTGGGCCACCATCATCAGCAACACCATTCACAAGCAATTGATAGAAGTCAAAATGACTGGATGCTTCTACATGACCTCATATCTGACCTATGCAGTAGCACGAAGAAAGCTATTTTCGGGACTTGAAACGAGAGGAGTCCTGGGGTCATCAAACAACGTTTTTCACTATTACCCTCAGCTCAGCTTCAAAAATAGTTCTCACCATTTTAGAAGAGTCAATGATGCATTCACCTTCCGCGTAATCCGGAACTTGAATCGAAATACCGAGGAAAGGTTTTCCAAAGAAGCCATGAGTGTCATTTCCCAATGGGGAACCTGGTTTATACAATTTTCATCTTTTTCCTACATCCGCGTGAGTGGCTTTGCTGGGACCCCATGGAAACTTCCCAAGTACGTCAGTGATAAGTGGGCGTTAATGGAGCTGGCACGACAATTGTTCCAAGTTCACTGCTTGCTTAGTGACAAGCACCGCCCAGGAATTCATTTCCCGATCCAAATCGGGGAATACCAATGCCCAAACTTATTCAGTGCACAACTAATGGAAAAGGAGTTTGCTCTCATAACCATCCATCCATATGTGAAGAGAGCCCAGTTCGATATCAATGGTTATATGCAAACGATTATGGGAGCGAAGTATCAACATAATCCTACCATGGAGGATTTCTGGGCCGCTTGCTCGGATGAACATGAGGTAAGGAGACAGAGTAATCTCGCCTAACACTTGCCCGAGATCAAGGCCTTCCACATCCGGAGTCCTCCCGATTCATTCATAACCGATGATGAAGATGTCGTTGATCCCTCGTACGATGCCATTGCCTTCACACCGTTGCCTCGAATCGACTGGACCAAAAGAGATGAATTTTCTCTCGATGGCAAGAACCAACCAATTATCGAAAGAAGCATATCTTGGTATGATAAGGAACTTGCCAAATTTCAATCAATTCCGAATCCCGTTTCAGAATCACAAAAATTGCCTATATCAGGACACCTCCATTCGACCAAGGTTTCTTCTCGATCAACTTCGTTACCATCCGATCATACACGACATACAAGAAAAGAATGGTTGCCGAAATCCACTTCGCCGAGCAACGTGTCACGAAGAGAGAGATCCAGAGATCCAAACCCTGAAGAAGGAAAGGAGCGTGTGTCTGGATTTTCTACCTCGAGTAGAGATTCTTCCACTCACATCATTAATAGCACTCATACGCTGGTAGCAAATGATCCTCAGCCATGCTTCGAACAAACACCCACTCAAGTGCAAGTAATTCAAATATCAAATACTTCGGAGCACGTAGTTCATGAAGGGAT
Organism: Taxus wallichiana var. yunnanensis; assembly: GCA_018340775.1. Classification (NCBI taxonomy): domain Eukaryota; kingdom Viridiplantae; phylum Streptophyta; class Pinopsida; order Cupressales; family Taxaceae; genus Taxus; species Taxus wallichiana. Next base: position 742,705,229 of record CM031243.1, read on the forward strand.
TTCCCAAAATCTCCCAAATGATCAGGAAGTGGACATTGAGGTTGTGTCTCCTCAAATCGAGGCCGTTGATAGGATTCAAGAAGGATCTCATGATGTCAGGGATAATGAGGATATTGATTCAAGCTCCAGGATTCTATATGCCGAGATAGTAAATGAAACTCCTTCTTGGGTTGATTCTGAAGTGAAGAAAAGGAAGAGAGTTGTCAAGCCAATCGACATTGATTTTGATGCCCTTTTCAAACTATCGAATGACGCCATTCCTAAGAAGCCCAAGGTACTTTCTCGAATAATGGTGGATAATGATGGAAACAAGTTTGCAGACCTTGCCATTCCACGAGTGGATAAAGAGCGTAATGCTATGACGCCAGCCGACTATGAAGTTTCCAGACTAGGACTTGGGAGATCCACGTTAGAAAGTGACATGGCGATGGCTCGAGATTCAATTGATATCGTGCTAAAAAGATTGGAGAAATACAAGTCCCAAAATTCTCGGCTCAAGGCTGAAAAGAGTCAATTGGTGGAGTATGTTCAGCATTTGATAAATCCCATATCATCCACCTTCCCAGTACCTGATGCGGTGGCTGCCCCAGATGAAGAGACTCTTAATTTGTCAAAGGAAATAAACACGTTGGGCCATGTCACTAAAACTTGGCTTTCGGAGATTCTCGTTTTGGGCCAGGGAGCGATCAAGACTGCAGTTAAGCTTCATGAAGATATCAGTGTATATCTAGATCCAATTCTTTCTTTCAAAGAAACTTTTGTTTCTACGATATCAAATTTGGATGAGATATTGCCCAGTCTGCAGGAGATGACAAGTATGGAATCTTCAGTGTTGGCTATTGAAGGGATTCTCGAATTTGAACATCGAGGGACACGTTTCCTCTGGTGTCTACATCTCAAATCGAGAAAGACGCTTCTTGTGGATTCTATGATCCATTATGACAACATGTGCAATGAAGTTTTCGCTTCACTTTCCTCGATCCAGGATTTCATAGCTGAGATTCCTTGCAACCTAGTAAATGAGCATAATCAAAGGTGTTCATCGGAGCAGGTGGAAGAACAATTCTCACGATTGTTCAAAGACATGTACACTCCTGCCAACAATTTCTCGTCGGTTTCCATGGAACGGTGTATCAAATTGAAGAACTTGTTTGAGAATGCTCAGTCTAAAATTGTTAATTTTAATGATATGCCAAGTAGAATTCTTGAATTGCAGGTATTTTGTGAGGCTATTCTTCGGCCAAGTGAACCTCCAGAAGAGGAAAAGATGTTTGAAACTTTGGGAAGGTTTAGATCCTTTCAATTATCAAAAGCAGCAGATCCTAATTTCACCGGCGGTGTAGGAAGTTGATTTTCTTGATATCTAGCGAATTGGGAGAGTCCATTTCTCATACGTTTGAGATAGGCGGACCCCGTTTCAATGGATAAGGCACTGGTTATTATTGTATATTTTTTAAAGGTGTTGTTATTTGGGAAACATTGGATATTTTAAGTAATTTCTATTTTTGGGTTGTATTTAATAAAGTTGGTTAGAAAAAGTCAAAGGTCACTTAAGTGCCTTATTTAATGATCATATTAAACCCTAACTACTTTGTAACCAACTTTTGGGTTATAAAAGGAAGTGAGGGGCTCATTTGTAAGGGTGACTTTGAGAGAGGAGAAGAAGATACTTTTGTGCAAGCTTTGTTTCAAGAAGAAACTTTGTGTTCTTTGTGAAAAACATTTTGGAGTTAATGGAATAAGAACTTTGTGTCTCATTCATTGTCTCTTGTAACATTTGGTGTTCTTATGTTCATTAGATGTTAGGTGTTTAAATCTTGCGTGCAAATATTATCTTTGATCTTATTGTCAACATTAGTAATCAGTTGTTCTAGTTCATAGTGATCAAGCTCTGACTATCTACTTGCTCATGTGTGTTCCCTTTTGCATGTTCTTGTTTGGCTAACTCAAACTCTGTTTTATTTGTGTTGGTTATTCATCTTTCCTCTTCATGCAACATTAGGCTCTATTTTTACCTAACTCTTGCATGTTCTTTCAGTCCATTCCATTCCACTCCTTTCTTTCATTTCATTCTATCTCCTTCATTCACTTTTCTTCCATTGATGTTCCAAAACACCCCCCACATACAATTTTGAATGTATAGATGTAAATACAGTTTTGGTTTTCAATAAAGGCAGCCTCACCTTCATTGAGGAGGGACTTCGTTCCCACACTGTTGCATGTCATTTGCATGCGTGCAAATCCATATGCTAATAGTTTTTGGCGACTCACTGGGATTCAGAAATCGTTAACCAGTGCTTGGTTAAATCTTTATGACTATCCCCTCTGCACAAGCTCCAGTTCTTCAACCGAACCTTGTGCCCGACGAAGATTTCCAAGGAGACATTGCTGCCAACCTTCGAATAGTAGCTTGGGAAAACCATGAAAGCTTGCAGCAATTTGTGGCATTGATAGAGCCATTGACAGAGAAATCTACATCGAAGACCTTAGAAGAAGAGCACCCGCACTCGTGGCTAGAAGACCTCTTGGGCACGTGTTGATAGTTGTTCACCGACGCGGTCCTCTTCCACCCAGGTAATAAGTTGTATGACCATTACAGGTAACCCACCTATCTTGCAACCAAATCTTGTTTTTGCAGATACTCAAGAAGACATATCATCAGATTTGAGGCAAGCTATTTGGGAAAAGCGCACAAGTAACCATCATTTTTATCTCACCGCATCAGTACTAGATAACGAAGAAGAGAAAGCTACGAGAGTTGTTAGAGTTATTCAGGCGCAAATAGCTCAAGAAAGAGAGCAAAGAGAAAAGGCTAGAGCTGGTCGGAACACACCAATGATCTCTTCATCATAAATATTCCAAACTGGAAGGAAAGAGATTTACGCGAGGAGAAAAAGCTAAAGGTTGATCCGACCCCACTTTTGAATTTCAAGGAAAATTTGGTTTCAAGTTATCTCCTCCCAAGAAGGACACACACCTCATAGATCTACAAGCCTTGCATCAAGTCCTGAAAGAGCAAGCAAGGAAGGAATCACTACCAGTCAAGCACTTGTCCTTGCTCACATTGTTTTACCTTCGCATACCACTTTTTCTCCAATGGCAGCCAATGTACCATGGGGAAATGCCATAGGCCCATTGGCCTTACCTGCTCGACATGAACTCCCATGAGGATCAAGAAAGATTCTTCCCAAGTTCGACGGAGATGGGAAGACGTCACTAGAGGATCATATTTCTGCCTTCTTCGCTGCATGTGCTGTTTTGTCAGTAGAATACGAAGATGTTGCTATTCGTCTCTTCATCGAGACATTGCATGATATTGCTGCGGATTGGTTTCATCATCTACCCAATGGATGTATTACAAGTTGGGATGATATGAAAACCAAGTTTGAAAATCGATTCAAAACAGTGGAAGATGAACATGCTCTTCTTGCCCAACTATCTCAGGCAAAGAAAGAGCCTACAGAACCCATGAGGAATTTCGTGGCCAAATTCAACAAGATGGTAAACAAAGTTCCCACCGGGATTCGTCCCAACCTTGATGGACAAAAATGTTTCTTTATTAATGCACAACAACCAGAAGTGTGCTATCAGCTAAGAAGGGCCAGGGTGGCTACTTTGGAACTTGCTCAATCTTTGGCCATAGAAATCGAAGATGACTTAATCATGGCAGGAAAATTCAAGAAAAATTCCCTCAAAGGAAAGAGTCAAGAAACTCCCAACGTTTCAGAAACTATACTCACTAAGTTGGCTAATGATATGCTAGCTTTGAAGAAGCAAGTTGCTCAAAGTAGTAAACCTGCTCCTTACAAAGATATCCCGTGAAAAGGATACGTTCCCAATAAATCCAGATTGCAGTGCTCCAACGAGGCTTGCTATTGGCAGCTCCTGCAACTAATTCCAAATGTGATGTCATTGAAGAAAGCGGCGATGAGATTGAAGTTGTCGAGGTTGATGAGGAAGAGCCCGATCTCGAGGCATCTCAACCTACGATTGAAGATCCTGAGGAAGAAAGCAATAATCATTTCTTTGAGTACCGTTCCGATGAAGAAGATGAATATGAAGAAATTATAGAAGATATGAATAGTCAATCCTTCACTGTCTTCACACGCTCTCAGAAAAAGGACCAAGATACCACCAAGGTGGGAGATAGAGAGGTTTCCAAGGAAACTCTCAAAGGATCCAAGATAAAGGAGGCTCCTAAAGAGTCCAGAGATACTGAGGTTTCAAAGGTCAAGACTATCTTAAAGAAAGGAGAGCCTTTGTTAGATCAATCAGTTAGTAAACCAATTACGAAGAAAACTCCTTCTTCCACATCCGTATCAACCAAGCCCGAGACCAAGGTCAAAAGTGTGCCATCATCAAGTTCGAAAGAACTCATATCTGAGACTTCAAGTGCAATTACTTTGCCTAAATTTGATATCATTGATCATATCAATAAAACAAAAATTTCCATGTCACAGGTAGAGTACTTGAAGTCCAACAAGGATCAGCTCGAGAAGTTGGTCTAGTTTATCAAAGGCGACTCTACTGTTCATTCCTCTAAAGGAATTCTAAAAACTCCTAAAGATGGGAAAACTCAAAATATTGTGGCGGCCACTACACCTTCCAATGAAAAGATCGAACCTTTCTTTGTGTCTTTTCTTATCAACGGATGCAAGTTAAGTAATTGCATTATAGACTCTGGAGCCTCGGATAATGTGATGCCGGAAAAAGTAGCACATGCTCTTGGTTTGACTTGTACGAGAACATTCGGATCGTGTTACTCTATGGAAACCAAGAAAGTTCCTCTGATCGGGCAGATTAAGGATGCCCAAATGGTTTTAGCCCAATTCCCTCAAAAGCGAGTTAAGGTAACTATTTTAGTTGCTAATATCCCCACCTCGTATGGAATGTTGTTAAGCAGGAAATTTTGTAGGGATTTGGGTGGTGAGATTCAAATGGACTGGTCTCATGCCATGATTCCTATCAATGGAGAAATGAAGAAACTTATGCCGGAAGCTCAGGCAAAGTTCACAGTAACTAAAACTGAAGATCCTCGCACATAGATCCTTTTCCAAGGCTCAAGTATGGGTAATTATATGATGACTACAGAAGTTCATACCCTTGAGATCACTTGCCAAAATTCCAATGAGATCTGGACTCTTGAGTTCGATGGAAGTTGTTGCTCAACAGAGCTCAAAAGTGCGGGAGTGGTGCTCATATCTCCAAATGGTAAAATCTTTCCTTTTTCCTATAAACTCAAATTTTCAAATACTAATAACACTGCAGAGTACGAGGCATTAATCCTTGGCCTCCAAGTTACAGAAGAGAAAGGGATAAAAATCTGGAAGTCTTTGGAGATGCAGAATTGATCGTGAAACAAGTAAGAAATCAGTTCCAGGTAAAGAACGATCGTCTGAGACACTACAGAAATAAAGTTTGGGATGCCATAGAAGTTTTTGATGCTTTTTCCATTAAATCTATCCCTCATGAAAAGAATGACAAAGCGGATTCTCTAGCAGTCTCAGCGTCATTAATGATTCCTCATTCAGAATTTGATCAAGACAAATACACCATTGAAATGGTTTTTAGGCCAAGTGTTCCTGACAATGCAGAAAATTGGCAAGTATTTAATGATGATCAACAAATTATTGCCTTCTTGGAAAAGAGAGAAAATTTTGAACAGTTGTACTTTGAAGGAAGTGATTCGGCATTTCGCGAATCAACTACCTCACCCATTCAGGAAGGAGTTGAGAACGAAGATCCTGGTGATGGCATCATTCAACTCAAAGGAAATAAAATTCCCAAAGGATTGGTTTCACTCGAAGAACTTTTTGACAAACATGACAGGTTTATTAAAGAGAAAGAGCAGGCAGGACCTGCAAATTCTGCTGACTATGAGCAAATTAATATCGGCACCAAGGATAAACCTCGCCTGATCAATATTGGTAAATGTTGCTCACCTGAGGAGCGCAGGAAATTCATAAATCTCCTTACCAAATATTCTGACGTCTTGGCATATTCATACGAAGACTTGAAGTCTTTCCAACCCAGGGAAATGGAGCATGCCATACCCTTGAAGCCTGGCGCAGTTCCATTCAGGCAAAAGCAAAGACAATATAATCCCAAGATTGCAGGGACAATATTTCATGAAGTTCAAAAGATGCTAGATGCACGAATAGTTTTTCCTATTTGACATTCGACCTGGATAGCTAATATTGTATTGGTTCACAAGAAAAATGGAGAAATTAGGATTTGCATGGATTTCCGCAATCTTAATCAGGCGTCCTTGAAGGATAACTACCCACTGCCAGTCATGGACCATATTTTGCAGGCAGTAACTGGATCGGAAATGCTATCTATGCTAGATGGTTTCTCTGGCTATAATCAGATTGAGGTGGCTAGAGAAGATCAACATAAAACTGCATTCACTACCCCCTGGGGTACGTTCACATATAGAAGAATGCCCTTCGGTTTGATCAATGCTGGTGCAACGTTTCAAAGGGCCATGGATATGGCGTTTTCAGATTATAAGGAAAAGATCATTGTGATATACCTAGATGACTTGACGAAGTGTTTTCAAAGAAGAGAAAGATCACTTAAGAGATTTAGAGAAAATTTTGCAAAGGTGTAAACTTCATAAGATTTCTCGAATCCAAAAAAGTCTGTGTTTGGAGTTACGGAAGGTAAACTCCTAGGTCATATTGTTTCTAAGGAAGGAACTAAGATCGATCCTGAACGCGTTCAAGCTATAAAGAATCTTTCCTTGCCTACAAGTAAACCTAGAGTCCACTCCTTCTTTGGAAAGGTGAACTTTTTGAGAAGGTTCGTGCCAGATTTCGCCGAGCTGACTAAAGAAATTACTGATATGATGAAAGGAAAAGAATCTTTCAAATGGTCAAAGGAAGGTAGAGAGGCGTTTGAGCAAATCAAGGGTGCTATTCCAAAAGCTCCTACATTGGTGTGTCCCGATTTTAAGAAGGATTTTATAATTTATTGTTATGCTTCGCCACACACAATCTCTGCCATTTTGACTCAGCACAATCAAGAGGGGATTGAATCTCCTATCGCATTCATGAGTTCGGGATTCAAGAAACATGAACTTAATTACACTCCTCTTGAGAGACATGCGTACACGGTGGTAAGAGCCCTGAAACACTTCAGGTATTACGTGTTGAATTCTCACACCAAAGTCTTAGTTCCTAGGACACATGAGGTGAAATCAATGTTGACACAACAGGGCAACCGGATCTAAAAGAGGTAATTGGGTCTCCAAGATACAAGAATATGATCTGGACATCAAGCCTACCAAGTTGGTTCGAGGGAGAGGACTCTGCCAACTCATTGCAGAGAATGAACCACGAGATAACTCTGAAGAAGAACTAGTTGAAGGAAATTTACCATTGGTAGTTTTTGTCAGACACTGGATGAATGGTATTCTGATATTGCCTACTTCCTCACATACGGCGAGTGTCCAGAAAATCTGACAGCTAAAGAGAAACGAGCAATCAAACTAAGAGCTGCCAGATACATCATTTGGGATAACACGTTGTTCAAGAAAGGAATTGACGGCATGTTCCTCAGATGTGTTGATAAAGAACAACAGCCTAGGTTTTTGGAAGCCTTCCACAATCATGCTTATGGGCGGTCATTTTTCTCGCCCAAGAATGCAGCCCATAAAATTCTAAGAGCACATTATTACTGGCCCACTATGTTTTCTGATGCTCAGAAATGGGTGACCAAATGTGAGGCCTGTCAACAATTTGTCGGAAGACCAAAGTTGGCGGCATTGCCTTTGAAGCCAGTTGTCATTGAAGAACCCTTTCAACAATGGGGTTTAGATTTCATCGGGGTCTTGAACCCTAATTCCAGCGCTGGTCATACCCACATGCTCACTGCCACTGATTACTTTACAAAATGGGTAGAAGCTATACCGGTGAAACAAACATCTACTGCAGTAATCTGTGATTTCATCAAAGAAAACATATTGGTTTGTTATGGAATTCCTCACAAGATTGTGACTGACAATGCCTCAAATTTTTCTTCTGCAGAGATGATAGGTTTTTGTTATGGATATGGGATATCTTTGTCTCATTCATCAGATTACTACCCGCAGGGAAACGGTCAGGCTGAATCCAACAACAAAAACCTCATTACCATTGTGCGCAAGTTAGTCGAAGAAAATCAAAGAACTTGGCACAAAAAGTTATACGATGCATTGTGGGCTGACCGCATAACTCCCAAAAGGGAAATTGGGATGTCTCCATTTCAACTTTTGTATGGAACTGATGCTCAAATTCCCATCACATTGGAGCTACCAGCGTTAAAATTAGCTCAGGCAGTTGATGATGAATGCTTCACCAATGCATTAGATAAAAGGGTCATGTTTCTAACCAAGCTTGAGGAACAAAGAAGTCAAGTGGCCAACAGGATCAAGGAACATCAATCCAAGGTAAAGAAGTTGTTTGAAAGGAAAACTAGAGAGAGACAGTTTCAAATCAATGACTTAGTTCTTCTCTGGGATAAAAGACGTGAGCCGAAGGAAAGCATGGAAAGTTTGACTCATTTGTGGTCAGGACCTTTCAAAATAAGACACTTCTGTGGAGATAGTACCTACTACTTGGCATATCCTGATGGAACTCATTTGCCTTTGCCCTACGGTGGCGTATCTCAAATATTACGAATGAAAATGGGTTGTTCCCCGTATGTACATAGGTAATTAGGATTTTGGTTTGTTTGTTTCCCTGTTTTTAGTCTCCTCTCTTGTGTCGCCCCATTTTTGTGCCCCATCTTTCTGTGATCATATTCATGACTATTTTGGTCTGGGTCCGTTCTGCGTCCATGAAGTCCTTGTCCCCAATCGAGCAATTTATTATCAACCAATTTTGATCGCAAAATTGTTAAAAACAATTGAATAATTAAAAATAGAAAATTTTGAAAAGTATTACTTTGCGTGGTTCATTGGACTCCTTGCGATCGTCTTATTTTTGTGATCATTTCGGTCTTCGTTTCGTGATTTTCGGGCAAGAACTCTTCCCGCCAGGCTATAAAACGCATTAAAATACATTAAAATAATTAATTAATATTTAATTAATTAATTGCTCCTGTTTGATTAAATTAATCACTTAAGGGGTATTTAATTTAATAAATATAAATGAAGGTTCATTAAATGACAAGTTTTAGTGCTGGGAAGTTAGCTTTTGTTTCAATCACGCGGGTTGGCATCCCAAACCCGGATTTCCACTTTCCTGGCAATTTCCTTCAAATTTCCCGCACGTGGTTTTCCTCTACCAATTGCCAAATCATGGATTGGCAAATGGGCATAAAATTCCCAATTTCCCACATGGGGAAATTGACGGGATCACAACCCATTTTGCCATTCCGTTGGCAATTGCCCGTTAGCAATTGCCCGTTACTTTTCCCATTTCCCCCTGGCACTTAAGCCACTACCAGGGATGAGAGGAAGTTGAATTAATCCTCGTAACTTCCTCCATCAAACCCGGTGGAAAAAGTCAGGGAAGCTTCTTTTCTTCAGAAAGATATAATATTTTGTTGACATTATGCAAGAGGAACCCACGCCATTATGAGCAAAAGAAATTAATCACAAAAAAAAAAAGAGAATTAAGGCAAATACATGCGCATGGTTTGAAGGAAAAGACAGGAAGAAAGTGCGAGGCCACACCAAAGAAACAAAAATACACGCACTGACCATTCATCCATTGCGGCATTTGATGGAGCGCGACTGGCAAGCATTTGTGGTTTAAGGAAAAGTAAATTCATAGTTCGATGAGTGCAAAACGAGGGAAAACAATCAAATTTTGGAAAATTCGTGGTTCGAGGAGGCAAAGTTGCGGTTTGAAGACCCTCGGTCAATAACCACCAATCGCAAATCTGCCATGCAAATAGCATAGTCGTCGTGTGGGATAGTCTTGTGAAGAAAGGAAAAGCAAATAACTAGTCACAAATCCATTCAAGGAGACAAGGGCGAGGGCGTAAAGAACAAAAACGTGAATGGTGCGCGAGTGGAGCGCAGAAAGCATTCGTGGTTTAAGGCAAAGTTTAAGAAGCATACGGAGCAGTCAAGTGCGCGACCCATACTGGAGAACATCATCAATTGATCTGCGCCCATCTTATCAATCTGTTTGCATTGCACTGTAGCTTTTAAATAAATAAATAAATAAAAAACGCGTGGGCAAGTATGTTTTAAAAAATGAATTGTTTTTGCGACTTGTTATATTCTGCATTTTCATCGGCCTTCAGAAAGAACGCATAATATTGCGAGATGGATGGATCTCGGGGCACGATAAAACTTACAGCTTAATTGCTAAAGGCTGCAACAAATGAAGGTCAAGAATATAATAAAAATTCCTTTCCACACAGCTAGCTATTAGAGATAAGAACAGTTTTTAAAAAGCTACGCATTCATCAAAGGAGGCGCCCAGCTGGAAGAAAGAACAAGTTTTTAATATAAAAAAAAGAGGAAAGAGTTCCATGTGCCAGATTGGAGGAGTTTTTCTTTAATAAAAAGATTTAAAATTTCCTTGCTGCGCATTGAGAAAGAAGGGGACAGCTAAAGACAATAAAGTTTCCACGCCTTAGCCAGGGAAGAGAGGAAACTCCATTCACGCAAAATATTAAAATCGGGAGATTTTAATTGTTATTGTCAGAGTTAGAATTCGAGCTTGGTCTCGATTTGTTTTTATTGACATATTAAAAGTTTGTAATTCGAGACAATTATTATTATTATTATTTTTAAAATAATAATAATAATAATAATATTATAACGGAAATATTTTTCTTGCATTGACGGGGTGTTGGAGACTGAGACCCGGCCCGTTTGCATTGTTTGGCGTGCCTGAGTCACTTTTTTTGTTAAATTCATAATGGCCGAAAGATCCAAATCTGCAGGGAGATCGAGGAAGCCAGTGGAAAAATATAATAAATCTACCCTGAAATATGAATTCCAAGGAATTATTCCTCCCAGCTCCATTAAGTCGGCGTATGACAACATCACCGATACAAATCTGGGTCACATCAACGTGCAACAGTTTTGCGAGCGAGTGAAAACTGAAGGCAAAACCATTTTCTCTGATAGGCTTTACCACAGTGGCCTACCTCAAGCAGCAGCATTCCCTGTCTCGGTGCAGTGTCCGGAATTGGTGATTGCTTGTGCAGAGCATTACGATCCTGAGAGACGAGGAATTTATAAAGACAACCGCGAACCTTTCCTCTTAATCACACCTGAACACATTGAGGAGTTGCTCGGGATACCTGATTTTCCTGAGAATGCAGATATCACTCGCCAGTCTGCGCAAGATTTCTGGGACGAAGAACCCCTAAGATGGAGCAAAATGGTTAACAACAATTGGCTGGTAACCAAGAGACCTCGGATTGACAGGCTCCCCAAAGAACTGTACCGCGTTGAGTTCGTGGAAGAGATTGGAGACATGATCACTCTCCTAAGTCAAGTTTTGGTTTACCTTCGCAAGGTCTTCCACCCATGGATGTACCAGTTTATCTGTATCATCCTAGCCAAGAAGGAGTTTGTGGACTGGGCCACCATCATCAGCAACACCATTCACAAGCAATTGATAGAAGTCAAAATGACTGGATGCTTCTACATGACCTCATATCTGACCTATGCAGTAGCACGAAGAAAGCTATTTTCGGGACTTGAAACGAGAGGAGTCCTGGGGTCATCAAACAACATTTTTCACTATTACCTCACTTTCAAACTTCAAAAATAGTTCTCACCATTTTAGAAGAGTCAATGATGCATTCACCTTCCGCGTAATCCGGAACTTGAATCGAAATACCGAGGAAAGGTTTTCCAAAGAAGCCATGAGTGTCATTTCCCAATGGGGAACCTGGTTTATACAATTTTCATCTTTTTCCTACATTCGCATGAGTGGCTTTGTTGGGACCCCGTGGAAACTTCCCAAGTACGTCAGTGATAAGTGGGTGTTAATGGAGCTGGCGCGACAATTGTTCCAAGTTCACTGCTTACTTAGTGACAAGCACCGTCCAGGAATTCATTTCCCGATCCAAATCGGGGAATACCAATGCCCAAACTTATTCAGTGCACAACTAATGGAAAAGGAGTTTTCTCTCATAACCATCCATCCATATGTGAAGAGAGCCCAGTTCGATATCAATGGTTATATGCAAATGATTATGGGAGCGAAGTATCAACATAATCCTACCATGGAGGATTTCTGGGCCGCTTGCTCGGATGAACATGAGGTAAGGAGACGGGAGTACTCTCACCTAACACTTGCTCAGATCAAGGCCTTCCACATCCGGAGTCCTCCCGATTCATTCATAACCGATGATGAAGATGTCGTTGATCCCTCGTATGATGCCATTGCCTTCACACCGTTGCCTCGAATCGACTGGACCAAAAGAGATGAATTTTCTCTCGATGGCAAGAACCAACCAATTATCGAAAGAAGCATATCTTGGTATGATAAGGAACTTGCCAAATTTCAATCAATTCCGAATCCCGTTTCAGAATCACAAAAATTGCCTATATCAGGACACCTCCATTCGACCAAGGTTTCTTCTCGATCAACTTCGTTACCATCCGATCATACACGACATACAAGAAAAGAATGGTTGCCGAAATCCACTTCACCGAGCAACGTGTCACAAAGAGAGAGATCCAGAGATCCAAACCCTGAAGAAGGAAAGGAGCGTGTGTCAGATTTTCTACCTCGAGTAGAGATTCTTCCACTCACATCATTAATAGCACTCATACGCTGGTAGCAAATGATCCTCAGCCATGCTTCGAACAAACACCCACTCAAGTGCAAGTAATTCAAATATCAAATACTTCGGAGCACGTAGTTCATGAAGGGATTTCCCAAAATCTCCCAAATGATCAGGAAGTGGACATTGAGGTTGTGTCTCCTCAAATCGAGGCCGTTGATAGGATTCAAGAAGGATCTCATGATGTCAGGGATAATGAGGATATTGATTCAAGCTCCAGGATTCTATATGCCGAGATAGTAAATGAAACTCCTTCTTGGGTTGATTCTGAAGTGAAGAAAAGGAAGAGAGTTGTCAAGCCAATCGACATTGATTTTGATGCCCTTTTCAAACTGTCGAATGACGCCATTCCTAAGAAGCCCAAGGTACTTTCTCGAATAATGGTGGATAATGATGGAAACAAGTTTGCAGACCTTGCCATTCCACGAGTGGATAAAGAGCGTAATGCTATGACGCCAGCCGACTATGAAGTTTCCAGACTAGGACTTGGGAGATCCACGTTAGAAAGTGACATGGCGATGGCTCGAGATTCAATTGATATCGTGCTAAAAATATTGGAGAAATACAAGTCCCAAAATTCTCGGCTCAAGGCTGAAAAGAGTCAATTGGTGGAGTATGTTCAGCATTTGATAAATCCCATATCATCCACCTTCCCAATACCTGATGCAGTGGCTGCCCCAGATGAAGAGACTCTTAATTTGTCAAAGGAAATAAACACGTTGGGCCATGTCACTAAAACTTGGCTTTCGGAGATTCTCGTTTTGGGCCAGGGAGCGATCAAGACTACAGTTAAGCTTCATGAAGATATCAGTGTATATCTAGATCCAATTCTTTCTTTCAAAGAAACTTTTGTTTCTACGATATCAAATTTGGATGAGATATTGCCCAGTCTGCAGGAGATGACAAGTATGGAATCTTCGGTGTTGGTATTGAAGGGATTCTCGAATTTGAACATCGAGGACACATTTTCTTTGGTGTCTACATCTCAAATCGAGAAAGATGCTTCTTGTGGATTCTATGATCCATTATGACAACATGTGCAATGAAGTTTTCGCTTCACTTTCCTCGATCCAGGATTTCATAGCTGAGATTCCTTGCAACCTAGTAAATGAGCATAATCAAAGGTGTTCATCGAGGCGAGGGAAGAACAATTTTCATGATTGTTCAAAGACATGTACACTCCTGCCAACAATTTCTCGTCGGTTTCCATGGAACGGTGTATCAAATTGAAGAACTTGTTTGAGAATGCTCAGTCTAAAATTGTTAATTTTAATGATATGCCAAGTAGAATTCTTGAATTGCAGGTATTTTGTGAGGCTATTCTTCGGCCAAGTGAACCTCCAGAAGAAGAAAAGATGTTTGAAACTTTGGGAAGGTTTAGATCCTTTCAATTATCAAAAGCAGCAGATCCTAATTTCACCGGCGGTGTAGGAAGTTGATTTTCTTGATATCTAGCGAATTGGGAGAGTCCATTTCTCATACGTTTGAGATAGGCGGACCCCGTTTCAATGGATAAGGCACTGGTTATTATTGTATATTTTTAAAGGTGTTGTTATTTGGGAAACATTGGATATTTTAAGTAATTTCTATTTTTGGGTTGTATTTAATAAAGTTGGTTAGAAAAAGTCAAAGGTCACTTAAGTGCCTTATTTAATGATCATGTAAAACCCTAACTACTTTGTAACCAACTTTTGGGTTATAAAAGGAAGTGAGGGGCTCATTTGTAAGGGTGACTTTGAGAGAGGAGAAGAAGATACTTTTGTGCAAGCTTTGTTTCAAGAAGAAACTTTGTGTTCTTTGTGAAAAACATTTTGGAGTTAATGGAATAAGAACTTTGTGTCTCATTCATTGTCTCTGGTAACATTTGGTGTTCTTATGTTAATTAGATGTTAGGTGTTTAAATATTGCGTGCAAATATTATCTTTGATCTTATTTTCAACATTAGTAATCAGTTGTTCTAGTTCATAGTGATCAAGCTCGACTATCTACTTGCTCATATGTGTTCCCTTTTGCATGTTCTTGTTTGGCTAACTCAAACTCGTTTTATTTGTGTTGGTTATTCACTTTCCTCTTCATGCAACATTAGGCTCTGTTTTTACCTAACTCTTGCATGTTCTTTCAGTCCATTCCATTCCACTCCTTTCTTTCATTTCATTCTATCTCCTTCATTCACTTTTCTTCCATTGATGTTCCAAAACACCCCCCACATACAATTTTGAATGTACATATGTAAATACAGTTTTGGTTTTCAATAAAGGTAGCCTCACCTTCATTGAGGAGGGACTTCGTTCCCACACTTGTTGCATGTCATTTGCATGTGTGCAAATCCATATGCTAACAAAGACCGTAGTGCGATATTAGACTCATGGCTTCATCGTAAAATCTTCTCATTGTGTCACTCTCAAGAAGCCGAATACAATGTTCATGGTGAAAGCGTCATTCACCCTTCGAAATTATGATTGCTGGTTTCTAGGTGAATCTGCGGGTAAGTAGGCATACACGGGGTCATCCTTGTGAGCATCAATGTATGAAAAGCCAAACCATTGCCTTGATGCTACTAGAGTATACATCGTGCATATAAGTCATATAGAATTTCTTTGTTTACGTACATTAGGCAATTGCTCCACTAGGTTCATACCGATGATCTCTGCCCAGCTTGATATTCCGAGTTCCTCGCACACCATATTGATAAGCGGCACATCCAAAAATGGAACTCATTAGTAGAGGGTAAAACCATGACCCGAGCTAGTAGGATTATGAAATCGATAGTTCTTTGTTGAAATCGGCACTTAAATGTAACCTTGATAGACGAGATGCCCTTCTTAGGGTTTTTAGCTAGACTTCACCACCCACTCCTTATAATTATCACCGTGTTGATTGAAAGGGCTTATGCCTGATTCTGGGAGATAACTATAGCATTGTCCATTTCTCGAATCCTTAGTGCGGCCAATGGTGGCAGCATCAAGTTTGGCGATGAGCTCCCGTGCGTTTGTCAACTCACTCGAATCGAGTTTGAAATGAGCCCGCATGAGAGCACTTGTGTCTCAATACAAGCATTGCACCGAGATAGGGAAACCACCAGCGAAAGCCATAGCACCACATCATGAATCATCTTTGCCATCGGTGAAGGGTTCACGCCTGTCATCCTTGTCCAAAAATCCCTAAAGTCAAGGTGGTGAACTTCACTTGCCCCCGATATCGGGAACGGGCACTCGAGTGGTGACATTTGTTCCTTCCCTGGAATTTGATCTTCATGTTGATAGTAACTCGGAGAGCAGAGCTGCAAGCTAGACTTGGGATGGAATTGCAGGGGGAATGGATACACGCGCAGGAATTTTGGTTACAAGGGTTCGAGCAATAGATAGCATGAAAGAAAGCAGCAAAAACACATAGGGGCGCATTATATAGCCGTTTAGGAGAGAGAGACAATAAATGCACATTAAATAAATATCCACCAAATTGAAAAGCAAGATATTCCGGTAGAGTGGGAAAAATTAGCACGAATGGCACTTGGTTCATTTAGGACACAAGGGACGCGAAAGCACAAAGTACATGGTTCGGCTAATTTGGGCGATGCGGGAAAAGATGCACAAATGCTTTTGGGACATGCGGGACGAAAGTATGCGGAATACATGAATCGGGTGAATCGGGCAAAAAGGGAACAATGGGTCCGGGTGAACTTGGGACATGTGGGACAAAAAGTTCCGACGGGCCCGAAAAGAACGGACTTCGGGTAAACCGGCCGATCGGGGAATAGAGAGCCCAAATGAACCTGGGACACGTGGGACAAAAATGTCCGACAGCTCAAAAACACACAAAATGACCCAAAAACGTAGATTTTCCCAATTTCTTGACTTTTCACATTATCAGGACAATAGAAAAGACACTTAACCTCAAAATTTTAAATTTTCAACTTCTTAAAAGTAGGGGAATTTTGAGTGGACAACAAGTAGTAAGTCTATGCCTTTGTTTATTTTTGTTATATTCAGCTTGTAGGCCTTTTTTATGGGGTTTGGTCCCCACTTATAAAAACATGTTCTTTATTCTTGCTTCATGTGATAGTTATAAGTTTTTGTTGGGTGTGGCCCCACCTATTAAAAAACCACGTTGTTTCTCTCACTTATCTAGCCATTGAAGTTTTGTACTACGGGGTATAGTCCCCCAAAACCATTTACCACTAATTAATTATTTTTTCCAAAAAATTAAGATGAGCAATTGATGGTTTCTTCCTTAACTATGCTTCATGTGAAGCCATGTTCTCAAGAGGAATTATCGATGAATTGCTAAGGAGGTATATTATTATTCTTGTGATGTCTTCCTAGTAAGAGTTATCCAAGCATACATCCTTTATCATAAACCACAACATTTCTAAAATTGTGTGGTTTCACCATTCTACAACATTATTTTGTTATACAATCAATTGATTTGATGAATTCCTATTCCATAAAGTATGTTGTGAATACATTACTAGTGATTTTTTCTCTCGAATTGAGTGAATGAATTTTATATGATGCCTTATTTGTGTTTCAAAAAGAGATTTTAACTCTTTGAAGCTTGGAATAATTTATCCCTTGTCTTCATTAGGTAGGTCCAGGACTTTCCTTGAGTAGTCATCAAAAATAACTAAAATTATTGGTACTTTGAATAGGTCTCTATAATTTTCCTACAAATATGGGTATAAAATAGGTAAGACATGATTTTAGATCTATAAAAATTATTTGGAATTATTTCTTAATTTTATATCCTCATGGAAAATTGGTAGATATTTTAGTATGTATTTTATATGTGGAAAGTTTCAAAAAAATTAATTTAGGTTGATATTTACTAGGTAACCGAAACTTTTATTCATATATCTTTAGTGTCATAAATGTGTAGAATTGGTGTCTCTAACTATTATTTATTGATTGTTAGATGACTCAAAATTCAAATGAAAAATTTAGTTTATGTCAAGAGCCCATACAGTAACTTGAGACTTATTATTTCTATCCCAAATAAGGAACAACTTATTATCACTTAAATAGTCAAACTCAACACAAGGATTGCGATCAAATAATTGGAACACCGATAGAATATTATTGGTTAGTCCTAGAACATATATGATATTGGTGATTATGAAATTTCTAGTGTCATGGGGAAATATTACATCTCTATTACCCTAAAATTTGTAAGAATAACTATCCCCCAATGCAACTTTATTTTTATTGAAAGATGCCATGATTTTGAAGAACCAATTCTTGTGCTCATCCATTTACTTGGTTACACTAGATCCTACACACTAGATAGAATTTTTTAAAGAGGTTTATTCCCATACTATTTAAGTTAATAATTCCCCATAATAATTTTCATCTTCATCAAATGTATCACCATATTTCTACTACTATTACATCTGCTTCCAATTCTTATTTTGTCCTTGGGATTGTTGATTAGATTACTACTTTTTTATTGCATTTTGAATATTTTGATTTCTTTGTCAACCCATTACACTTAAAATTATTGATCTCATGATCTTTATTACAAATAACACATTTTCATTTTCTTCCATATACTTAGACATTATATTTTTGATTGGATTATTGCTTCTTGTTGAAATTTTTCTTATTCTTATCTTTTTATTTAGAAGTAAGTTCATGGAAAAATTTAGTATAAAATTCACATTGCATGGGATCCTCTTAGTGTAATATGTTAACCAAATTTCAGAATGTTACTTTTGCTATGTGACATTGATTGTAAACACAAACATCCTAAATGTGGGAGAAGACCTCTCAAGGTAATGGATATAATATATTCATCTATAACTTGTTTTCTAAGAGATAATTTAAGGAATGCCTCACTGTTGCAATTATTTGAAAAATTTATTCTATGGACTCACATGAATTTAGATTCAAAATTTGAAATTGAAAATGCAAATGGAGGATGTTATTTTGAATCTACATCTCTTATGTGAGGATGGAACTCATTTGTAAATATGAACATGATGATGATATTGGATTTTTTAATTTTCCTTGTCCCACTTTCATTGTAGGTCCACATCATTTGCATCTTGATAAAAAGTTATATTCACAACATAATACATGTCTTTAAACTCCAAACATGTATTTAATTTTTTCTAGCATACATCATAATTGTCTTCTCTTAGAAGTTGTGAATCTGATTGCAAAAACTTTGGACCATTTTACATTGTGTAGAAATTGAATTGAAATATAGGAGATGAATTTTTTCCCCTATAACTCCATATAGGTTTCCCTTTTACTCTCATGACAATATATAAAACCACTTTATATGCATGCCCTTCCGATATACCTATCAAGACATGGAAACAAATTATCCTCTTAATATATGTGATAAATGTTAATGCACATGAGATAATAATGGTATGTGGTACATAGAAAATATGTTAAAGGGATATGTTCAATCAACGATAAATTCTTAGAGTGAAATGGAAATGAGTGCAATTTCCTTATTTCTACGTTAAGAATTATTGGGACTATTTTGAAGACATATTTATTGCTTCTATGTTAGGCATTAAATGTAGTAGTTCAAGTGTGAAAGCATGAGCTATAGACATGAATTAGAGGCACCATTATTACCAAACATTGTGATGAGATTAAAGATATCATGTTTGTGTTTTAAAGTTTTTATTATTTTCCATGCACATTGGTTTTTTGATTTATGGATAACTCTAGATTAACACAATTTTTTTTTACAAAAATAATGGACTACGTAAGAAAAAAAAAGTCCTCTCTAGTTGGGAAAAATCAAAATGTAGGATTTTTTAATTTTTTTAGGTGATTGTGCCTATGGGTGTTTATGGAAGTAAAATATCCCTTTTTGTTATTGAAAAACTTGTATTGTTCTTTTAATTTTTGTCTTATTTTTTCCTAGATGTGGCCCCCTCCCCCTCCATGGTTTTATAATGTTTGTAAATATAATTTGTTTGCAATTTTTTTAACAACCGTAAAATTTGAAATGTACCTTTGGTAAACAAAATGATTTATTTTGTTTTTAATTCCTTATGAAAAACATGTTTAGTTAAAATTGTAACAAAATTATATGACCTCCTATATTTATTGGTTCTAAATTCTCTTTAGAATCCATTTAATCAACTTTTCCTATATGAAATATAAAAATAAATTTTGTATATAAACATCAAAAGAATACAAGGTTAGAATAAAATAAAAATTTAAGAGAAAGGTCTACCAAACTCGACCCTCAACCTCTATCCTCAATGTGCTTTTATGCCACTAAGATAACTATGTGGGAATTTTTTTGTTTAGAGATATGGCATGAGATAAAATTTACTTACATTTTTAAAATCCTACAAATTATACTTTAAAAAAGACACGAGGTATATTTATCGCTGATCAAGCTCTTAGGGTTTTAGCAATGGAAAATTAGACTCACTACTTCATTTTTTTATCTCTATCACTAAGGTATGGTTTGTTCCACCTCTATTTTCTAGGCATGGGATAGACTATGTGTGACCGAGTGATAACTTTAGTGTAGTTTATTATCATCTCCTATCCTTGGAATTTATTTAGGAGGGGATGCGTAGGGGATTTAGTGAGCTTTTAACTAAATGCATATTGTAAGGAGAAAATAAAGCATCTAATTGAGGATGGATGTAGAATAAGTGTGCTTTCCTTATGAGATAATTTTGATAAGTTTGAGTAGTGATTCAAATACTATTAGAGTTTTTTTGTAGAATATTTGAGATAATTGAGATCTAATGAACGCATGCTAGGAGTGTTTAATTAGTAAGAGACTAGGTTAGAGATGATTTCTTATTAGATTGGGGTAGAGGTTTCCTAGCTCATAGATCAATCTTCTCAAGTTGGTATGTGAATTTAGTGTAAGGGTAAATGAGATTAGAGATGGGGGTGAGGTGGCTCATAATTATCTTGGGTTAGAGATCTCGGTATGTGTGATGAGCTCATGCATGAGATTTGTGTAGATCTCGGTGTCGTTGACATTGGGTTTTCTTGAGAGGAGTGATGTAAGAATATTGATGGATTGAAATTTTGAGGTTTTGAGTTATATAGAGCTCAATATGTAATGTATCTTGATAACCAACATAGATATGAAACACCATTTTGAACAACAACCTTATAAGTTGTAAAAAAAACATAAACTTACAATCACAAAAATGAAGAGTTGTGGAGTGGGGAGTTTCTAGTGATCCTTAGCTATTTTTTTCCTAAAAATTATTATTCTAAATAAAAAAATTTGTAGATTTTAATTTTAGACACCACATTATTTATCTCTCATCTATCCTTTCTCTCACCTTATAAGATCAACAACTTGCATTATAGACTTTGATACCAAATGTTAGAAATCAAATAATCTATATGCTATGTTAATAAATGATCATATTATTAATTGAAATGAGTTACAATGTTTATATACATTGATCAAATGAATAAAATTGAATTAGAACATCTTATCATATGAGATGAATCTCCATAATAGGTGGAGATGAAAAGATAACTACACTAGTGCAAATAATTCAACCGAACACTTCACTAAATTGACACACTAGTGAACTACTAGTAACACCCGGTTATAAATACACATTGAGAGGTATATTATTATCCATAAAATTATCTAATACATTTTAAATTATTTGTTAAAATACTAATTTTATCATCCGTCATATCAAGATAGAAATCATTGGGAGGAAGATTGGTTTTATTATTAGCCTCTATCGAAGGAATCAGAATTATAAAATTTAGTTTTGATTAACGCTTATTATTACTTCATGCTTTCATCCAATTGGAAACTAGTATTATTAAATTGTGTTTTGAAATTTTTATGTCTTAATTCTTGGAATTGCATATTTTTATCCAATAATACTTAAAAATTCATTTATCTTCTTCCGCATTTGTTGAATTTTTTTTTGAAAATATTTTCCTCTTATTCCTATTGATTGTTACGATAATTTTTAAAAACAAAATACCATCAAACGACACCTCAACCTCTATTAATAATTATGATGTGATATACTATTGAATTACTAAATAAAAAAATAAAAAAAAATACATATGAACTTATATTTAAAAAATCCACCAAAAGACACCTTGACCTATATTAATAATTATGATGTGACATACAATATTGAATTACTAAACAATTTAGTATAATATGACGCATTAATCTATATTTTAAAAAAATGAAACCTCAACCTATATCAATAGTTGTTATTTCATGTAAATCATTTAATTACTAGATTATTTAATATAAATACAAGACACATCAACCTATATTAGTAATTATGACTAAACACTTTTATAAAATGTGACATATTAAACCCTATTTAAAAAACCATAAAATGACACCTCAACCTATATTATAATTTTGATGTTACTAAACAATTTCTTTCTAGTACTAAGCCATGCTCTCAATAGTTTTTATAATTTTTATCAATCAATTAATTTTTAATTACATGAAACTACCTCTAATAACATAGATTGTATGTCGGTATATACACAATTAAATTACCCCTCAACACACCTATTTTCATGTATCATCATCTACGAGGAAACAACTATAGTTTATTACTTACCCTAGAAATCTCTAAATTTTACTCTCTATGTAGTCAAAATATTTTATTATCTTATATATCCATTTTTCTATTATTTAATTAACATTTCTTCGTGTTAAGGTGTGGACTAGTCGTACTACGACCTTGTTTTATAGAAACATACTATTAATTGATGCTAATGTGGCATAAATAAATGTTATTAAGAAAAAAAATATAAAAATCTATCTTTTGATGGGGTAAGATACATTATTTGATGAGAAGGTTGTATTAATTATGCTATCAATGTTTATTAGTGGGAGTGTGGGGGTAGGAAAGGGGCATGAGTACGGTGAGGTGAGGTATATGTGCCCCTTCTTAAATTTAGAATGGGATAAAATTGGACATGAATCCACATAACTACTAAATGTATTAAGGATAAGAAAAGTATTTATCTTGTGTATATAGAATCTTAAGGCCCACTTGAGATCACAAGTTTTGGACAAAAGAGTCACTAATATTCATTAAGCAATCCAAGTTGAAGAAGACTAAAAAATTTCTTAAATGATCACAAATATATGAACATATTTCTACAAAGGTTTTGGATACCTATTGCCGGGTGGTATAAGGGGATGTCATTGGTATCATATTGTTAGGCTTGGGTTGGTTAATTCCTTTAAAAAAATTCTTTCTATGTGGAGGTGATGGGGGATTATCTCCTTCACCTCATATTAAAGTGTACTCTCATTTTATTTTTTACAATTAATGTAGGTTATATTTTATAATGTAATTAAAATAATTAATGGGTTTTCCTTCAAACAAATATGAGAAGGTTTCACATTAGTCCTTGGTAGGGAGTCTAAAGATGAAAAATAAAGAATTGAATAGGAAATATTTTATATAAGAGGAGAACTAAATGTTTCATGAATGTGGTGAGCCTCATGGTTGTGACACTAACTTTGCATTGAGATTCCATCATGAATTAGAACATTCAAGGAGGGGGAACATGATATGGCCTAGTTGTGTAGGGAAATCCATTTTTTGGGTATCTGGGTGAAATTTTTTGGGTTTTATCGAGAACATATGGAGGAAAAATTGTAGCAATACCTCCTTTCTTTCATCCCTATGCTAGTGAAATAATTGGTTGAGTGGGATTATATGTAGGCTATAAGTGATTTAAGAAAAATATAATTTTGTAAATACCTAATTACAGAGTCATGTATGATAAATAAATGCTAAAGTACATATTTGACACAAGTAATAAGCTAGATAAATATAAAACCCTAACTACAAAAGAGGGAGGAATGACTTAGCTAATTTATACCTGATGTCGAGACTATGCATACTGGAGAAACTGATAAATAGGAAGGGTAGATTATTACAAATCTACACAAAAAATTATGGAACCATCATATGAGCGTGGACTACTACACCTAGACTAAGCGAGCTCTCTAAGGTCTTTAGATACCTCTACTCGGTGTATGTGATTGTGTAGGAGCTTGGAAGTTAGTTTTTCTAGTGTCGCAAGGTGTTCACTAATAGTCATTGTTGGTCACCTATATGTCACAATATGATTGTTGAATTCGCCTGTAGCTTGCAAAAGAGATGATGACCTACAAAACCCTCAAACTACATCAAATACAAAAATAAAATATGCAATATGGGGAGTTAGAATGACCCTCGAAATCACCCTGATGAGTGGACTTATTACTAATTATTTCACTACATCTCGAGATTCCAAGTAGTTCTTATGTGTGTGTGATAGAATCGTGCCCTAGGAAGCCCTTGTGCAAGTGTATGAGATAACAGGCGATAGCTAGATGTGATAATGTAAATATATGTGTGGATGGAAAAATGAAATTCCCCTTTCTATGAAGTGTATACAGAAAATGCATTCCCTTGTCCCTTTAATGAAAGCTAGATGAATGCTTTTGATGTTCTTAGATGCATTTGGATACAACCTTAGGCTGATGATAATAGATTCTCAAAGCTTGGTCCCTTATTTTTGTAACATATCTTTATATTTATATGATTCCCTTTGTTGAATTTCGTAGTTAACTATTGGAAGGTTGACTCATAAGAAAATAAGATGTCCAAAAGATAAAAGAGACCTAAAAGAATTGAGTAATATAGAAAAGGGTTAGGAGTGCCCTAAAGGATAAGGGCGTTGGTGTTTGAAGCCATAAAAGATAAGAAAGTGAAGTACTAACTGGGATGTAGGGTGTAAAAGACTAGAAAGAAGACCAGAAACAAAGAAAAGAGGCCAAAGATAGCTGACAATTATTAGTTTTCTCGCTTAGGAATCATATGAATGCAAATATTCTTTTAGGACCTAGAAATGTACCCAAGTGCATGATTTTGTATCTAAATTTTCCCCCACTTTATGTTGTTGAGTGAATACCTGTCAACATAAAGTAGATAAGAGATGCATACCTAATAACCATGTATATTATTATGGCAATAGCATGCCGAAGAGACAAGTGAAAGCTTGAAGTGATAAAAATGAAGTGTGGAAGCTACAAAAGAGAAATTGACCCTAGAGGTGGAGTGTATTGTGTTGTACCTATTATTGTGATTTATGTAGGGATGATTCTTGTTGTGTATTAAGGATGAACATGTAAAATAATAGTGAAATAGTAGGTAAAGTCATGTATTATGAGAAATCCGTAAAAGCATGTATAAGTATGTAAATGTGAAAAAAGTAGTAAAAGGAAAGTTTGTATCGATGATCACAAGTGTAAAAGGATATAAAATGTCTTGAAAATGCCATAGAAGAGTGAGTTTTAGGTGATATCACACTAAGAGTGATTTTTTTGTGATCTCACACCAAGAACAAGTTTTTCGCCAATCTCACGCCAAGTGTAAGTTTTTAGGTGATCTTATGCCATGAAAGAAGAGTGTCGGGAAGAGAGGTCTAGTGTTACTCTCCTTCCATGACTGCTTCTCAAATTATACACCACTTTAGATGGTATGATCCATGTTTAGTTATAATTTGTATTATATTTAGTTCCATATTTGTTCCATGTAGAAATGGAGAGAGAATGCATTTTTATTGCTAGAGGATTGTTCCTATAGTGTGAAAATTGATTTGTGAAATCCTGAAAACTATGCTGATATGAGAAAGTAACTCTATATTCCCCCAAGACATAGGCACCCAGGAGAGTTCAGAAGCACCCAAGAGCTAACGTCTATATGTGGGTGCTAGATTCTATGCTGAATTGAGACCCAAGTTAGATTTTGGGCCATTTGTGTAACTGTAACCTGTTATGTTCTTGTATTGTACATGCCTCAGTATTGAAAATATGAGCTGTTGTATGGGGTTACTGATTCACCCAATGTATGCCCCCCTCATTTAGGGTGCATACGATGTCCCTAGGAGAATGAGGCCTAAAGGAGAGGACCTAATGCAGATCTAAAACTGATGTGATGTAAGAGGGAGGGAATGTGCATGGTAGAAACAACAGAACATGCAAAATAAGTGGCTACATGCATATGTTAGTAGAAAAGTAGCAAACATATAATATACATATAATGTAACAAGAAAATGTACATACAAGATGGACTATGGAAAGTGAATTTCAAACATGGGATATCACTCACAATGTCACAAAAAAATCAAGGCCAAAGTGGCCAAAAGCATACAAGTAATGATAAAAAGACACATAGGGCATAACCGCAAAACAATGGCATACAATAACAAATAGTGGAAAGAAAAGAGTAACAAACAACCATTGTGAAAAATATTCCTGCAAGGAAAATGTTGCACATGAAGCACCCGTTAGCATGTTAGAAAGATAAAAACTATGTCAAAGCATGTATGTACCAATGGAATAAGTAGTGTGATAGGAAGTGAAAGTAGTAACAAATAAAACAATAACACCTATAATGTGTGAGAACATAGATACCCCATGAGCCTCAGTGGGAATGGTAAGAGGTACATTTCAAACATCATTCCAGTGTAAAGATTTATAAGAAGTCTACATTCAAAACTAAAGAACAAGTGAACACACATGTGTATATATAAAATATATTGACATACTAAGTATTCATCTAGCATTGAAACAAAGTGTACATATAAGTATAAGAAAGCAAGAATAAATGCAACCAGATATGTAGTATGTTGTGAATGAGTGAGATGGAATGGTATGTAATATGCATATGATAGGAGTAACATACCCCAAAGGATTTGGATGAGTATGAGATGAGTTTCATTTATAAACTACCCTCAAAATCAATAATAAACCATAGAACAAGAGCGCATCATCGAGAAATGGTTTGAAAGTGAGATGTTAGAAAAATGTATCGTGAAGTATAGAGCATGGACTATAGAAAGGTGTGATCTTCATTGGATATAATATGCCCTTAACAATCAAGTGTGAACCTTAGCACAAGAGTACATCATAGGGTAATGAATATATTTACACATAATAGAATTTGAGATGCATTATATTTAGCGGGTTTTGAGTGGCTTTCCAAGGAGAGTAGTGAGATGATAGATGCCCCCTAGCCTATCTTTGATGACATAAGGTTTGAGCCAATTAGGTTTGAATTTTCCTTTGAGATGGGATTTGACCATTGTGTTTTTATGATTTTCCTTTAATATAAGGTCACCGATATTGAAATCTCGTGGACGAAGCTTGTTATTTTAAGCTTATGCAATGCGATTTTGATATACTCAGAGGTGTTTGAGAGATTTCACATAACGAGAGTAAAATATCTCAAGCTCATGGAGCTAGTTTTCATGATATTCATTACCTTTGATAATTCCTTGGCGATATCTGTAAGGAGGGTATTTATAGCTCTAAGGGGATTACCACTTCATTACTGTACATGAGTGAAAAGGGTGTAGCATTGGTGGGGTTACACACACTAGTGTGGTAGGCCCAAAGAGTGTATCAAATTTGATTATGTCAATCATTTCCTCTAACATCAACAATATTTCATAGTATTTTAAAAATTGTATTATTTGTGGCTTCAACGTGGCCATTTCCCTGCAAATAATAAGGAGTGGAGAATGTTTGCTTGATCTTGAATTTGGCACAGAGGTGCTTAACATCCTTATTTTTGAAAGGAGAGCCATTATCGGTGATAATGGCAAAGGGAATAACAAAACGTGTAATGATGTGGGTAGTAATAAAATGACAATTGCTAGGGCCAATGATAGTTTGTAGGGGTGTGGATTTAACCCATTTAGTAAATTATTTTGTAGTAGTAATGATGTATTTATGACCATCCATTGATTCGAGGTTAATTTTTCTGACGAGATCAAACCCCATAAGGAAAAGGGTCATGATGGAGCAATAGGTGGAGGTCATATGTAGGCGCATGATGGAGATTGCTATATTTTGACACTTATCAAAACATTTGGCATATTCTAAACAATCTTGTTCCATAGTAGGCCAATAGTATCCCTGGCGTAGAAGCTTGTGTGACATGGATTTTCCTGAGAAGTGACCACCACACAGACTATCATGAACGTGAGAAACAACTATGGGGATGTCTTAGAATCCTAAACATCACAACGAATGACCATCGAATGATGTTTTGAATAATAAATAACCAATGATTACATATCATGTGGCCTTGCATCACAAATAATGAGCTTCGTGAGGTTGAAAGATGTCGGGAATGGTTTGTCGATATAGAAAGTTATAAATTTGAGTAAACCATTCAGGATGGTCATTGTTACATGTGATAACACATGCTTTGAAAGGCATACTATTTGTAGATGGATATCGTAAGTGGAAAATGATGGATGTCTCTTGCTCATCGAGATATCATGGGAATGAATGATGCTGGTGTCCCCAAAGATTTCACTTAGAAATCTTAGGAGATTGTTATCCAAAATGAGCCCCCTGCTCATTTTGTGGCTAAATCCTTTCATTCTTCCCCCTCTTGTGCCCTAGAAATAATTTTTTTGGTTTTCAGGCACTCAAAACTTTCTAGAAATGACACCATTAGATAGAGATCTCTCTCAGCTTTCCAGAAAGGTAAAGTTTTCCTCCTAACTCCATGTATTTTTGAAGTTATGGCTCAGCGGAGTTTTTGTGGGAAATTTTCCCCAGAAGGCCCATAGCCAATAAGATGTTGCCACGTGTCCAGGGAAGTGGCGGGGGTCGGAGGAGAACTTGGTTTTTTACCAAGTGTTTTGGAAAAATTTTCAAGAGGAAATATTTTCCCCGTAGGCCCGCCGACGAATCAGGTGATGCCACGTGTCCGGGGAGAAATTTGAAAAATTTGGCTAAGTGTTGCACATGGAAAATTTTGGAGGAAGGTCCGCCCAATCATATGATGCCACGTGTCCTATGGAGCCGGAATTGTGGAGGGCGAGAGGAGAAGTTGGAATTTTGGCGAAGTGTTTTGCCAAATTTCAATAAAGAAAGTTTTGGGCCGCGGCCCCGCCAACAAATCAGATCAGGCCACGTGTCACCGGAACCTAGAAAGGCAGATTTCGGGAGGAAATTGGGATTTTTCCCAAAGTGTTTGCGCAAAATTAAAAATGCTTGTGGAGGGCCCGGGACCAATGATATGCCGCCACGTGTCTCGGACTGGCAGAGGGTGGGGAGAAATTGGGAAATTTTCCCAAAAGAAAACAAAGGAAAAAAGAGGAAAGCCCGCCCCCTTTAAAGGAAAAGCCCACATGAAAAATTCAAAGGGGCAAACCCGCATCCAATGGGGTTTTGCCACGTGTCCAATGGGGAAAATGGTCAAAAGCCCATGGAAAATTTAGGAAGGATAGGCCCGTGCCCAATAAAAATGTGCCACGTGGCCTCAACTCATCGGCCCTGGCGGGGGATTTTTGGAAAATTTCCCAAAGGGCAAAATAGAGGAAAATGGAGCAGGATGGGCCCGCGCCCAATAAAAATGTGCCATGTGGCACCTGAATGGTGGAGTGGGGATTTTTGGGAAATTTTCCCAAATGCAAAAAAGGTGAAAAAATTCAAATTTTCACCCGCCAATCCGATTTGGCCCTGTTTTGCCCTAAAACTTCAAACAACCATATCTTTCGATCCAGAGCTCGAGTTTCACGTTCTTTATATCAATGGAAAGCTGGTGAAATTATCTACAAGATTTCGGGGTCATTTTTGCATTTTGATGGAGTTTGGAGAGAGAAAATCAAAAAACACCTCTGGCACGTGGTCATGGACAGAAATGACATTTCAACCACCGTTTTTAATGAAGAATGGCTCACATTCTCTCCCAGCATGGCTAAAAATGTCAGGGAATGGGTCTATAAGGATGCCCATGCTTTTTTGAATGTGTTTTGGTCAATGGTTGAATCCCTTCCATGTTTTCCCACGTTTCTCTCTCCCGGGCTCATCCTCGACCGTAAAAGCCGTTTTGGCTCATTTTCAAAGGGTTGAACATTTTTTTGTATATAGGGTCCCTTTTTCACCTTGGAAGTGATTTTGGGTGGAATATCGAGACCTTTTTCAAGACTCGCAATCTATTTTTACCTCTCAGTGTGTTGTAATGCAAGTGATTTTTGATGTTAAAATAACAATACAGGCCCTGTGATTAAGTTTCCATCCTCTGCTTGTGTTGTTTGACTAATTTCTGATCCTCCATTACAATTATCAGTTTGTGCATGAAGTTTTGTTGCATTTTATGAATCTGTGTCAATCTGCAGAAGTAAGAAATGCTCACCACTCCTTTGGTGCATCACCTATTAGCATTAGTTTTAGTTTTTTTCATTCTCTATCTTTGTCCCTTTGGAATTTAGAGTAGGAATTAGGAATTTAAACCTCTGCAACTGTGCAAGTGATATATCTGATCAGAGGAGTTGAGGAACCAGCCTCTAAACTAGAGATTCCTTTCCCATTTTACAAGTCCCACACTTGGGGAAAGGATTCAATGTTGTGCAATCACACTGGATGCTTAGGATGATCAAACTAGAAACCTGATCAACATCCAGGGGTGCTGCTGATTTGCAACAATAGTTTTGGCACCCGTGGGACCTTAGAGGTCTTCATCTTCATTGTAAAAAAATTGATGTGCATTTGTTGCAAGTTTCTTGCTTTAAAGAGCTATAAATTACACATCTGGCGACTCCAAGGAAGAAGAATCAACTGGTTTTAGCAGTCAGGCCTGAAAACTCATGAGAAGAATCACTACAAGGTCAAGAGTTGGAGAAGAAGAGGTGTTGTTTGAATATCTGCAGTTATCTCCAAGAAGAAGGCAAAGAGGGAGGAGAATTCAAAGGTCTCCATCTCCACCAAACAAAACTCTTCTCAACTCCTCCACTTGGTAGGCCTTTCATTCAATCAACAAGGGTTTTGAGGCCAATCAGAATGGCACAAAACAACCCCTATGTCAATTTCACTGGCAGTAGCCCACTTGCTCTCAATGCACAAAATCCAATCCCAGTTGCAGCATTGAAGAACATCCCATACTTTACTGGAGAGAATCAGAGTACTCCTGGTGATCATGTTAAGGATATTGCCAATATTTGTGCAATCCATGAGATCAATGAGATGCAAGTTGTTGTCAAATTGCTTGGCATCTTCATTCAAAGGGAAAGCTTTGCAATGGTTCAGGAGTCTTGCCTCAGGTTCTATTCAAAATTGGAACCAGCTATGTATAGCCCTCCATGAGCAGTTTGGAGAAAAGGGAGACAACTTGTCCCTTTTGGAGCAACTGACAACCATCAAGAGAGCTCCCAATGAGCAGCTGACTGATTTTAACTTCAGATTTCAAAGGACTTGGGAGAGAATTCCAGTGGCAGTTAGGCCAATAGTAGAAGGTGCTTTCCTTTATTACCTTAAAGCTTTAAATTCTGATATTTCTATGTTAATTCAATCCATGGGAGGCACAACTATCCCCATTGCTTATAGCATTGCTATTAGAGCTGAAAATTGTTTGATTCAAGCTGGTAAGCTAGCTCCTAGACCTCCAATGCCATTGTTTCCAAGTTTAGAGAGCCCAAACACTAATCAAACGCCTAATTTAGCTCCTATTCCCACTCCTAGAAATCAGAATTCAAGTGAAGCTTCTACTTCATCTTCTAGTGCCTCAAATGAACTTCAAGAAGTCATGAAGCAATTGTAAAATCTAGGTAATGAGCTGGTTACACTCAAGAGGCAGCAAGCCCAAGGTTTTAGACCTCCTTTCCAGCCCCAAGCTCAGCCTAATAGGCAGCCATATCAACCCCAAAGACCACCCAATCCAGCTGCAAATCTAAATCAAGCAAGGCCTCCTGCCAATAGACCATTTCAGCCCTATAATCCCAATGCTACATCTGCATCTAAAGCATTAGTGCCAGTACAAAACAATATAGCTCAAGAGTATGATTGGTGTTTCCCATGCAATGAACCTCATAACCAATCCATGTGCTTCAATGGTGCCTTGAATCAAGCATTAATGGTGACTTCAACTGGTGTGGAGGATGGAGGTAGCCAAGGAAATAACCAACAACAAGAAACATTCCAAGCAAACAATCAGCTCCAAATGATACCACACTTGTAAACTGGCAGGCAAAAGATTTTTGTGGCATGAATCAAACGGTTTCCCAAAGTGTTGCAGCCAACACAAGATCAAAGAGAAGAAATTTGGGTGAAGAACAACCATTAGCCCCAAGCAATCCACAACCTTCTTGTCACTCCACAAATTATTGGCAAACAAAATCCAGCTCCAAACACACAAGGACTGCCTAAAACAACTCCTAGGCCAACTCAAATGCCAATTGTTGCTGCCCATATGCAAGGAATGAATGTGTAGGCCAAGGGACAAGCAAAGAGATGTTTCATCTCCATTCAATATCATTGATCAGATGAAGAAGACAAATGTAAACATATCAATGTGGGAATCACTATCTATCCTAGGCCAAAGAGATTTGCTATAGGCTGCCATGAAGGACTAGTCAACTTCAAATCAGCAAATCCAAATGCAAGAGAAGGTGCTCACAAATGTTGCCCAGCCTGAGGGGAATCATGGAGGACAGTAAGGTAAAATGTTGAAGCCCCCTCCATTCTATGTTTCATTGATAATTGGGAACCAACTAGTACACAATTGCATGATTGATTCCAGGGCAAGTAGTTCAGTAATGCCCAAGCAAATAGCTGATCAGTTGGGAATTTAGTATGAAACCATATCCAAAGGGGTAGTGCAATTGGATGGGACAGTAGTAACAACAGTTGGAGTGATAAAAAACTTGAGTCTTACCTTGCATGCCTGCCCCAACGTTGTTGTTTTGCAAGATGTCTCAGTAATAGACCTTCCACCACTCTTTGCCCTATGTTTGTCAAGGGATTTCATAGCCAAGATTGAGGTTACTTATCTACTGATTGGTCACACATGTTTTTAGACAAGATATGGAACTAAAGCCACAATCAGATTTGAGCCTATTGCAAACTTTCACATTGAGCCTTACACTCCAAGTCAAATCAATACCAATTGTTCAACATTTGATCAAGAGGATTATCCAAGCACTGATGAAGCTGACACCAAGGTAGGAAGCATCCCAGATCTAACTCTTGATGAATGGGCAAACAAGGTGCATGCTTTTGATCCTTATCAAGAAATAGAAGAATCTGAGTTAGGAGTCTATTGCATGCATGAAGAAAATCAGCCTATTCCTAGCATCACCAAGCCAGACCACAAGGATGACAATGAGGTATGGCAGTTGTTTTTTGATGGATCAAGGAGTAGACAAGGTGCAGGAGGGGGAGCTATGCTTGTTTCACCTCAAGGAGTTAAGTATTATTCAGCTTTTAGATTTCAGTTTGCATGCTCTAATAACACTGCTGAGTATGAAGCCTTGATACAAGGATTGCATTGGTCAATCAAGAGAGGAATAAAGAACTTGCAAGTCTTTGGTGACAGTGAGTTGATTTTCAACCAAGTTAAGGGCAGCATGCTATCAAGAATGATCTACTCAAATGCTACAAGAACAGGGTGTGGGACCTCATTGAATATTTTGAGGGCTTTAGCATAAAATCCATTCCTAGAAAAGAGAACCAAGTCTGTGACAGGCTTGTAGCAGTTGGGGCAGCCTTTGACGTTGTTGAAAGCATTCAAAAGACAAGGTACAACCAAACATCCATGTGATTGTGAGGCCTTCAAAGCTGCATAACAATGTAAGTTGGCAAGTGTTTGAAAGTGATCAGCAAATCATCCATTTTTGTAAGAAGAGGCGGAGTTCTTAGCTAAAAATCAGAAAAGTTGGAGCAGCAAGATGGGTGACCAAGTGGTACATCCGAGAACCAACAAGCTACCCAAGGGACTTATTACTTTGGAGTCCATTTTCAATCCTAATGATCAACTTAGGAAGGAGAAAGAAAACATCCAAGTCAAGGGAGAAGATTCAGTGTCCATCTTGGTAGAAGGAGGCAAATCACTCCAAATTGGTAAGATGACAACTAAGAAAGAAAGGTATGAGTTCATACAGCTTTGTCAAGAATTCCCTGATGTGTTTTCTTGGAGCTATGAGGATTTGAAAGGTTTCAATCCCAAGTTAGCTCAACATACCATTGAATTGGATCCAAGTACTAAACCCATCAGGCAAAAACAAAGGCCAGTCAACCCCCACATGGAGCCTCTCATGAGAAAAGAATTGAATAAGTTGATAGAATCAAGAATCATATTCCCAATCAAGCATTCTAGTTGGGTGGCCAACTTGGTTCTAGTTAGAAAGAAGAGTGGGGAAATCAGATTGTGTGTTGACTTCAGAGATTTGAATAGAGCATCTCTCAAGGACCATTACCACTTCCTTCCATGGAGCAGATTTTACAAGTTGTTGTTGGCTCCGAGAGGTTTTCATTACTTGATGGCTATTCAGGGTATAATCAGATTATGGTGAAGGAAGAAGATCAGTTCAAGACAGCCTTTACAACCAAATGGGGAACTTATGCATACAAGAAAATGCCATTTGGGCTGTCCAACACTGGAGCTACTTTCCAAAGAGCAATGGACATGGTGTTCAAGGATTTGATTAACAACATAGTGCTGATATATCTTGATGATATCACTATTTTTTCAAAAATACAAGACCACCTCTTTCATTTGAGACAAGTGTTCCAAAGGTGCAGAAGATTTGGAGTATCCTTGAATCCTAAAAAGTGTATTTTTCTAGCCCATGAAGGAAAACTCCTTGGCCACATTGTCTCCAAAGAAGGATTAGCAATTGATCCAGAGAGAGTTAAGGCCATAAGAGCACTGCCATTTCCAAGCCACAAGAAGGCCCTTCAGAGTTTCTTGGGAAGAATAAATTTTGTCCGGAGGTTTGTCCCAAATTTTGCAGCC
The DNA here is from genome assembly GCA_018340775.1 of Taxus wallichiana var. yunnanensis. Taxonomy (NCBI): domain Eukaryota; kingdom Viridiplantae; phylum Streptophyta; class Pinopsida; order Cupressales; family Taxaceae; genus Taxus; species Taxus wallichiana. The sequence continues at coordinate 742,739,730 of CM031243.1, forward strand.
CTAGTCAAGCCTATCACCAAGATGTTAAAGAAAAGCATGGCTTTCAAATGGAAAACAGAAGGAAAGGAGAGTTTTGAGGCAATCAAAGAAGCCATCTCTCAAGCCCCAACTCTCATCAACCCGATTTCTCCAAGGATTTCATCCTCTATGCATTTGGGGGTGATGATACTATTTCTGCAATTTTGGTACAACAAAACAAAGACAATGATGAGCAGCCAATTGCTTTCTTCAGCCAAAGCCTGGAGGACTATGAGGTGAAGTATTCTTTCATTGAGAAGCATGTTCTTGTAGTAATCAGGAGCTTGAAGAAATTCAAGCATCTAGTTTCAAACAACAAGGTCCAATTGTTGGTTTCTCATGTGGGAGTTAAAGACTTCCTCCTCAACAAAGACTTGAATGAAAAGAGAGCAGGTTGGATTACTCGTGTCATGGAGTATGACATTGAGATCAAATTCACCAAGTTGGTAAGAGGAAAAGGATTGTGTGAGCAGCTGATTTTGAGCAAACAAAAGGAAGCATGCAATGAGAAGGAGGTTGTTTTGGCGTTGCAAGACAGCCATGAGCAAGGAAGCACTCAAGAAGAGAATGATGGTGTCCCCACTCCTTGCTGGACCCAAGATATAATGCACTTCCTAAGCACAGGCCTATGCCCTCCCAAGATGAACAAGACCAAAAGAAGACACTTCAGATTGCAGGCTATCCCATATGCCCTTGTTGATGGTGTTTTGTTCAAAAGAGATGTGAATGGAGTACTGCTGAGATGCATCGGTACAAATCAGATTCATAGGGTGTTGGAAGAGTTCCATGGTGGACCAGCTGGTGGTCATTTTGCACCAAGAGTGACAGCTCTAAAGATCATGAGGGCTGGCTATTATTGTCCCAAGATTTTCAGTGATTGCTACATGGATCAAGAGGTGCAAGAATTGTGCATTCTTCATAGGTAAAGAGAGACTAGCTTCCCTTCCATTGCATCCAATTTCAGTTGACCAGCCATTCATGCAATGGGGTTTAGACTTCATTGGAGTCATTAATCCCAATTCAAGCCAAGGGCACAAGTGGATTTTAATAGCCACAGATTACTTCACTAAGTGGACTGAAGCAGCAACACTCAAGGAGGCAAATGAATCTAGTATCCTAGACTTCTATGAGGGAATAGTAACCAAGTTTGGCATACCAGCTACAATAATATCAGATAACGCATTGGCATTCATTGGGTCCAAGGTGACTGAATGGGCTGTCAAGAATGGGATCTACCTAAGCACTTCATCAAACTATTACCCTCAGGGTAATGGCCAGGATGAGTCTACAAACAAGAACTTGTTGAGGATCATTAGGAGGACTCTTGATGAAAATCAGAGGTCTTGGCATACTAAATTAAAATCAGCCTTATGGGCTGATAGGATAACTCCCAAGAGATCTACAGTAACTCTCCATTCAAGCTTGTTTATGGAAGAGAGGCAATTTTTCCCATGACACTTGAGTTGCCAACATTAGAACTCATGAAACAGTTGGAGTTGTTGGAGTTTGAGCCCATGGAAGTTAGATATGTAGAATTGATGGAGCTCCAAGAAATCAGAAATCAAGCATCCTAAGCAATGGAGAAGGATCAAGCTTTGATAAAGAAGACCTTTGATAGAAAGGACAAGAATAGATCCTTCCAAGTTGGAGATCTAGTGTTAAAGTGGGATGTAGACAGAGCAAAACCAGGAAGGCATTCAAAATTTGATGCCATTTGGAGTGGCCCATACATGGTCACAAGTGTAAGGACAGCAATGCTTTCCAATTGTCTTCATTGGATGGCAAGAACTGCAGATTCCAGTCAATGGAATCCATCTAAAGCATTTCTATTAAAGGAAAATTCTCCACCTTGTAAATATTAGCTTAGGTTTTCATTCCTCCAAGTGCTTGTGCACATTGTTTTGCTGTAGGTTAGTTTTCTTTCCCTAAGTGCTTTGGCACAAGCTTGCTATTCCTAGAGATGTGTTTGCAGGCCTTGCTCCATCAGATGATATTCCATCTTCCTCCTTGCAGTGTTCTAGTCAGTTGGGGTATCAAACAGAGAATTCGATGACTCCATGCCCAATGGATTGCTTCAGAACTGGTAATTTCATCCAACAGGAAGATGACCCCTCTGAGTCGCCAAAATTGTTATCCAAAATGTGCCCCCTACTCATTTTGTGGCTAACTCCTTTCATTCTTCCCTCTCTTGTGCCTCAGACATAATTTTTTGCTTTTTAGGCACTCAAAACTTTCTGGAAATGACACCATTGGATAGAGCTCTCTCTCATCTTTCCAGAAAGGTAAAGTTTTCCTCCTAACTCCATGTATTTTTGAAGTTATGGCTTGACGGAGTTTTTGTGGGAAATTTTCCCCTAAAAGGCCCGCAACCAATAAGATGCCGCCACGTGTCCAGGGAAGTGGGGGGTTGAGAGGAGAACTTGGTTTTTTACCAAGTGTTTTGGAAAAGTTTTCAAGAGGAAATATTTTCCCCGCAGGCCCGCCGACGAATCAGGTGATGCCACGTGTCCAGGGGGAAATTTGAAAATTTGGCTAAGTGTTGCATGGAAAATTTTGGAGGGAAGGTCCGTGCCCAATCATATGATGCCACATGTCCTATGGAGCCGGAATTGCAGAGGGCGGAGGAGAAGTTGGAATTTTGGCGAAGTGTTTCACCAAATTTCAATAAAGAAATTTTTGGGCCCACTTTGCCACCAATGAATCGATCGGGCCACGTGTCACCGGAACTCTGAAAGGCGAGTGTGGGAGGAAATTGGGATTTTTCCCAAAGTGTTTGCGCAAAAGTAAAAATGCTTGCGGAGGGCCTACGACCAATGATACGCCACCACGTGTCTCGGACTGGCGGAGGGTGGGGAGAAATTGGGAAATTTTCCCAAAAGGGGAAAAATAAAGGAAAAGCCCGCATGAAAAATTCGAAGGAGCAAAAACCCTCATCCAAAAGGGGTTTTGCCACATGTCCAACATCCAATGAATGGTCAAGCGGCCCATGGAAAATTTAGGAAGGACATGCCCGCGCCCAATAAAAAGCCCACACCCAATCAGCACATGGCCTCAACTCACCGGCTCGGTGGGGATTTTTAGAAAATTTCCCAAAGGGAAAATTAGAGGAAAATGGAGTAGGATGGGCCCGCGCCCAATAAAAACGTGCCATGTGGCACCTGAAATGGTGGAGCGCGGGGATTTTTGGGTATATTTTCCCAAATACAAAAAGGTGAAAAATTCAAATTTTCACCCGCCAATCCGATTTGGCCCTGTTTTGCCCTAAAACTTCAAATGACCATATCTTTCGATCCAGAGCTTAGATTTTCACGTTATTTATATAAATGGAAATCTGGTGAAATTCTCAACAAGATTCTGGGGTAATTTTTGCATTTTGATGAAGTTTTGAGAGATAAAATTGAAAAACACCTCTGGCATGTGGTCATGGATAGAAATGACGTTTCAACCACCTTTTTAATGAAGAATGGCTCGCATTCTCTCCTAAAGCATGGATAAAAATGTCGTGGAATGGGTCCGTAAGGATGCCCATGCTGTTTTGATTGCATTTTGGTCAATGGTTGAATCCCTTCCACATTTTCCCGTGTTTCTCTCTCTTGGGCTCGTCCCTTGCACTGTAAAAGCCAGATTTGGCTCATTTTCAAAGGGTTGAACATTTTTTTGTATAGCAGGCTCCCTTTTCACCTTGGAAGTGATTTGGTGGGATATCAGACCTTTTTCAAGACTGCAACCTATTTTTGCCTCTCAGGTGTTGTAATGCAAGTGATTTTTGATGTTAAAATAACAATACAGGCCCTGTGATTAAGTTTCCATCCTCTGCTTGTGTTGTTTGACTAATTTATGATCCTCCATTATAGTTATCAGTTTGTGCATGAAGTTTTGTTGCATTTTGTGAACTGTGTCAATCTGCAGAAGTAAGAAATGTTCACCACTCCTTTGGTGCATCACCTATTAGCATTAGTTTTAGCTTTTTTGCATTCTCTATCTTTGTCCCTTTGGAATTTAGAGTAGAAATTAGGAATTTAAACCTCTGCAATTTTGCAAGTGATATATTTGATCAGAGGAGTTGAGGAACCAGCCTCTAAACTGGAGATTCCTTTCCCATTTTGCAAGTCCCACACTTGGGGAAAGGATTCAATGTTGTGCAATCACACTGGATGCTTAGAATGATCAAACTAGAAACTTGATCAACATCCAGGGGTGCTACTAATTTGCAACAACAGAGACTCCTTTTAAATTTTTGCCGATTTACTCTAGTATTCTCCAGAAGATTGCAAAAGGTTGATTAAAAGTAGTTAGAGAAATACTCATTTTCCTAAAATGCCTGAAAATCCCTAAAACTATTTACTTCATGTTTTTCCCCTTTTTTCTGAAGAATAAATCTTCCCACACCGCAGTAACACTACCGCTCAAAACTATTTACTTCATGCTAAATGTGGTTTATCGGAGCCCTCTATGCACCAACAACATAAGATTTCAAATTTGGAAAGTGTAAGGGGGTGAAAATTTTAATTAAGTCTATTGCATGCCTAGACACAAGAATAACCAACCACCAAAATTAATGTAGTATGGGAAGACTTATTATTATTCTTCTTCTTCTCCTCTTTACTCCTCAAGTATATTCATTGTAAGACTTAAGTAATTCGGTGGTTAATCACCATTACTTCAAGTTGTTTGATAAAGTCAATTACTTGGTGGTAGTTAAGAGGTAGTTATTCCAGTTTTAAAAGATGGAACATTCCAAATTTCTATGTGGCATGTAACGAAGAATTTAAGGAGAAAAGTGCTCAACTCCTAATGTTTTGTAGTTATTCATTGATTGAAGTATAATGGATATTGCTTCCTTGTACTTTACTTATGATGACTATAAATAGAGGAAGATACCTACAAGGTCGGGATCTTAGAAATTTTGGAAAACTGTTGTTTTACATTGTACATGGTTGTTTCAGAATTTGTGTTGAAATAATTAGATGTGCATATTGTAAACAATTAAAAGTTGAATAAGAAGAAAGGAGGATTTTGGTTGAACTTTGTGTCTACTAAAGTCTACTATTCAATTTGTGAATGTTAATGATAGACTTTGTGTTATCTTGAATTTCATAATAAGCATTCTTCTGTTCTTTTGCTAAAGTTGTAAGAATTATTTAATATTTTTTTATTCCGTGTGGCTGTAACTTTCTCTGATAACTACTTGTTACCACACATGTTCCCTTCACATATCTGCTTCCAGTTTCCGCTTTCCATTTCTACTTCTTCTAGTTACCATATAACTACTTACTTGTTGCCAAATTGTTTAGTTATGGTTCATGAGCTATTCAATTAAAGTAATACCCAAAATTTAGTTTAAATAGGCCATAGAATAAATGAATAAATCACATGAGATCTTCACCATTAAATGAAGGGGATTTATCCCATGACTTCCTAGGTTTGTGTATCTAACCGTGCATAAAATCTAGCCAAAAATGTCACACTAGCCATTACATCCACATGTTGATTGTCTTTAGCGAAATGAAAGAAAGAGAATAGGACTCAAATGTAGCTAGGATTATTTTTACCAAGTTATTATATGGAACAAGTGTAGACACCTAAATTCGGTATTTATACCTCGTCTACCCGTGTGTGTGTATTTCACCTTGGTCCTAGCTAGGTCCCCTTAGTTTTATTTAATTTAAAATTCCCACTTAATTATCCTATCACCTTTAATGCCCATCCAATTCCCATTAATTAATTAATCAAGCCACATTAATTAATTAATTAATCAATTAATATCTCATATGCCCTAACAAACCTTCTATTTAGGATGTTTTTATCCTAACACATACATCCCCTTGCTTTTCTATATTTTTTATCTTTCCTATCTTTATCCCTTAACATCCCTAAAAATCCCTTGCCTACCTATATGCTTTAAATCACTCTTCCAATCCTTAAGAAATCCCAAATCCTAATCAAAGCACAAAAGCAACCCCATTGGGGAAACTTTCCCTATAGTCGGTGGCAACCCATCCTAGTCACTATTGACCCTATAAAATTGAGTCCTTTCTTTCCATAATCATCATATGCATGTAAGTATTGGAGCTTTTGTGTGACTCGTGAAGTTTCTCTAGAGCCTTGGAATTCCTACAACAGATTCTGAGACCTTCTTCGAACGTGCTTTCATCACTCATGATTATCCTTTGGGAGATTTATCATCATCTTTATTTTTTATGCAATGTTTTTATCATATTATCTTTGAATTATTTTCATCTAATATTTTACAGGTTCATATCAGCTTCTACAACACTTATAATTTTGCTATCGACCTTCTTTTCCATCCTCTTCACTTATAGATCTCTCATTTCATCCTTTTAACCTCGGCATTATCTACCTCTATTATAGTCATTGTCACCTCACCACCCGGTCTCTGTCGACTGAGTCATGATTCGTTATCTATCCTTTTCCAATCCTAGTTTCCTGTAATTACTTGGTGTTTTCTACCTCTAGTTCCTCCCCGCAGTTGACTCCAACATAAATATACTTCCACAAGTTCCTTTTTTAAATCCAGACTCTTACAGGTTTGCATATTTAGCTTACAGGTCAAATCCACTCTCTCAAAGTTGCCTTCGACTTGCTTTTGCATAGATCAGGTCACAAGTTGACTCGTAGACTGTAAAATTTAATTTACATTTCTTTCAATCAAATAAGCTTTTAGATCAATTTTAGTCATTTTTCAAATTCAGTAGTACTTCTGTTTCTACATGTCATCTTTTGTTTAATCGCCACTTCACTTTCTTCTATCAAATGGGGGTTTACATTCACCAAGGAAGTTAACGCTTTTAGGATCCTCTTTATCAAGAAACCCCCACATATCCTATCTAATCCATTTTCTATTTAGTGATTCTCATTTATAGGTTATCAACTTGTAGGAGTGGGGATCCATCATCACTTTGCACCCGTCTCCATCACATCGCATTAGAGGTACCATAAACCCTCCATCATTTCTAAGTTGTGTACTTTCTTTAGTAGCTAACTCATTAACTTGAAATGAACAAGAAAATACTACAACATTCTTAGCACACCCGGTGGGACCACCCTTTAGGTCATCTCTTTCATTTCTTTCATATTTTCTATTTCTTCTATCTTCTACTAACACTGCAGCACAAGGCTTCACTTTTTTCTTGCTCGTGTTGATTTGGCTGTTGGATTACTCTTCCCATTAGAGTTTAGATAAAAAGGAAAAGCTATATCCAAGTATTCCTCATTTCCCCCTATTTTATCCTTTCTGCATCGTACTTCCCTTTCTTATGTGTGTTCTCATAAAAAATCACATTTTGAGTTGGTTTAAAAAAACCTTTCTTTTCAAAGATCCTGCTTGCTCACATAGTTTAAGTAGGGGTAAAATTTATGCATCTAACATTTTCACACACAACCAAACTTTTTATGTGTAATCACAACACCCCTAAATATCTATAACTTGATGGGTTGATACTCTCAAAGCAGTGATTACATAACATGTATATTTCCCAAAGTGTGAGAATTTGTAATCGAGAAAGCTCTCTGGATGAAGGTCGGTTCATATTCCTCTTTTCAGATGCACACATTCAAATTGTAGAGGATCTAGTCTAAAACCTACTCTAACTTGCCAAGGAGATAGGGTTAAGAAGATGCAAAAAAATAAACCTAAACTAATAGAGGTGATGCACTAAAGCAATGTTAAACACTTGCTTTGCCATTAAACACAAAGCATTAAAAATGTGATACAATATCCATGCACAGATAACCAAAATTGTAAAGAGAGATCAAGAAGATGCAATGAACATAAGAGAGGGTTGAAATCATCCACACTTATTTTATTGCTCCAAATATTTGATACAGTCCATTACAATGGCCAAGAGGAAAATTTTTCATTATAGTTTGAAAGGGAGGATTGAACTCCAAAAACTGACTTGCAGACAAGAGAAGAAGGGAGGGTGCAAAGAAAAACTGTCCAAGATTTTAGAGAATGCCACTCCTTACAATATACATGAAGAATGAAAGATAAGGGGGAAGATAATAATTCAAATTATTTCTTTAACCACCCAAAATTGCATTGAATTATTCTCGCAAAAATGATGAGTTCCATGACAAAACCCATGCCTCCACGTAATCTTTCTTGTTGGGAAAGAAAGGGAGCCCATACTTCATTATAGTGGTAGGTGAGAAACTTGGGACAACTCTTAAAAATGGCAAACTATATTTTTCATTTTTAAGAACTTAGTCGGCAGACGTCAAGAGCTTTCAAAAAAGTTCTTTCTTGTGTAAATCTGAGCTCCCAATCAAAAGTTATGGGCATATGAAGGTTGAGGTATCATTCTGCAAAAATGGTGGGTTCTTGATCTATCTTTTTCAGAGTCTAAAATGCATGCAACCTCTGAAATCCCGAAATTTAGACTTTTAGACATTTCCTTTTCGGAAGTTGAAACACTGTTCATCGCTCAAAATGACTTGAGAGTTCCGAAAGTCTGAAACCTGAAAGTCTAAAATTTTAGACTTTTGAATTCAAATTTTGACTTTGACTTGTATTTTTCCATCTTTGTTAACCGAAGAATTTGAAGTCCAAAACCTAAATCTATGAAGTCCAAAAATGCCACCGCGCGTGACTCTAAAACCTTGTTGACTTATGAATTCCAAAAGTACGAAATTTTGGACTTTCGACTTTTCAGAATTTCTGGATATCATTGTGTGATATTTTTATTATTTTTCCACCAAAAGTTCTAAAACCCCGAATTTTGCACCTCCAAACTCCAAAACTTGAAATTCTAAAATTTCAGACTTTCGGAGTTTTATATTTTAGGATTTTTTCTCTCACCGAGATCCTCAAAACCCAAAACCCAAAATTTTGAAATTTCAGACTTTCAGAGTTTTGGGTTTCAAACTGTTCTTTTCATTTTTCCAACTTTGCACTCCGAGATCTCTGAAACCCTAAAACTTGAAAGTCAAAAATTTATGAATTTAAGAGTTTTGGACAATTTTTTTCACAAGATCCTCAAAATCTCCACCTCCGAAGTCCAAAAATTTGGACTTTCAAACTTCTTAATTCTTTGAAATATCTCAAGCTCCTGAACTTCCCTACAAATTGCCTAACCTATTTTAAATTTATTCACCCAACTTCAAAATGCAAGCCTTTCGCCATTGAATCAACTCCATTTTTACGAATGCAAGGTCATGTTTGTTCAATTTTGCTTGAGGGGAAAAAGTTGATAACAAAACATCTAAATCACACATCAAAACATCTTCCTACCCGGTTGAATGATTGGGATTTCATCACACAATAGAAGTTTCTTGAGACTTCCTAGCCATAAAAACCTCGAAACCATACACAAATTTGCTTCTCCTAGGTCCTTCATTATCCATGCCCTTTTCTTTTTCACACATTCATAATCAAAAACATAAAAATGTTTTCTTGACTTGTTTGATTTAAAATGGAATAAATTTTTCCTCAAACAGTTCTGCACAAAAATACACCATGACCAATATCCCATCCAAACCCTTGGTTGCTTCCAGGCCTTCTTCTATCCATATCTATGAATTCTTACATCGTAAGACTACAAAATCTCAATCACGCGATCAGGCGGATCCTGTTCCATATCCATCACCTTGTATCATCCTTGCTTCATCTGACATCACCATGCCCAACCAATCTATTGACATTCCCATCCCTCATATATCGATCCTCCCATCCAATCCCAACCATCCTACCATGTTCCTATTTCTCCACATCATATGTCTCCCCAACCAATCTGATCTTCATCACTTGACATCTTCAATCAACCATTCCCTAATCCACCACCGAAAATTTGTCTTCACCTTCTACACCATATCAATTCAACCCATTTTCAATCAACACCATACACCAGACACCTCCCTCCACATCTATTTTATCTACCTCATCATCTACTCCCATCCTAGATATTGTGCCTACACCTCCTTCAAGGGTTATCCCCACATCAACCATACCCACAATTACATTACCTACCACCTTAACCTCCACCACTTCTCTTTCATCTACATCTAGTCCTACTCTTACCACATCCGCATTAGCATTATCTACACCTGCCTCCTTATCCACACCTATTATACCTTCCCATTATCCACACCTATCCCAAGCACACCCATCACTACACTTATATCTACTACATCCAAAAATCTACCCATGTATACCTTAACATCATTATCACATATTTCTTTACCAATGCCCACATCATCCATTCCCACATCTACATCCCCCATCACATCTTCTCAATCCACATCCACATCCATAATGCCTCTTGAAACACCTAAGAAAAAAACAAAAGGCATTCATACCTCTTCTACAAAACCCTTCATTTCTACATCCACCCATCCACAATCTACATCATCTCCCTCTCACATAGACCTAATCAATCGCATCATCCAAACACCTCTCTCTCTTTCCGTATCCACACCTATCATTGATTCCACACCCACATATACCTCATCTACTTCATTAGATTCTCCCACCTTATCCACATCTATTCAACCTTTTCCCTTTGTACCATCTTTAGAATGCATATATGTTCCTCTTTCCGTACTCTTTCCTTTTGACCCTATCGACCATTATGACCACATCTCCATTATCCCCTCTTCTTCCACACCACCTTCATCATTTGAAGAATATTGAGAGCACTACAACTTTCGAAACCATAGGTGACCCTCCTGTCTCATCTACACAACCAAACATTTCTTCACCTTCCTTAGACCAAATCATGCAAAAATTACTTCCCCATCAGCCACAACACTACCTTCAGATCCTCTGGTTGAAATCATTTTCACCCTTACCAAGGGTACTCCTCAACAATCCAAATCCAAAAACCTTGGCACCCTTCCAAAATGATCCCTTTTGCGTCCCCATAGAAAGATCGACATTCCTCCAACCAAGACCAAATCTACATCATCCATCTTGGGGCCACATCCATCCATCCTAGGACCACCTCCTTCATCACGATCAATCAACCAATCCAAATCCAAATAGTTTGATTCCCTCTTAGGACCAACTCCTTCATCAAGAACACCTCCACCTCCACCTACCAATCAATCCAATCCTAAATCATCCAACCCTTCTTCTTCCAGAGCACCAATCACAACCAAAACACCAAGATCTTGAAACAATCCACCATCAACATCCACATCATCTCACAAGATCCCTCCTAACACATATATCGAATCATATGCGAAATTCCTCCAATATTTACTCCAAACTTCTGCCATCACGCTTCCACCCATCAGGGCCTTTGATCCAAATTGTTTGAAGCCATCATGGTTTAATTCCCACTGCATCTAGTGCCTATCATCATACACTGGGTCATGACACCAAACATTGTAAGGCCCTTCAAACCATCATCCATAACCTTATTGAGAGGGATGACCTTCTTGAGGCTTCTTCCTCTTCTTCTACCATTTCATCCACGACCAATCCAATCCCTGTTTCTACATCCCCATCCATCCAAATTACCGAGCCTCCTCATTTTTCCACATCATCCTCTATCATCCCTCCTCCACACATCACTCCTCTTGATGAGGGTCCTCCCTTATTCATTGATTATGTTTGCCTTTCTATACCACCCTTTTGAAATCCATTTCATCTCTTCTGACATCCATTATCTTATCCATATCCCTCTCACTTGGGGGACCATCCCCCTTTCTCATTAATCCTTTCACATCTTCTTCCTAATCCATGCATTCTATACCCATTCCTCTTTCGATGCTAGGGGGACTTCTTTCTAGGATCAATCGCTTGAAGATTGGTTCCTCTCCATACTTGGACATAATCTTATCTCATACAACCTATCTTCATCTAATCTTATCCAACTTATCCATCTATCATCTTCTCCTCTATGACCACCTATGTGGCCATATCTATGCTTCCCTTAGGAGCACCATGGCTTTACCTAAAGACCATCATTGTGGCCATATTCATGCCTATCTTAGAGGCACCATATCCTTACTCTAAGTCCAATTTTGTGGCCATTATTCTCACCTCCTCATTTCTAAGGTGTTGTGCATATTTTATAATCTTTATCCAATTCATCTCATTCAATCCTATCTAAACTTATCTTCTCCATACTTGTCCTTCTCTTAGGGGACCATTTAATCTCATTTAAAGTCCACCTTTATGGCCATATTTTTCCCTCTCTTGGGGAACCATTCACTATCATCCGTAGTCCACTTTCGTGGCCATACTTGTGCTCCCCTTGGGGCATCATACTTTCAATTTAATTAACCATCTTTTCCTCTCATTAGGGATGCATATTTTCCTCACTTCCTTAGTGGAGTGCATAGTTTTCATCTCCACTCATCTACAAATCTAATCATATCCTATCCTAACATGAATTTAACGTTGGAAAACTCGTCATTAGAATGCCATCACTTTAGAAAGGAGCCAACATAGATATTTTCCCCTAACTGGATTATAATATACATTATCATTCACAAGTATGGGTCAGAGCCTATTGATTGGCCTCCTTGATGGTAAACTAGAAGTGGAACCTCTTAATGCATTGCACTTGCGACCATTATACTATTATCATGTTTACTAGTGCTCATAGTCATATCCCTAGATCATTCCTATACCTTAGACTTTTCCATCTCTCATTATAATGATTTGGAATTATGTGGTCTACTATCACTTCCTAGATGTGACCTTAAATATGGGAACCATGGATCTTCCCATAGAATTTTCCTTATGGATAGGTTCTCCATTCTTGGTGAGAGCTTTGTGATCATTACATCCATCACCCTATTATTCACCTATTGGAACCATGCAAAGTGTTCGAGGGTGTCTCTTAAACATTCATTATCCCCTCTTAAGTGGTCTACTTAGATATTCCTAGCACCCCCATGTAAAAATCAGAAATCATGGATGCTCAAAAATCAAAGTTATCAAAAATAGACTGCTCCCTTGAAGGAAAATTTTTCATGCAAAAAAAAGAAAAAAAACATGAAATCAAAAGAAAATCAAATAAATAAATTGACCCTCGAAGGATGGATATCATATATTTTACTCTTGCCATATATATTATGTATAAAGTAGACCATACCCTTGAAGGATGGATACTCCTCATGGAATTTGATGGATTCCCGCATTGAACAACCTTCCATTTTATTAACATCATAAGAAAGCTTCTCACATTGATTAGCTTTCTTCTAGAAAACTTCCCGCATTAATCAAATTTCTTCTAGAAAACTTCCCGCATTGATCATTTTTATCTTTCCCCTTCCCAGAGCTAGGGCATAGTCTTAGGGAACACCAATTTTGGAGAACCCTCTTCCCATGTACAAGTTACATCTCAAACCCCTTTGTTGTGTCAACACTAGGTGTACGAGTTCATTTCATCCATTTCTTCCTTATGATCTTTGGTATGACCAACTGTCATTGGTTGCATGATAACATCTACTTTGGTCACATGTGCCTTGCATTACCTGGATCCCCTTCTTGTTTACCTCCAATGTAGTTAGAGGAATATTTTCCCTGCACATTCCTTGATATGACATAGTGTTGTTCACACCTATAGGTTGCCACCATTGCATGAGGTTATATCCTTTATCTTATCACATTTATCTTTCATTCCTATTTTGTTCTACCACAAACGCATCTTTCTTTATCTCAATCACCTATATGTTATCCATCTATCCTACACACATCTACTCTTACTTATGTTCATCATTAATCACATCCATTTTCAAATTATTTTCATTAACATCACATTTTACCATATACATTCTATCACCATGATTGAATTTAAACACAAAACATATAATCATAATCCTCAACACATTTATATCGTCATCTTATCCATACACATACATATCCAAAGTAACCATATTATCATTAAACATCATCATCACATCAACTATTTCATCATACATTCAACATTGTAATCAAACATAAAGAAATGTACATATAATCATCACCATCACATCACAAATCCATAATTCATCACATCCTATAATAAACACATAATAATCCACGACAAAATCATATATCATATATATCAAAAAAATGTATCTCAATACATCATAATTAGCCTCTAAGGGCCCTCTCTCAAAGTAGAGATATTATCAAAATTTGTAAACTATACATCTAAAATCCTCAAATCCTCTCCTCCAGGGGTAGGTACAACACCTGATCCTTGTGCATCACCGCCACCCTCATGGCCTCCCTCCACTCATTGAGGCTACGCCACACCCTTCATGCTCCTAAATGACCCTACTCCTCCCGTCATTGTCCTCTAAAGATGTTCTCGAGTAGCACGCTTCTTCGAAAATTATCGAACAAGATCCCCTCATAATACCTAACCTCTGCAGATAGGGATTTGTACCTATCCATCAAAATCATACCAAGAGGTGCCACTTTTAATGACCCTCGTGGTGCTTCCTAGGCATTAGTAACTAACTATGTCGCTAGTATGGTCGATAGATCTCCAAAATTAGCCCTATAGGACACTCTCTATCTCATGGTAGAGATCTATATCCTAGATAACTTGGTCTCTCTCCTCTGTGACCGCATCTTGATGATGTATGGTTGTGTCCCTCTCCACCCTCATCTGATCCAACTCGACACGTAATCGTGCCACCTCCGTGGACTCTCCAAGACCGCCATCTCCACCACCTCTAGGAGCCACCTCAATCTCAATATCCATCTCCTCTACCTCCTCCTCTCCTCCCTCCTCAACCACCTAAGCTACCCACATTGCAGATACTAGTCGAGTATCCCACTTCCATGCATACATCATCATTTTCATCCCATGGTGCAACCTCCTCCTCCACTCGGTCTTCTATAATAGAACTTGATAACTCTCTATTAAGATCCTCCCTCCTATACAAAATCAGATCCCGCAACATCTCTGCATGACTCTAAAATTCCCTCTCACTGGATCAAAATGAATGAACTCAATCATCTATGGTAATCTCCCCTATACCCATCTTGTCCTCCCGATCCCTTCCAACTCGTGTTAACCCTAAGCCATGTAGGGAACTCTCGGTATGAACACCATCTAATTTGATCAACATCCAACTCAGCCAACCGGTCTACATACCAGTCCACCCTCCTCTCACTCTTGTCTTCGAAGACCCGATCGACCCTCCATATTAGTTTTCCTACCGTAAGCTCTATATGGTCTTTAGAACCCAAGGAATCCTTGGTGGCTGGATAACTACAATGTGCTCATAGGCCCAAGAATGTAATATGAATCCCACATCCAATCCAAACCTCCTACCTTCCCATACATGGATAGCTCGTGGTACACCTGAGTTAAGAAGGAAGTCCCAAAATAAAATATTGTCTTATGCTCCACTATGTCTACCACCACCTCAGCCAGGTGCCCATGGAAACCGAGCTCCTCCTGAGTCCAAAAAAGCATAGAATGACACAACCATCATAACCAAGAAAATCAATTAGTTATGGCACCCAAGCCTCATACCTCAGCTCATAATAAGAATCCCTTGAAAAGAATCTAATATGGGGCACATCGGCTCCAAATATCCACGTCAACACTACCATCTTGGTATCATATATAATGGGGACTATCTCCCTCCCCTTGAGTAGGCAACTTGAGGATGCGATATACATCCTCCAGGGTGATGGTCATCTCCCTATCTTGAACCAAAATGTCCATGTCTATCGATCCCATCTCTCCACTAATAATATCATCAATCCCATGTTCTATGGGATCCTCCGTAATGCTTGAATCTACCCAACCCCATTGCTTTGCCAAGTGATCCCACTCAACATCTGTCACATCTCCTCTGATATACTCATTTAGAGCTTACACTCGATCTATCAAGTACATGGTCTCTCTGGCATGCAATCATAAATAAAACATATATACATCGGATCCATAATTCCTAAGTCCATTCAAATGCATTAAAATTCATGTAAAAATCCAATCCAACCCTAAATCCTTGAATTTAACCCTAGTCGACGCGACCTGGCCAGTCGGGTCAATGTTTATAGGGTTCGATCAACAAATTTTAGGGATGGATCGACACCGACCCATCTCAGTCACCTCCGATTTGCCCCCTGTCATTATCCACTTTTTATAAAAATGCAAAAAATAATAAAACATAAAAATTAACTTAAAAAAAAGTGTGGGTTTTATTACTCACCATCCTCCACACCCTTTATCATTTCCTCTCTACTCCAATGACATCCATTATGCACTTTTCTCTTTAATCCCTCTAGTCTCACTCCTCAAAATTATGTGTGAAAATGAGATTTGTCGACCAAACCTTGGGATTATATATCCCCGACACTTGGTCGTCATCGACCTCTCCGGGGTCGGTGTCGATTGGCCTCAATCACCGTTGACTGGCCTTTGCAATAATTATTTTGAGCTTTCCCTCATCTTCCTTACATCCTTTCCTTTGGAATTCTTCACAAGTCCACCTTGGTGTCCATACTCTTTTCCCCTTGGGGCATTCTATTCCATTCCAATCTTGAAGTCCACCTTTGTGGCCATATCTATTTTCCCCTCTAGGCATTCCAATCTCAAAGTCCACATTTGTGGCCATATCTATTTCCCCTCTGGGCATTTTTATACATTTAAAGTCCCATTGGGCCATACCTATTCCTTCGTCGGGATTTTCATCCAATTTCAAACTCCATCGTTATGGCCATATTTATTTTTTCCTTCGGGCATGTTTATACTCTCAAAGTCCACTTTTTGTGGCCATACTTACTTTTCCTTCAGAATTTTACCTCATAATATGATCCGATCAAGTGCACAAAGTCCACCTTGTGGCCATATCATTCCCCCTTGGGTGATTTTTTTTTCATTTCCTTGTTTTCCTTTATGGTAATATTTGTGCCTCTTTTGGGGCACCATTATTTTTCATCAAAGTCCACCTTTGTGGCCATATTTTTGCCTCTTTTGGGGCACCATTATTTTTCATCAAAGTCCACCTTTGTGGCCATACTTGTGCCTCTTTTGGGGCACCATCTATGTTCTCAAATTCCACCTTTGTGGCCATACTTAATCCCCCTTGGGGCATATTATTTCATCACCCGCTTTTTCATTTTTCCTTCTCAGCCATTTTTCATGTCATGTGCTGGGGAACCATAACCTTTTATCCTCGTCCCTTATGGATGCATACCTATTCATTTGATTCCTCATGTGTGAAGGATTTCACATACCTTTCACATTTAGTTACATAAAATTTGATGTTTTCCGATGACCCATTGGTCGTCACAGTTTGTATCCATACTACAGTGATATTCACTCACTCATTGGCCTATAGAACATTGTCACCCATCTTCGTTGAGATCACAATTTTCCTCTAGCGATGTGATATTAAAGTCACCACCATAGTTTTTATTTTTATTGTGATCCCTTTTTTCTTGGGGCATCTTGCCTTGGTAATCATTTTACCCATTTTTCTTCACCCACCCACCCTTTATCATCTACCTTTTTCAAACGTGTCATCGATTTCCCTTGGCATCATCGATCCCCATTTTAGGGGGAGCTCATCATCTACCTTTCATCAATCCTCATTTACCATTAATCTCCCATAATTTTTGTCTCATGGATTACTAGTGGAAACCACTCAACAAAAGGGGAAAATGTATACACCTAAATTCGGTATATATACCTCGTCTTCCCATGTGCACGTAATTTACCTTGGTCCTAGCTATACCCCTTAATTTAATTCATCCCCCTTTTTATTTAATTTAAAATTCCCATTTTATTATCCTATCACCTTTAATGCCCATCCAATTCCCATTAATTAATTAAGCCACATTAATTAATTAATTAATCAATTAATATCTCATATGCCCTAACAAACCTTCTATTTAGGATGCTTTTATCCTAACACATACATCCCCTTGCTTTTCTAGATTTTTTTATCTTGCCTATCTTTATCCCTTAACATCCCTAAAAATCCCTTTCCCGCCTACATGCTTTAAAGCACCCTTCCAATCCTTAAGAAATCCCAAATACCAATCAAAGCAAAAATCAGCCCCATTGGGGAAACTTTCCCCATAGTCGGTGGTGACCTAGCCCAATCTCCATCAACCCTATAAAAATGAGTCTTTTTTTTCCATAATCATCATATGCATATAAGTATTGGAGATTTTGTGTGACCTATGAAGTTTCTCTAGAGCACGAGTATTCCTACAATAGTTACAAACCTCCGGGACCTTCTTTGAATGTGTTTGCATTAATCACAATTATCATTCGGGAGATTTATCATCATATTTTTGTTGTTTATGTGATATTTATCATATTATCTTTGTATTAATTACATCATATGTTTTTCGAGTTCGATCAACTTCGCAACACTTAGAGTTTTGCTATTTACCTTCTTTTCCATCCTCTTCACTTGCAAGTCTCCCATTTCATCCCTTTTGACCTCGGCCTTATCTACCTATGCTATAGTTGTCATTGCCCCACCATAGTCACCGTCAACCGTGGTCTTGATTCAAAATCTATCCTTTTCCAATCCTGTTTCCTACCATTTCTTAGTGTTTTCTACCTCTTGTTCCTCCCGTGGGTTGATTCGGGAATAATTAGACTTCCACACGTTCTTGTTTTACATCCCGACTCATCAGTCTACGTATTAAGCTTACATACCAAATCCACTCTTCTAGGTCTTCGTTGACCTACTCCCACTGCATCATCTGAGTCACCATCGATTCGCACTGTAACATTTAATTTACATTTCTTTCACCAAATCAGCTTTTAAATCAATTTCAAAGTCATTTCTTAGATTCAGTAGTACTTTTGTTTCTACATGCTATATGTTATTTCATCCTTTACTTCACTTTCTTCTATCAAATGGGGTTGACATCCACCAAGGAAGTTAACGCTTCTTAGATCCACTTTTTAGGAGACCCCCGCATATCCTTTCTAATCCATTTATGTGTTAGTGATTTTCATTTGCAGGTTATTAGCTTGTAGCAATGGTGATCCATCATCACTTTGCACCCATCTCCATCACATCGCATTAGAGGTACCATAAATCCTCCATCATTTCTAAGTTGTGTAATTTATTTAGTAGCTAACTCATTAACTTGAAATGAATGAGAAAATGCTACAAAAATAAGACACTCCTCTTTTATTTTATATGTATCATTAACTTGATTTAAAAGAAGTTGTGAATCACCATCTATGTGGATATTGCAAATAATAAGTTTACTTGTCATGGGGAGGACGAGAATGAGGGCCACATATTCGGTAATGTTATTTATACATGAGAACCCTAAGTGATAAGAGAATGAGAGATGATCTCCATGTGGATTGATAAACATAATTCCAGCCCCCTCTCTTGAGAGGCAATAAGACCCATCAAAGTACATAGTCAAAGTGTCAATATCAATGGTGTAAGTAGTGAAATCATATAAGAAAGAATCACAAACAGTGATGTATTTGGAAGAGGTGTGTCATCTAGTTGATCAACAATAACTTGGCCTTTGATTTCTTTTTTTGGAATAAATTTGAAGTCAAAATTTGTAAGTAGCATGACCCATCATGCAAGATGTCCTAAGAGATGTGTGTGAGAGAAGAGGTATTGTAGAGGATCTACTTTGGTGATGATATGCACCTCATTTTTAACAAGGTAGTAGTGTAAATTTTCTACGAAAAGATGATGCCAAGGCATAATTTCTCAACGTAGCTGTAATTGCATTCATAAGAGAGAAAAGTCTGACTAATGTAATAGACAACTCTCTCACATTGAGAATCATCGTGTTGTGCTAGAAGGGCCCCTAATGCATGGAATGTAGTAGAAATATATAATAAGAAATGCCTCACAATCCGTGGAGGTACTAGGACATGAGGATTTAATGGATATGATTTAATAACATCGAATTCCCTTTGGCAATGGTCATCCCAGAAAAATTTAACATCTTCCTTCATTAAATGTGTGAATGGCTAGGTTTTGTTAGCAAGTTGTGTAATAAAATAGAGGATGGTCTTGATTTTACTTTGCAGTGAGCATAAATGATGTAAATTTCAAGGTGGAGGCATGTCAATAATGGCACATATTTTATCGATATCCATTTTAGTACCCCATTGGGAAATAAATTACCTAAGGAGCTTACTAGTTATAATTCCAAAAACACACTTCTTTGGATTTAGGCATACTTTATATTGTCATAAACATTCAAAGAGTGTGTGGAGATCTTGAGCGTGTGTGGAATGATGTCGTGATTTGACAAGTATATCATCAACATAATCTTCAAGGATTTTATGAATATAGTCATGGAAGATATGCATCATTTCTCATTGGTAAGTGGCCCCAACATTTTTAAGGATGAAGGGCATGACAATGTAACAAAATGTTCCCCATGGCATAGTAAATGAATTTTTTTCTTGATCTGCTGGATTGATTTTGATTTGATTATAACCAACAAAGCCATCCATGAAATAAAGGATATCATATCAAGCGAAGGAATAAAAAATGGTGTCGATGCATGGGAATGTGAAACTATCCTTGGGAAAAACCTTGTTGAGATCCTAAAAATTAGTGATATAATGGACCGTACCATCTGGCTTCATAATTGGCATGATGTTAGACACCCACTCACTTGATAACCCAAATCACGAATAAAGCCAACATATAATAGGAGTTTTATTTTCC
The DNA here is from genome assembly GCA_018340775.1 of Taxus wallichiana var. yunnanensis. Classification (NCBI taxonomy): domain Eukaryota; kingdom Viridiplantae; phylum Streptophyta; class Pinopsida; order Cupressales; family Taxaceae; genus Taxus; species Taxus wallichiana. The sequence continues at coordinate 742,760,355 of CM031243.1, forward strand.
TTGACTAACGGCGACCTTCGGATGTATTTTGTGAATTTTTTGTTAAACGGTTATTACACCAGGTGAAGGAAAATATTGTGCATGACTATAGAAGGATTAATACCAGGCATATCACTATAGTCCCATGCAAATATATTGGATAATGCATGAAGAAATTGTTTAATATCATCTTTCTCGGCAGTGTAATCAAGCGGCTAACAAAACCATTTTCAGGTTAGTAGGAGTGATGAGGTTATATTGAATGGTGTCTTTATTTAGAAGAGTTGATCAGTCCTCTATGTATGGGTCAATAGGAATGGTGTCGAGCATCGAATTTTCACGAGGCATATCTGATTCACCAAAGTAAGTAGTAGAATTAATAACTAATGAAGATAATTTCTTATGATGGAAATAGGGGAGGTGATCATAAGTCCCCATGTATTCGAAAGAGAATTATCGTGTAGCAACCACATCCAAATCGGGCCAAGCAAGCAGTAGTAGTCACTAATGATTTCTAGATATAAGAGAGGTAGTGAATAAGTATTCAAAACAACATAAGCATCCAAATAATATGTAGAGGGAAGATGAATCTAAATAAAATATTGTTAGATTGAATGGGGAGAGCTCATGGTTTTGTAAATTCTTGACCATGCTGGCCTAAATCCTTAAAAAAAAACATAAAGAAGTAAGTATTTATAGCCAATACCATATTTGGAGAAATGATAATTATATGTAGAAGAGATTGGGGTTTCTACGGAATGATCAACATAATTATAATATGCGAAAGGGGATGGAGTTATTAGAACATCGTAGACAACTCCTTGATAAAATAATTTAAGCCGTGTATAAAGAGTGGAAGAAATTGTATGCATGGCATGGATCTAAGGATTCCCAAGAAGAATGTTATAATTAAGATTATTAGGCATCACGTGACATGGAATAGGTAGCGTAAATGGTGGGATGGTAATGGGGAGTGTGATAGTACCTAAGAAACGCTTGGGAATATTATCAAATCCACAAATAAAAATAGATGAAGGAGCCAAAGAGGCCTCAGAGAGGCCAAGTTGGTGGAGAAATGTTATATTACAAATATTAAGCCTTGATCCATTATCAACTAAGGCACATTTAACCCCAACATTATTGATGTAAACATGAAATTAAAGGGAGGGATCATTCTATAACATTGCTTGAGAAGGCAACTCATCTGATGTGAAGTAATGTGGTCTTTATTGAGAGATATAACTAAAGTAAACTTATGATACACATAGTCAGGTGAAGTATGAGGATGAATATAATTATTAGCCATATAAGATCTGATTTTATTTACATAATTAGGATTATCCTGTAAAAAGGCATGGATAGGGATATCCACGTGGGAATAAGATTAGGATATTGAAGCAATAAGAAGAAAGAAAGATATGAGGGTGTTTGGAAGACGGAGTTCACCAAATGATTTAACAAAAGCATAATTTTGTAAAACCCTAATTACAGAGTAATGTATGGTAAATAAATGTTAAAGTACAAATTTGACATAAGAAATAAGCTAGATAAATATTAAACCATAAGTGGAAGAGAGGGAAATAATGACTTAGCTAATATATACTTGATGTTGGGATTGTGTAGACTAAAGAAATTGAAAAACAAGAAGGGCAGATCATGTCACAATTATAAAAAAATAAATTTTAAAACCCGTCGGATGATCCCGGAATATGGTGCTTAGACTAGGGAGAGGGTTCCTAGGCACCATAGACCTCTACTAGGTTCCTATGACTATGCAGGATCTTAGAACCTAATTTTTCTTGTGTTGCAAGGTGGTCGCTGATAGTCATTGTTGGTCACCATATGACACAATATGAATTTTTAATATGCCTATAACCTACAAAGAGATGATGACCTGCAAAAACCTCAAACTACATCAAATCCCAAACATAAAAGATGCAATATAGGGAGTTAGACTAACCCCGGTGGTCACCTGACTGAGCGAACTTACAAATGAGAGTTGCACTACATCTCATAAGACATGTAGCTCATTTGGTGTGTGTGATAGAATCATGCCATATGAATCCTTGTGCAAGTGCACATGATAGCGGGTGATAGGTAGATGTACCAATGTAAATAGATGTGTGGATGGAAAAATGAACTTCCCCTTCCTATGAAGTGTATGTAGAAAATGCAGTCCATTGTCCCTTGAATGAAAACTAGAGGGATGCTTTTGATGTTCTTAGATGCCTTTAGATGTAACCTTAGGTGATGATAATAGATGCTTAGAGTTTGGTCCTTTATTTTGGTCACATAACTTTGTATTTATATGATTCCCTTGTTTGAATTTCATAATTGACAACTGGAAGGTGACCCATAATAAAATAAGATTCCCAAAAGATTAAAGAGAACCAAAAGAAGTGAGTAAGATAGAAAAGGGTCAAGGTCACCCAGAAGGATGAAGGCACTTGTCTCCTAAGCCGTAAAAGATAAGTAAGTGAAGTACCAACTATGATGTAGGGTGTAAAAGACCAGAAAGAAGACCTGAAAAAAATAAAAGAGGCCAAAGGTAGTAGTCAATTATTAATTTTCTCACTTAGGAATCATATGAATGCAAGTATGCTTTTAGGACCTAGAAATGTACCCAAGTGCATGATTTTGTGTCTATAATAAGTTACTATTATGGTAACAAATTGTTGTCATGCATTGTTTCTAACCTAAAACTTTAAAATTTGAAACATGACAGCTAAGAAAAATGTGAAAATTTGCTTCAAAGCCTTCCCGCACCCATCTTCTAGCCATTCTGTCTCCTTGTGTATGATCATATTGAACTTGCAACTTATCTTAATATACTTAATAAGAATTTTCAAATGTTCAAAGTGATGTTTCAAGGTCAACACTTCCATTTAATGAAGAGCAACAAAAGACTAATTCTCCGTAAGGATTTGTAATGCCAATTTTGGCCATTTTAAGGCGAGTGTGCATCCTTCATAAAGGTTCCAAAATTTCATAATCATCCAAAAGTTTTATTGGATATCCAATAAGTTTTTAGAACTAGTTTAAGAAGATTTAGGGAAGTTTTGGTGGTTTAGGGACAGACTGTGTAAAAACAGGTTTTTCATGCGTAAGGAATGAATAGTCAAAATATAAACATGAACTTCTCAAGATGATTTTGGGATCTCCATAAAGAGTTATAAGAAAAAAATACGAAATGAAAAGCTAACATAATACTATTCATGGCAGAATAATCAATTTTTATCCAAGATGTGAATATTTCTCAAAACATTTCAATCTTTGCAGCACACCATGTTGTCCCAAAGCAAAAAGGATCCATTAATTAGAGATGCAGGAAAAATTAGGTTCTTTAATCTATTCCATTTATCTTATAAGGTCCTTGTATACATAATCATATATAATTTCAACTCAAACTACCTTTCCATGCTCCGAGTGTGAAGTTTTCAAGTCCTCTCTAGTGTAGAGTGTGTTGATCCCATACTTAACTAAATTTTTGATTGTCATATGTCAGATTATTAATCAAAGTGAACTTTTGTGTCCATATTCTCCCTTTATTAAGGGGACAGAGGGGATAGAAAATCATTCCCATGATCAAGCCCCCTCTTTGGTCCTTCATGTGACCCTTCTTAGCCTGACAGAGTGCTTAACTGGCTCGGCTCATTTCCCCAAGCCTACATTAGATCTTACCAAGTGTCATCATATTTATCAAATAATTTTTTTTCGTCCCTATTGTCCCTTTTCCCAAGGGGAAAAAATGGATAGAATTTTTTTCCCGCGAGCAATATCCTTTTGAGGTTCTTAATGCGAGCATTTCTCAACCCTCAGTGCTCAAACAACTTTTTTAATCTCCCTCACATTGCACCTCATGATGACACTTGTTAGGATCTTGCTCAAAGTGCAATGTTTTCTCTCTCTTATCCATCTTTCCAAGGGAAAAATGGGATAGAAATTTTTCCCATGATAAGACCATTAAACCCATATCTTTAACCACACTCAACTTCCATTCAATCGGGGTTAAATTACGATTAACAGGGAAGCACAAAAGTGAAAAATAAAGGGGTTTTCGAGTTATCTCCTTTGTACAGCTTCACCCATCCACCATTGTTAATACTGATAAAACTTCAAATAACATCAAAATATAGAAAATGTACTTCCCAACATCTTCCATAACAACCATGGATTCAAAAACCAAGATTTTCAAATAATTCACTAACAAGAATTCTAATTACACTAAGATTTTCACGAGAATGATCTACGCCAGAACCTTTTGAAGGTGGAATAAGAGATTGATAGAATAAATTATTAATTTCTTCTATATATGTTGCATATTACAATGGCTATTATATAGCCATGGAGGTAGGAAAACTACCTCCTACAAAATAGGAAACAACTGACCCATTTAGAATATTACGGGTGTAACAAATGTTGTTATTTCAACAAAATACAACTAACAACAAAGTAATAAAACTTACTAACTTATTTATGTAAGCACTAATAATTAATTTCCTAACATTCCCCCTTTAACTGTGAAAATGGTATAAAAACATACACACACTCATCTGCAGTATGATCACCCCTATGAAATATGTTCTACTATGTGACTCATGATCTTGATCAAAAGAAAGGATCTCTCCTTCCATGGTTTTAAATAGGCTTACCAAAAACCTTGACGTGAATAGGCCCCATCAATTTTCCACCTCGTGTGGTTTTCTAGATCCTCCCACAAACCCTTTCAAGATCCATGAACTGACTTACTTTGGTGCTTTTGTTCACCACTATGCTTATACATCAGGGAATTATATAGGAATCAATGTTGTCTTATTACAAAACCGAATAATATAACATATACCGACAAGATATTTTACATTACTTCCTATAAGAATCGTAATGTTCTTAATTGCAGCCACTATTTTTTATCACTGTCACTCGACCTCGAACATCATAGATAACTACCACTGCCACTGGAAGCTGCCTTTGAATTTAGTTATTTTGGGCTCATAATGGAAATGGAATATTGGCATCATGTTCCCCTCACAATGTGAAATTTCTACACACACAACACTAAGAAGCAAAAGCGTATCAAAGTACATACTACTTGACCGGATCTTTCTAGTTAAATCTTATCGTACATGGTCACCATTGCAAGTGAACGTATTCACAAACCGACCATCTTCTAACAAAGTACGGAAGTTAGAGGATCAAGTTAGTAAAAGAATCACTAATAGTCATCTCGCACTCTAGCACAACTCTTTTCTAGCATCCAAAACCACACAAAACAGGGACTCAAAAGAAACAAACTATAAAAGCGAAAGCAAATACACACCACAATAATGTCACCATAGAAAAATGCGGCCCCATCATTAGCTGCGTGACTCGACGAGAGGCGTTGATATCCCTCCATACTATGTTGCCTCACTCCTCCAGCTTAGTTTGCTTAACTCAACGAATTTAGCTTTTGAGGATCAATGGTTGCTAGGATGTGGGGTAACACTAAAAATGCGTCCATAAAGATTTTTTTCTTTTTTAACAAATATTTAACTACAACTCTTGACAAAATGATTTAACAAATTTTAAATATTTTATAATAGCATGATGCAAAATAAAGGTACAAACATTAATAAACATGATATGACTACTTCAAGTTTGAATACCCTCTAACAAACACACGAGACAATTATTTGAACTATTAGAAGACGATTTTGACTATTAATGTCTATATAGCTTTAAGCTATGATAGAATCTATCGATCAAAACACAACTATGAAGGACTCAAATTATTAAATGAATACATAATAAAAATTGAACACAACATACCATGGATCGCGTAATGGTGGGTAACACCACGAGGCCGATAAAAATTTAACGGGACAAAGTATAATATACGAACACTCCCAACGTAATGTCTCATAGAATCCCATCGAGATTAGATGAATACGTGGAGATATGTGAATGACGCTTACGTGGACTTAATACACTTACAAGGTTAAACAAGTCGTTAGGTCAACAATCATCATTGAGACTAATGTTATAGGCTGTAGTGGATCCTCCACTGTAGATATCAATGGTAACTATAAGCTACTTGTATCATATGATAATTTTGCCAAAGACGCCTTCTTGTGCACCACCATGAATGGGATCTCTCATCAGGAAGTTACACATAACAGGCTCAATAAAACAACCACAACCACAAAACTTGATTAATATCAAATTTGTAAACATCCAATACAAATCATTTACGCGTAGTAAAAGAATGTTCGATATAAAAAATAGTGGGTAGGTGACGAAGGAGCCATAAAGGTGTGGATCGAATCACTGACAACGGTGTAAAGAGAAAGGTGCTAAAAACACATAGTAAGACTAGTCATCAGCCTAGTGCGAGATAAGCATCATCATTGGCATTTAGATGTGAGCAGAAATAACACTTAATGTAAAAATTTCAATGCCTAATATAATTATACAATGTGAAAATCAATACAAATAGAGCAATGACATAGAGATGTAGAATCCTACGAAGCTGAGATAGATTCACTTCATACATGATCCTCAATGCATTAAATAGTGTAAATATCAAATTTTATATCTTTCATGAGAGGGGCGACCATGAATGGAAATGGATCTACCCCACACAAAGCTCAGTACTCCATATGATTTTAGAAATTTGATCGATTTTCTCGATACCTAATGAAGGTGAGCATCAATTGATACATGAAATTATTAATTTCTTCTATATAAGTTGTATATTACAATGGCTATTATATAACCATGGAGGTAGGAAAACTACCTCATACAAAATAGGAAACAACTAACCCATTTAGAATATTACATGTGTAACAAATGTTGTTGTTTCAACAATAAATACAACTAACAACAAAACAATATCACTTACTAACTTATTTATGTAAGAACTAATAATTAATCTCCTAACACCTCTATGATCACAGTTACTATATACAATATTATTCCCTAGTTTTTTATAGATGACAATTTGAAACCCTACCTTTGAAAGTTGACTTTATGATTTACAAGATTTCCAACGGAAGAAACAAAATGAAAATTGGAGAATGATATCCCAAAGGTGCAAAGTCAAATCTAACGATGGTGTTTTCATTACAAACTGACAACAATATGACCAGTTTCTAAAAATAGCACATTATCTTTATATTGAATCACAAAACACTAATAAGTATCTCAAAATAAAAATATCCCATCACCCAAAACATCCAGAATAATGAAAATAACAAACAAGGTAAAACAAACAAATTTCCCAAAATATCGGTTTTGAAAAAGTAACCTACTAAAAATAGAAACTTCCTAAAAATGGTAAAGCATCATCAGTGGAGGTAGTCTAAGTTTTATAGGAGCTTCAAAAGATAAAATTTGAGCAAAAAAGAAAAAAATCCCAAAATAGCAGCTCTTGACCCCACCGCCAAAATAGAAAGTTTCAATTTTTAGTGCAGAAAGTTGTTGTTGGCTCCATTTTCACTCATCTCACTAATTTTTTCCATCCTCACATGGTTGTAAAGTTTTCTTGCATCTCAAACAAGAAAAATAACTCTCCGCAAGGATCCTAAAGAATCATTATGATCACAATTGTGTCAAGGAGAAAAACATATAATATCAAGTCATAACAACCGGAAAGTCAGGGACATTATGTAGTTGGAAGATAATTTTAAAAGAGTCAAGAGCCCCATTGGAATCTAAAATTCATCAAATGATGTCATCATGATCATAAGTGAAATGAGAAACTCTTATGAAAAATTGAGAAACATCATATCTTGAATCTATCATCATATCTTTGTGAAGTAAATCGAGTGAGCTAGCTAAGTCATATGAGTATTCAATCCATCTTGTGTGAAGAATCAAGATCTCATCCTTTTCCATATGAAACATATAAGCAAGAAGTGTTCTTAAACACTCAATCAAAATCCCGTAGTATGACCAATCCTCAAAGGATGAAACATTGCAAGTGTAACTAAGATCCGTTGATCATGAACCTCCCTAGGAAGATAATGAAAAATGATGCATAATGGTTCCATATTCTAGAAGGATTCATAATAAGGAATGGTTCATTGTATATCCCATAAATCCTCTCGAGTCAAGAAAGAGTGATCCATATCCATATCTTTAGGGGAATCCAAGTATGTCCTCCCTAGTGGTGGAAATTTCCCATAATAAATAGTATGTGATCCTACATCAAGCTCCTAAAAGTTCTCCCATGACCAACATCATGTCAACTCCTGAAGATCCATTCCCATGGATTCAATAATTTCTCAAAAGAAAACCAAGAAAAAAAAAAAAAGTTGTGATGCCCGACCTTGGAGATATCACAAAAATATTGAGATCCAAGTAGAGGAAAAAGGTGTATGTGGATTCCTATCTCTTCAAAGGGGAACTTCTAGTGACTAATATGTGGAGATTTTCCAACCTAATAATGTAAATCCTATTGAGGAGATGACTCCATTAGACTATGAGTTAACCCACATCTCATTAGGTCAAGATACATATAAGGGTGGCTCTTATTTTTTCAATGAATCCTCTACTCACTTACTTTCTTGAAATGAAGAGTACAAATAAATAATTGAGCAATTGGAGGAACATGTAAAAGATCTCAATTCCTATATTCAACCTTTCTTGGAGCTCAATTCAATACCTTCATTCCCTGTGGAAGAAATTATCCAATCAGTAGCTTAGACCCTGAGGTGATCAAGAAGGCACAAAGGTATATGATGTAGGGGAAGACTATTGAGAGATGGATTGAGAAGATAATCAAGAAAAGAAAGACAATGCTCCCAAAGGTTCCCTCTTTGCTCGGTATATTCTTTCCACTCTATCAAGTGAAGAAGTAAAGGGAGGTGATTAGATAAGAGAAAATACACTTGGATGAGGTGCTCCCACTTGTGTCCAAGGTGAGCCCCCATGACTCTCACACCCTCGTGAGTAAAAGTGTGTTCTCATTAGTTGGTGACAATTTATCTCTAGTTTGAGTCTGCATCATGGATGCTAGATATGGTATGATCAAATATGCCATATACAAACTTGAATCTAGTGGAAATAAATCTTTTGAGATTTGGAATGAGGTCTGCAACTGTGTTAAGAGACTTGGTTTCCCTCCATTCACCAAGAATCCATCAACAAAAGATCTCTTGATTCCTACTAGGAACTAGTAAAGAAAGAGGTAAGTGATTCTCTTTTCAACAAAAGATACCTTAGAGTTTCTTTCCAAAATTAAAGGTTCTATTTTGAACATTGCAAGAGATCATAAAGTATGGTCTAGTTAGTGTAAGGATATCAATGATGTTCTATGAACATGGATCAAGGTGTTGAGCTGCATTTTCATTGTAGAAGCAGATAAGGTGGCACATTCGGTAGCTCAATTGAGTAAAGAATTCAAAGAACACAAGATCATTCTTGGAATTCTCTTTTAAGGATCATGATTGAAAAATTCTCTATCAACAAATATTCTCTTCATCAGATTAGTCAACCCTTCCCATTCTCTCTCCATAATCTAATTTCTCATTAAGAATATACTTTTTGCTATTTTGTCCCATTTACTTAAGTAACCTCAACTAAAAATTGTAAGATTCCTTTTTCCCAATAATAAGAAAAAGTCTCACTTCCTAGGAATATGAAAGGTCACAAGTGATGAGAACATGTGAAGAGTCATGTGGGGGTAGATGAAAGGAAAATTTGTAATGATATAAATTGGAATGGCTTCTCCATTCCAATGGGTTGGAAATTGTTGATTGAATGTATGTTGTTGAGGTTACCAATTCTACATCAAGCAATAAAAGCTGCAATTATTTTATTTCTTGTCTTATGTTCCTCTACTCTCTCTTTCCAACTTTACATATATGATAATCTTGTAAAACCAAGAAAGTTATTTGCACATTTGATAAATGGAATTTTGTTTCTATGATTTTTTATGTCTTATCATGGTTTGCATTATTCCATTATTCTAATTGGATGTGGACTTACTATGGTTAAGCCTACTCACAATAGTAACCTTATCTCTCCTTATTTCTCCAACTCCACTTTACCTCTCTTTGCTGCAAATTCCTCCCTTTTTCCTTGTAGAGTCATTTACCATGGGTTTAATAGAGTGTTCATGTGTGATCCTTGACCTATTGGCCACCCCACAACACTAGGTTAGCTTACATTCAATAATGGGAGCCTCCTCATACACAAGAAGAGGGGATTAACCCCGTAGCATTGGTGAAAACTCAATAATTTGCAACACGACAAATTATTTTGCCAACATACATGTTAGAGGTAGACCTTCCTCTAAATATATGGATATTTTCCTAATATGCAAAGATAAAAACTTTTAGGAATATTATAAAATGGTGAAAACATTATCCCCGAGTATCACTAATGTAAAAAAAAAAAAAAAAGTGTTGTAGGAATATATATAATTAACCAAATAAATTTCTATAATTGAAGTTGGCACAAATATAACACCAAAATAATGATAATTATTATTATAAATGTATAATTGTCGCTTAGGTTTGGTTATAGGTAATAAAAGACCAAATATGGACATTAAAAGAAATCGCATTGATTTATATTTCTCTAAAAAACCTTATTACCCTCAAACAAACAACTTAAACACCATATAAAAAAAGGTTTGGAATGAATTTATTCCATTTTATTTATAGTTAAGCTCATGGGAAAAGTATTTTCTATGAGACGTGAATTTTGAGGTAGCAATTGGGTTCCATTTTTTTTTACCATGGGATGTGATACTCTATTTAATTATCACCATTTTTTTGGATAAGATATTTACCTAGCATAGCATTATGCACTTATTAATCTTTTAGGGAATGATGCAACTTTTAATCTTTATGTACATAAATCATTGAGCTTGAGACTACAATACATGTCTAAGCGTTTCACTTGGCTTGTCCAATCTTCGTGATCTATATTTAATTCCACTATCGGGAAAAACAATCATTTCTTTATACGAGCCCTTATAAGATGTGATTTTTGTTACAATAAAATCTTTAAATTTAAAGATCTAATCTTATCACATAATCACTCATTTTGAACATTCTATGGATCCATTCATGGAATTGTAATTATTAAACCCTTCAACAATTCAAATGACTATTTTCCTATGTATGGTATTGTAGGTGTGGAGAGTGATTTTATGATATAATTTACACTAAACTAACATTTAAAGTATATATAAAAATGAAATAATTATAATATTATTGGAATTTTAGATTTTTTAGGATAATACTTGATTACACATAATATTATGCGTGAATGCTAGAACTAGGTTGAGAAAACAAGTCCAACGTTAAACACATCCTATAAAAATTAGACTATAAAACTATGATTGATATTTTATTTAGAGCTTAAACATTTATGTGCCATGCATAAAGAGTAATCTCCTCATGGAAATGGATATGTGTTTGAAAAAAATATTTGAGTTGACATTTGTATTTGATGTGCCCTAGTGTGAGAAATTGTGTATGAGAATTTTAAGGTTACTTGTGAATCAATGGGGAATTAACCTCTTTTGAGGAAACCCTAATATGCGCTCATGTTATTGTAAAAATTCATTCAAATGGAGGATTTAAAAGGGTGAAAGTGAAACCTTGTGATATTATAAGAAGGCCTCTCATTTGTGATGAAAATTGCATAAATGTATTTGTAAAACCAACAAATTAATAGACCATACTTTAACCTTTACTATCACTCTTATAATTGCTAAATCATATTTATGTGCCTTATGTTGAATATCTTTGTGTATCCTAAATTCCATAGTTCATATATATATTCATGGAATTCTTCAAATTAAAATTGGGGACCTATTAGTGTGAAAGATGCACAATGGGTAGGAAAGATTAGACATAAAAGAAAAAAACTTGACATAACATGGGTAGGGATGTAAGGTATCAAAGGAGAAAATGATTATTTCTATCAAAATATGATCATTTCAATGTGTTACATGAATGGTCACTTCCTTAAATAAATGGAATACATAAGCATAGAACGTGCGAGAAAACTAGGAGAAAAAGAAAAACCAAGGTCATATGAGACAGGGAATGATATAAAATTAGATAAACAATCCCAACAAAGATAAGAAATCAATAAAATAAGGGAAAATATTTCTATAAGTGACTAATTTCAACCAATAAACAATACACATGTATTATTATACTAGCACTATAGTAGTTAACCAGTCTCATACTAATATGAGATGTGTATATAATTCCCCACTTTGATGTGTGTGAATCCATACATATTTAAGTAAACAAAAATTGTTCCTTAAAGAGTTGATGGAATACGTTGCAGATGAAAGCTATCAAGGTTGATTGAATTGAGTTTTTATATAATAGTGATGTGAAAGTAAAAATGAAGGAGCGAGGTTTCCTTATTACATATAGTCTAATCTCTTTGACCCCAAAATAAATAAAACTCAGTGTTCCTCAAAATATGGTGTTGAATCCTCTACGCCCTTGAGTTTGGTAATCCATGCCCTACACTCAATAAAAAAAGTGGAAGTAAAACATATATTATATGTATAATCTATAAATAAAGAAATTGTTTAAATATGGGAAATGACAAAGATATACATAAAAAATAACTCATGAGTGAGGGGTATGATACAAGATAATCCTTGGTAAATAATAAATATTACATCAACCAAAAAGAAGATAATTTTTCAATATTTCCAACTCTAAGAGTGTGTAAGACCTAGTGTATAAGATGTTGGAGGTGTTTAGTGTTTTGTAATTTTTCTAAAGGCACAACATGCACAAGATACACACGAAGTAGTTGCACAAGAATTAGAGGCATCATGTATTTAAAAAATGCATACATATTTATACTTACAATGTGTGGGGAATAAATATCTATAAGGAGATGGAAAGAGAATAAGGTTTAGACTATGTACAAAAATAAAATCCTAGACATAGTGTAGTAGAGACAATGTAAGGTGGGAGATCAAGAAAAAGATTAAAGTGGTAATCCAAAAGTGATTAAGGTTTTGTTTTCATGTAAGGAATGGACTGAATAAATAATGTGAAGGAAAAATATAAGCCTTGGGAATGAAAATAGTGGAAGGATAAAATTACACAAGGATTGGATGTCTATCTTGGAAAACACATAAGGGTAAAGGAATATTATGAAAATGTTATTTAAGAAGATATTTTTTTATATATTTTGGATCTAATATCCTTTAGTCAACTAAGGTAACCACCTAGAATATGTTTCATTAAAGGATTGAGTACATGGATACATTCTATACAAGTCATAGTCAAGACGTGTCATGTAAGTATATGAGAGTTGAAAAATATTTGGTGAGTTTTATAACTATGAAAGAATATGAAGCATGTAGTAATTGGGTGTGAATTTTTCTACTAGTGTGGTGAATATTTTAGTATGTTAATGAATATGGGGATCAAATAGTTAAAGGAGAGACATGGATCAATACTAGAATTAGTGTGGAAGGTTAGAAGATATTAGATAGATAAAGAAATGAAAGAAGGGAAGTGGTAATCTATGAGAAAATATTGTAAACTAATAAATCCTTGTTATTAAATATCCATTCATGATTGTTAATATTGAAGCACATTGTAATATTTTTCTATTATAATATGATAAACTCCATTGTGACTATATCAATCTATGTGCATGTTTCTTAATTACTTTGGGTTAGGTATTTACTTAACTAGAAACATTGTACCTATGACTACACCAGGTGGTATCAAAGAATATGTTATAACTATAGGAGTGTGAGAAAAACTTAGTGAGAGTGAGGCATTTTTAGGATTACAAGGAGAAATTGCAATAACATGAACTGCGATTGAAGAAAGTCAAAATTCCATCTATGAGAGACATTAGAGGAGACATTATAAATGTATCCTTAATGGTAGTCCTAGATGAGGTGTTGAATAAGATAAGGAATGTGCATGATAAATTAAATATTGTTTAATAATACTACCATAAACATTTTTTTGTGAGAGATGATCAAAGTGACATTGAGGATGAAATATAATGAGTAAATTTAGACAATGAAGGTCAAGAAGAAGTAGTAAAAGCCACGGATGATAAAATTTTACATGTTATCTTTATAATAGGATGCAACCCTATGCTAAATGTTCCATTTTATTGGGAATGTTATATCCCAATTTTTTAATTATATCACAAACATGGATTAATATCTTGAATCCAAAAATATTAGAAACCCACATAAGGTGGATATTACATAGAATAAGATGAAGGGTCACACAAAATTATAGAAAATGAGGTCTAGAATGAACACATAAGTATATGAAAATAAAACTAAGGGAGATATGATGGTCATAAATATGAAAAGTAAGTAACTATATGAGGATTTATCAATGGATTTGTTTAGAAGGTTGAAAAATATTCATTAAAATAATTTGAGCATTGAGGATTATATGTAGTATTTCTACCGATCACTATTAAATTTGGGTAGCAATTTCAAATAGATAAACATTAGAATAGATAAATGGTTTGAGGTTTGGTATACATGAGGAGATTAATATGGAATAGATCAATTTGGTAGATTAAAAATATCAACTTGCACTTTGTTCTTAAGAGAAAATACCTTAGAAAATTCAAAGGGCTATGTGATTCCAAGGAAAATTTTTGTGTGGTAGAGGAAGGAGAAACACTAGAAGAGACCAAAAATTAAAATATGAAGTAGTCATGAACAAAGTGATGTGTAAACAAAATAATAATTATTTATGAAATAAAATCATATTACCTTCATTGAGGACATAAAAATATTTGGAAGAGGAAGGGGAAAAGAGTTCCTAAGGACATGTTTCAAGTTTGGACATGCTATATGTGTGTACGCGTGTCCTAAATTATAAAATAAAGGAGGAAATATATGAAATGAAGTAAGAACATGTGTAGCACATAGAGATGAGGATTTAATTGGATATATAGAGAATTCAGATGATCCTAAATGAGGATAAGCTTACATGATGAAGATGATGTTTTTGATGATAACATATAAAGTAGATAAACATATATAGAGGAAGATATTTTTTAATTCAATTTTCAAATATAGTTGTAAGAGATGTAAAATTATTTTTGATGGTGGAAACATAAATAACTTAGTATTTGCAATGTGATAGAGAATATATGGTTGAAAAATATTACATATCGTTACCCATATAGAGTGTCTTAGCTACAAATTTTTCATCGAGTATTGTGATTGAAAAAATCCATGTGAAATTTTAGATAGGCGTATATCAAGATGAATTTTTTTGTGATATCATATTGATGGATGTTTCTCATGTTTTAGTAAGGATTATTTGGCAGTATGAAAAAGGTTGTGTATGATGAGAGGACCAAAAATTATCTTTTGGAGAAGGGTGGGAACAATTTTACTTTTTCTCCTATGAAGAAAAATGAATAAGAGGTGTGAAGTTGTGTTTACACGCTGATATTGATGTTGAAAGGAAATGAGTTCTTATGAGATATAGAAGGAGAAGGAATCATTTTAAAGAATAATAATATTGTGTAAGAAATAAATATAGAAAATGAGGGGGTTCCATGTGAAATGTGCAAGATTTTAAGCTATTTTACAAACATAGTCTCAAATAATTTTCTAGATGGGTTTCCATCCAAGAGTATTAGTCATAAGATAGAATTGATACATGGGTTGAGATTGCCAAAATGTGCACTATATAAGAGCACCCCTATAGAAAATATTGAAGTACAAATAAAGGTTTAATATTTAGAAAATGGGATGATAAAAATAAATCTTGAGCCCATGTATACTTCTTGCGGTGCTACCACCAAAGAAAGGAGGATATTGTCATATTTTAGACACAAAATCACGCACATAATAATATTTTACTATGTCATCAATATGTTGTTATATATATGGATCTTGAGTATGAAAAGTATCCACTGGTGACACTATCTCTTTTCCATCTATGCCTTTGATTTATTTTTATTGTAACTCTCTTCTACATCTGTCATTTTTGTATCCACTCTTGGTCAAGTCATATGGATCCTTGTCTGTTTTTCTTTTCATATTTTCCATTATTTATCCCAGACACTAGCCCGGGCGCTTGTGTCCATTTTGTGCTTGTCCTATTTATCCATTTTTACACATTTTGAAATTTTTGGTCACTTTTCTTATGTCCTACTTAGTATTATTTTTACACATTTGGAAATTCAAACAAGAGACTCATTATATATATGTATACATATATACATATATATATATATATATATATATATATATATCCCATATATGTATATATGTATATACCTATATATGTATATATATGTGGAAATTCAATACATATAGACTTATACACATATATATACACATATATATATACACATATATATACATATACATATATACACATATATATACATACATACATACATACATACATACATACATACACATACATACATACATACATACATACATACACATATATATATATATATACCATACACAAAATATATACATACAACTATATATTTATGTATGTATGGAAATTATATATATATATATATATATATATATATATGTATCACTATATATACAAATATATATTACATTTATATATATGTATATGTTATATACACTAGACATAAGATATATGTATGTGTAAATTCCATACCATATAATTATATATTAAATATGTAGCTATATCCCACTATCTATATATGTATGTATGTATGTATATATATACATCATTGGTATATATATATATGTATGAAATATATAAGCATACATATATATTCATATGTATATGTATATATATACACACATACAAATATATATATGGAGCCATATATATGTATATGTAATGCTCGCATATAGGTTCACACACACACATACATACCACCATATAGGGATATATATGTATATATATATATATATGATATATATATATTCAAATATACCCTAATAGAAAATTCAAATTGATAAAGTAGATAATGGGGTAAGCCAAGACCCTTAGACCCACTATCTTGGCATCATTGAAAGAGAAGATCCTAAATATTCACACAAAAGCACACAACACTATAAGGGACGTTAGGTTCACTCATCGGAACCACCGGGGATCTTTTCCTCATGTGGGTCAAATTGATAAAGTAGATATTGGAGCCACATAGTAAAAGAGTATTTCAGAACTCTCTACCACTCGAAGGGACTTATGACATTATTCCTAGTTAGATCCAACAGATACCACTACGACATTACTTATAAATTACACAAGAATCAAAATAAGTCATCTATCTCTCTCTCATTTTCTTAGAGTTTTACACTTTTGAGTACTTAACACTTGTATATTGTTATATATTATCATTTTTATATCCCTTGTTACATTAGTTACTCTAAAATTAGATTTAATTCCATTTATATTAAATAATTTGGTGAACCCCACTCTTATTCAAACTCCTTTCCCTAGGATCCCAAACCCTCATGGCTAAAAAAGGTACCCATATCCAAAGCACGATATGACCTATATGCACATAATCAATATTTTATAATTCCTATAAAGAATATGAATTTCATAACCTCATGTATAATCATCAATATGATCCAAACATCTTGCAACAACTTCTTGACTTCCAAAACTTCCAAAGCCTTGATTTTTACATAGTTTCCCCTAACCAAAACTTTGCCACATGTTCTCCCTCATCTACTATAGCCATGAATGACCCTCCATCATCATCTCCTTGTAATATGGCAAATGATATAATTAATATAGATTATTTGTATGATGAGGTTCTTGCTTGTGAAAACATAGATGCTAATGAATCATTTATGATAATGAAAATGTAAATATGAATAACAATGTTTCTACTATTAGTCAAGTTGAATGTGAATCTATACCTCCTACCATTCCTACTTTTGAAATTGTTTCTAATGATTGCCATGATAAATCCAATGCTAGCACTACTACAAATTCTTTGTATGCTAATGATAATCTTGATGAAATCATTGCTTGCAAAAATATGGCTGATAGTGACTTTGATTATGCTTATGATAATGCACATGTTAATGATGATGTTTCTTTCATTAAGGATGTCGAATGTAAATCTACACCTCCTCTTTCTTCTACTTCTAAATTTATTTCCAATGATGGCCATGTTGACACCAATCCTACCCCTAATACACCTCTTACTATGTCTCATGATCCTACCCCTAGTACATCCGTAGAGATTCCACAATCATCTCCTCCTCTCTCACCTCCATCACCTCCTTCCACATCCACTCCCCCTTTTCAGGTTTCTATGATCACTCACAATGGTAAGATTCAACCCCTTAATGTTCCTCTCACTTCCCAAACCATCCCTTTACAAGATATCCTCTCTCTCTCATACATGTTGCTGGTAATTTACAAACTCAAGTTCATACCCGTACCCTTGAGAGTAAAGCCTATTATGCCTCAATTGATAATAATTCCCTTCCCAAAAATCCCATTACTAAGAATATTCACAATTATGATTTCCCCAATGGTTTCATTATGCCTAATTTCTCATGTTTTTATGGCATGGAAAATCCATATTTACATCTAAAATATTACCAATTAGCCATGGCTTCTTATTCCAATGATCAATTGTTACTCAAATCCTTTTTCATAGCCTTGTTGATCATGCTCTCCAATGGTATACTCATTTACCTAATGGATCTATTAGTACTTATTATGATATGGAGGATGATTTTCTTAGATGTTTTATTTCTAATAATGGTCTTAAAGTTACATATCAAAGCTTTCCTTATTTTAATCAAGGAAAGAAAGAACCAATCTTAGATTACATTTTATGCTTTAATTTTTGCATACATTAGTTACTATTTCAACCTATTAATCTAGAAATGCATTTTATCTTTTGTGATGGATTAATCCCCATAAAAGAAAATATATTATATGATACATGTGATTAATTTACTCTTATAAGATATAAAGTTATTGATTTAGAGAAGGAATAAATTTCGATTAGGTTAAAACACCTCCCTCTACTTCTTCTATTCCTCCGTTTCCTACTAAGCCTTCTCCTCTCCCACCTATTAACCCCTCCTCCACGTTCGTCATCATCTCCTCCTCTCCATAAGCATCTTCCTTCCTCACCACCGCATTGGGGTTCACCTAAGACTTCCTTCTCCCACTCATAAACCATTTCACTTTTCACATATTGTTAAACTACATGATGTCTTGGGTACCTTAATTGATAAACAGGCTAATCCATTTACCTTCTATCCAACATCATCCCCTTGATGAGGGGTCCCATAGTTGGAATTGAAATGTCAAGGATTAATGTTTCAAATTCAATGTATCTAAATATCATACTTCAAATTACTATCACTTTGTTGAAGCCTTTAACAATTTATCATCTTGCTCACTTTGGTTCCACCGCCATGTTGACCACCCTTTTTGAAATTTTAAGTGCATAAATGGCCATCGTGACAATGAATGCTATGCTCTCCATTATAGACTACAAAAATTAGAAGATAAAGGTGTCATAACCTTCCTCTCCTGCTCTCGCCGCCCTCTCTCTCTCTTATTCTACATAAGCACACCTTTTCCATTATAAGCTTATCTCATTCACCTCCTCATAAGGTTATTATCCATCCACCTTCTAAAGTCATCATTCATCCCCTCCTCCCGCTACCCCACCTATAGATACATCATATCACACTACACACATTGCTACTAAATCTCATTGGTTTCCTAAGCATCATGCTTCCACACTTCCCATTTTCACACCTCCCATTATTGACACCATTTCCTCTGATATCCAATTCAACACCTATACTCACATTGTTGTTGTTCCACAGATCCTACCATACATTGCATGCCTCTTCATCTCTAGTAGATGATATCCATTTCCATCTCATTACCCGATGACACACTCATGTTCTTAAGGTTCATACATGACTGTTGAGGGAATTGTTACTAAAATGAACCTCATTCTCACACTGGGGGAAATTGCTCTTCTCCCCCTTCATCCTCATCACAAATGATTACAAATGTTTTTTTACATTTACTCATTATAAAATTCTCAAAACATCATTATTTTATTCTCTTATCTTATCTAAGTCACATTTCCATTCCCACTTACCTACCACATTGCATCACATATATCTCTCTCTATGTGTACCATATGCTATACTATTCACTCTTCTTCACATGAAATCATTGTTTTATTCATTATTCAAAAATTATTTCCACACCGTTTAAAATTTCAATAATCAACAATATATATTAAATCAACCATTCCAACAATGCATATAGAATCTAACTAACTAAATAAGTGATTAAACTAAAATGGAAAATAAGAGCTTGATTTAGTTTAATCTAATGTTATACACAACAATAAATAATAGCTAAATAAATAAAGGAAATGACCCAAACAACTAAATAGAAATATGAAACCCTAATGTGAAAAGAAGGGTTAGAAAGGCCTTAGCTAATTTACAGAGACTTATCGACCGTGTCGTGCAGTTGATTTCCAAATGAATAGAATGTAGAAACGACCACACATGAGCTTCAATGTATATATCCAAGTTGTTTGAGTAGAATGGGGTGCCTAAAAGGGATGGGGGTTATTGGGACACCCCGGTATAAGATTTATGTGTCTTGGTTTGTAGAAATGACCAAGGAACCTCCTCCAAGGTGTCACCGAGTGATCATCTACTTTCACTCCCCATCGTGTTGATATCGTTGAACTGCTATTGGATGTCACTATAAATCACAAATGAAGAAGATACCTACCTACAAAATACCAAGACAAGTATAAAAACCCTAAAAAAGATACATATGAAGGGGTCATATTGTCCTCAATTGCCAAATGGATGGTCTTACTAACTAAGCGTTGCACTACATTTCAAACCCAAATGTAGTTCTAAGTGTGTGTGTGTGAAAATCATGCCCTAGGTGCTCTTGTGCTAGTCACACTTTGTGAAGTAGTGAGCAATAACTAGATGTATAAATGTAAATAGATGGTGGATGGAATAAAATAAAATCCCCTCCTATGAAGTGTGGTGCAGATGAACAAGCCTTGTCCCTTGTGATGGAGCTAGATGGATGCAAATGGAGGAATATAAGCCTTTGATGGATGTAACCTTAAGTGGAGATATTAGTGCTTAGTGCTTGGTCCATCATTATGGTCTCATAAATTTATATTTATATGGCTCTCTTGATCTAATTTCATAATTAACCTCAAAGGCTCAACCATTAAAAATATGGAAATCTCAAATGGAATAGAAAGTTCCTAAAAGAAAAGAGTAAAGTGCAAAGAGGATCGGGAACCCCAAATGGGACCAGGGGTAATTAGGTGCCCTAGTCGAGGATATGAGTGATGTAGAGAAATAAAATAGACCGGGTAAGTACCTATAGAAGGTCGAAGTGAAACAAAAAGTAAAGTAAAATGGCCAAAGGACATGGGTTCATAAGTACTTTCTTCACTCAAAACCATATAAATATTAGTATGATACTGGGACTAAATATTACCCAAAGTGTGTGATTTTATGTCTTAAATAAAAAACACCAGTAAAAATCATAATCATCACAAGATATATAATTATAGACATAGAATCACGCACTTTGGGTAATTATCTAGTCTTGATTGCATACTACTATTCATATATTCCTAAGTAATAAAAATACTAATCAACCCATGTCTCTGGACATCTTCACTTTCTCTCTCTCTGCCACTTTCTATCTTTCACACCTTATTTCTCAGTTTGACCTTCGATCTTTTAGTTTCTTTGAGTTTGGACACTAGCGACCAACTAGGGCCACCTCGTCCCCTCCGGGGTGCCTTGACCTCTTTTTACTATGCTCACATATTTTGGTTCATTTCTAGTTGTTTGAGCATCTTATATTTTTGGTAGTTGGCCTTTTTGGGGTTAATTAAAAAATTCAAGAAAAGGAATCATATAAATATAAATTTATTTGATCATAATAAAGGACCAAGTACTAAGCATTAGTTATCTCCATCTAAGGTTGCATCCAAAGTCTATTTAAGAGAAAAAACATCCATTCTAGCACCCATTCAAGGAAAAGGACTGCATTATTCTACATATACTTCATAGGAGGGGAGTCTATTCTATTTCATGCACACATCTATTACATTTCCTTACATATAACTACTTTTCATTTATCAAGTGCGACATGCACAAGATCCACCTAGGGCATGATTCTGGCACACACACACACACAAATAAAACTACATTAGGTATGATATGTAGTGTAGTGATAATTCATAAAATCATCACCATTATGATAACTAATGATAGTTTGACCCATCATTTTACATCTTTATTTTTAGGATTTGATGTCCATTTGAGGCTTTTGCAAGTCCATACTTCATTGCAGGTTTCCAATGATCTAGGCAATCATTGTGTGATCTCATAGCGCCTAAAGGTAAAGGAAAAATAACACTTTATGACCAATCAAAGATGGTTTTATAATATTTTTGGAAGTCACAATCACTTATTTTTGGTCTGTGGCACCCGGTTTCTCTGCCCCTTTCTTGGTGCCCATGTCCAATCTATTACTCCAAATTTGCATTTTCTTGGGTCTCTGTGTGATGCTTCTACCTCCCTGTTCATTGGGTCAACACTTTGGCATAGTTCAAATTTCACTACGAATCAACTAAGTATCTTCTTACTCTCTTTGCAACTAGGGTTTCACAATTTATTGTTTAGTTTTCTTGAGTTAATTTTTGTACTTAATTGTTGCATATATTTACTGCTACAATAACAATCATATTAGGCACATAAATTCACACTTCTCTTAATCAACAATGCACATCAACAACCAATGTGACATTAACACACACACACACACACACACACACACATGATCAAAATCATTGTTACAAAATACAATTCTTGGGGGCAAGCACCCATGTATCAATACATCATATATCATCATCGCTATCACTATTTATAAAATTGTGGAATATTTCAAAATCAAATCTTCACTACTAACTCTACACCACTATATATATATATATATATCATAATCAAAACCATAGTTAAAAATACAATTCTTGAGGGGCAAGCCCCCATGTATCAATACATCGATATCATCGTTGCCATCACTATATATAATTGTGGGAGCTCTCAAACTCAAATCTTCAATGCTAACTCTACACCATTGATCTTGGCCTCTATATCTATAAATTTGGCTTTGTAATACACAAACCTTGGCAGTCTGCTCTACATATCATTCTTGCAGCTCCACATACCATGGAAATACATCCCGAGCTAGGACTCCTCCTACATCCTATCTTACCTTCTTTGTCTCTACACAGCCTCATCGTGCTTGCTCAAAAAATTGTTCACATGGCTTCCGCTATAGCCACTAACTCAAACAAATGGGAATTCTCACCTGTAATCATGTCTACCCTCTCTAGCATCCCTCCTTCCACAAGAGATTCCTTAGGAACATTATGTGTAAACGTGCGTATGGAAGTATCTACAATTAGTGTCCAATAGGCATCACCTAAATTCACAAAATAAACATTAGATACTACACATCCTCATGTCCATCAAATATATAAATCAATCAATCAAAAAATAAAAATAAAAAAAACGTACTTATGCTCTACTCATGCCGCTACTACATCATCCACCTCCGGGGTTGGTGCCTCGGCCCTCAACTCCTCCAACTACTAGCTCATCGACCGCATCTACCACCACTATAAATAAAAACACTTGTTGTTGTATTTCCCACCATTGATTATACTCCTTAGTGCATATTGGTCATCTACCTATATATGCTCTATGGCCGGATTGACCTCATCTAAACCTCGGGGCCACTAGCTATTCCCGGAGGGCATGGTCTCAACCTTGGTCTTCTCATGGCACTTCATAGAGTGAAACCATATATATGGATCTGGGGCACATCTTGGGCCATGCTTGAATCCGTCTAGACACTCACTCATCTTAGAACAATCTCTAACTACATGGTGCGCCATATGCACCAAAACTCAACACTGTTTCTCCACCCATCATGTATAGTCTCTACATTGTCTCTATATAATGACCCCAGGCCCATCTCGATATATCATTCACCTATATGTGGTTGTAGATCCCTCCTTTTACTACGGGTACCTACCCACCTCACCACAAATATCTCGAGCCAAGTCTAATTGGTCCATGGCCCACTAAGTGGCCTCAATATAGCTATATTCTCATATGCCCACACATGCAATAAAGTAGTAGCTCCTAATCCACCTCCATGGTCCTCCTATGTGAACCGATACAAGTCCCTATACAAATGGGCCAACACACATCATGCCCATGTATATCTAGTACCATGCTCCTCTATAATCTATGACAAATATCATGCATCCTATATAGAATGCCCACTCCTCCACCCTCCATGGCCATCGATGAAGCTATAACTACTACAATAAATTTCCTCAATCACGGAACCCCAAATCTCACAATCACATCCAAACTAATATATGTCTTGGCATGTACTCGAGACCCTATAAAATATCATCATGTCACCCTCATTTGACCATAGGAATAAAATATGGCCATAATCATTACCCTCTGTTAACCTATAGTCACCATAATACCCTATATACGTCCTCCTATGTCACCGTCATTTTCACCTATCAACAACTAGAATGTACAAGTATTTGTGCACCATATCTCACACAAAGAAATCAATAAAGGAATATTATGGGGTATTGTTCTGAATCTCATAATGTGTCATAGGCCAACATGGTGTAACATCTCCCACTCATTGTCTATTAACCAAAACAAGTAACTTACTAAAGTGATGGCTTTCTGAAACTCCTAGAGTGTATATCTCTCTCGCACAACACAAAAAGTAAAAAAATAGTATTAGCACACTAGACATACTTCAAAATCACTCATCACAACCTTAAATTAATTACAATACATGCATTTCATGAAAAAGTTCCAAAACCTTTCCCCGTACACTAGCGCCCGGACTCAAGTCACTAGCACTCGAAGTAGGTCACTAACGCCATGAACTGGGAGATAGTTTACAAAATGACAAAATTCCTTGCCCACTTCCGTCTTGGTCAAAAATGCCTAGTTCTAAAATATTCAAATTTTACTAAAAATAGTAAAAACAAGCATATTTGATTTTTTTCCAAATTTAGTCACACATACCAAATCCTCGCCGTCTATGTAGCCTCAAACACTACCACCCACTCAAATCTCGTCCGACTAGCCACTCTAACATGTGGCATCTTCGCAACTCGTATCTCTAAATTTTAACGACTCTCTATAAAAATGAAATTACTCTTCACTTTTCGATATTACTTTGTATATAGTAATTTAAATTCACCCTTATACTATATTTACTACTTGTAACCATTCTTACAACTAATACACGGAAAACAATTTCACTCATATCTTGAGCCTCATTACTCCATTTTCTCCTATTTATGCCATCTGAATCAAAGTCTCCTCTACTATTGTATTATAGAGATTTATACATCCCATATTCAAATATGGAAATTGTACTAATCAATACATATGCATAATTTTCAATACTACTAAATATCATATACTATCTCTCGTAAACTATTACAATTTTTTATAGACTTTCTTTTGCACAATGTTCATTTCTACACCCTTCACCCTTTCATCGAAAGGGGGGCATATAATCAGGATCATATTATAATCCCTCTCATGATATAATACAATTAATCGACACTCCTAATACATTACTATAACAATTTTCTCTGATCTCATTCAAACACGGTTACAATTATTTTATACGGATACTTGATGCTATTTAAAATCTTTACCCCCAATGACCTAATTTGGGGAAAAGTAAAACCTCTTCATGAGTAATCTACTAAAAACATATTATTCAATTAACTACTATCACTCAAATAAATTAATCAATACAATAATCACAATTACTATCCCTCTTAGATGACCTAACTTGGGAGCCGCATTACATCACCATCGCTTCTAGATGACCTAACTTGGAATCCATTTAACAATATTCAAATAAAAACACCTATTACTGAAGGAGTGGGGGAAATGAGACGTCATTACCTTTCCTATACCTATCGTATGTGGGTCCTTTAATCAAGAACATTTAACAGTTATAATTGGAACTAATCGAAACTAAAAATGTAATAAATTCGTCTTTATCCATCTCAGTAGTGGTTGGAAATTTTGGGGAAGCATTATGGAAGGAGATAAAAATATAACTCTCTCCCCAACACTCTTCCTCTGGTGGAAGGATGCCCAAATCCTCCAATTATCAAAAAATCGGGTTTCAAATTGATCACTCCCTACCCCCTCTATCACGTTGACAAACAATCTAACATCTCCAATGAAATCACAACTATTTATCCAAGTTTTCCTTATGAGAATTTTATATCTTGTTTTATGCCTCGTGGGTCAAAATGTTGATCCATCGTTTACCACACTACAAGATCCTATATTCTATATGTACTTATGCAATATGGAATCTTTAGACTCTTTACATGTATGTTCCTTGCTTCCTTTAAACTATTTAAATTTCATTCAACTAGCATAAAGGGGGAAAATGGAGACACAAACTCACACAAAAATTACTATTTTACTATTTCATTAGTATGTTGTTATATGTATGGAACTTGAATAAGAAAAGTATTCAATTGTGACACTATCACTTGTTTATCTATGAATTTGATTGGTTTTTACTTAACTCTCTTCTACATGTGTCATCTCTCGTATCCAAATCTAGTTAGGTCATAGGGATCCATGTCTTTTTTATTTTCATTTTTCTGTTATTTCTCCTAGGACACTAGCACCCACCTTGACACTAGCTCCTAGCGCTTGTGTCCATTTTGGGTGCTCTTGTCTTGTTTATTATTTTTACACATTTTGACATTTTTGGTTGGCATTTTAATTTTTTTAGTGCCTCGATGACTAAGCTAAATATAAAAATAAAAATAAAAAATAAAAAAATAAAAGCAACTAAAATGGAGAAAGAGATAGTTTGGTGGAGTTGCTAAAACTTAATGCGTGGGTGGAGTATGGTAATTTTATGGCAAGAGGTTGGAGTGTGGCAGTGTGAAGGCATGGGCCTTCCTGAAAAGGCATGTGAGAATCCTCATAAACCATGGTCACTCTTTCACCAAATGAAACAAACACGCCCTAATCTGATCATTCCACCTTTGCCAGCGTTCCTTTTTTCTTTGTGTGCAATGCTTGACAAACTAAAATCGAGAGACAACTATGCATATGGACACTAGGGATGTAGGTTAGGTGCATAGGGTTTTTGAGGAGTTTTAGAATCTATCAATCAAATGTATGGATGTTTAGAATCCAAACCATGCCTTTTCTAGCCTCCTCCAAGCTGTGTGAATCATATTTGGAGTAGGGACGAGTATCCTTTTGAAGCGGATGACAGCTTAATCCATACCAATGAAGAAAGTCCTATGTTTCTTACTATGAGATGCACACCATTATTTATGTGGTTGTCTTATCCACAAGAATGAATATAGTTACAAATGACATGGAAATATTCATGAAATATTGTGGTTGTTTCTCCAAATGCA
The DNA here is from genome assembly GCA_018340775.1 of Taxus wallichiana var. yunnanensis. Lineage (NCBI taxonomy): Eukaryota > Viridiplantae > Streptophyta > Pinopsida > Cupressales > Taxaceae > Taxus > Taxus wallichiana. Next base: position 742,787,844 of record CM031243.1, read on the forward strand.
ACTAAAAGGTTTTCACACAATCATCTCATGTTTCTTGCATATTCCCATATTGTGTTAACATGGGAGATTTGAAATAGGGTATAGACCTCCACCAAGAAAATGGATATAGGTTTCCATAAGATGTTGAAGGCATGTAACTATTTGATTGAGTAACATGTTGGTTCCCAATTCTACACCCCTAGGGCTTGGCAATGCTTTTAGAGAATAAGAATGATTAGAGGATGATAGACATGTCATACATGTCATTTTCAGCTAGGGTGATGTATGAAATTCTCTTTAGAATAAATATCATGGGATGATTGAGTGACACAAATAAAGGGGATGGCTTGATCCTTCTACTTTTGTTTCTACCTTAAACCAAGGTGAGAGGACCCATTAGGTAACTTGAATGGAGAGAGAAAGAGGATAATTTGCAATTGATTCCTCTTGAATCACAAATGATAGGTCAATCTGACCTAAGTATAGCCAATGAATATAACATTCACTCACAAGAGTTGTCACAAGAATATCATATATACTTAATGCATCAGACACAAGTTACTAGAGACAAAAAAAAAAAGTTTTTCTTGCATCACTTTTGATTGGAATTTGTAATATGAGAAGTGTCTTTAATGATGTTTGTAAATAGAAGAATAAGGTGGTAAATGGATATTTAGATATAAGTGTGATGGTGTGGGAAAATTATAGTAGGTTTGATTTATAAAGGAGGGGAGTAAATGATGATTGATTTCTTGTAACAAAGCATCAATAACTACCATGACAACATGTTATCCTAGAAAGTAAAGAACATATGATTAAGTAGTGACAAATTGAACAAAAAAAGAGATTTGCATTCATTTATACTCAACAACTATAATATATTCTAGAAAATATTTAAAATGTTTAACATAAAATCTCATGCAAGAGCTATAATTAAGGACTTATTGCTACCATTCACATATGTCAAAGATACACTCAAAATATTATCCACCAATAGGTTGTAATAGGGTTTTAACCACCTCATATATTATAGAGTAAATACTACAAAACAATACTAGTTTAGTGAACAAGAAAATGTAACTTACCATAAATCTGATTTATTGTATTACATATAGGTATAATAAAAACAAAATTGTAGTAAAAATTATAACTCATTAATCAAATTTCAACATACAATCCATAACAAAAACTAGAATTATAAGTAGGCATATATCATTCAATATTTCAATTTATAAACAAGGGGACATGAATTAAATGCCCTTAATGTTAGCCAATGGTTGTATAGTGTAACAACCTTCACAAAAATCTTGAAAACTCAAAGTTCATATGTTTTCTACATAATAAAATGGAAACATATAGAGTTATGGTACTTTCCTAAACTACCTACCACAATCTACTCTAATGTAGGGTAAACTAAATGTTCTAATCTAATTTTTCAAAACTTGAGAAAGGAAAGACTTCCAATGCGTGAGATACGAAGCAAAGTCTTGATGATAGTTCTCATCTAGAAAAATGCAGGACCAACCTTGTAATATTTATAAAAAAATGTTATGAACTTCCTCTAATTCCCCACCAAAAGCATATTCGAGCAATCCCATAAGGCATGAAAATGAACTCCATATTTAGAAAATATCTTTTAACCGCAAATAGTCTTCTCATAGCCACCACCCACGTTTTATGATTCTATTTTTTAGTTGTAGATGTGGATGTGACATGCCTCTTAATTGAATCCCACGCATACTATTTATTGTAAGATATCAAATTTAAAAATGTCTTAATCCTCTTTTTTTTTTATTTTGGCCCGATCTTTCGCAATCACTCATGTTCCCAAATGCTTTAAACAATCCATTTTTTTCCTTTTTTCCATGTCTTTATTCTAGCTGGGAATTTGAAACTTGTTTTTTTGTAGAAGATATGTTTTGAGAAATGAGTAACCATGGATATTCATTTGAATTTTATACATCCCTTGACACAAAATCTTAAAACCTTTAATCACAGAAAAAATAACACTTTTTGACAAAAATCATTCCACCTTCCCTTTTCTAAAATCCGTGAAAATGAACTCCATATTTGGAAAATATATTTTAACTACAAATAGTCTTCTCATTAGCCACCACCCCGATTCTCGCTTTTAATCCAAATCTTTTGTAATCACTTAATCTTGATGTCTTTATTCAAATCTTGTTTGATAATTCACAGAACCTTTCCAAAATTCATTTCCAAATTCATATTCTATAAATTCTCATTGATTCTTGTATGAGTTCATAACTTCCCTTGGTTGTTATAAGTGAATTTTCTTGTGAAAAATTAGTTTTTTCCCTTTTCTATAAATGGTGGAGATGGAATTGGGAAACAATTTGAAAGAGATTTATTCGTAAGCTCTCGCACATGATCTTCAATATTTCTTTCCGAATGAAGTTTTTTTAATATTTTTTTGCGATTGAAGACTAGTTCACAAAAGCATGCACTTTAGGCATTATTTAGCCTAGTATAATACTACTATTTAAAAGGTTCTTAAGTGAAGACAATACTAATTAATCCCACCTTTTGGCCATCTTGTTTTACTTTTTATTTTTTCATTCTCACACATTTTTACATACATGCCCAACTATTTTAGCACTTCCCCATCATTTTAGCCTAAACTAGGGCACCTGGCCTATATTGGGCCTCTGGGAACCCTAGTCCCACATGGGGCACCCCGATCCTTGTTTTACTTTCCCACCTCTTTTTAGGCTCTTTCTATCCATTTTTCATCCTTATCTTTTTCCTAGTCGGCCATGTCGATTAATTACAAAATTAGAACAAGAGAACCCTATAAATATAAATTTATGAGACCATAATGAGGGTCCTAGCATCACTTACTACTATCACTCCATCTAGAGTTGCATCCATTGCATCACTTGCATCCATATAGTTCTATGCATCAAGGCTAGGAGATCTACATCAACACACACTTTATAAGGGGATGGATTCTATTCTATTCCATGCACACATACTATTACATTTTATACATTTAGTTATTGCTCGCTACTTCACAAAGTGTGACTAAAACAAGAGCACCTAGGGCACGACATGCACACACACAACATAACTACATTTAGGTTTGAAATGTGGTGTGACTTTCAGTTTATTAAGCCCATGTTTGTGGTAGCTGAGGGTCACCGACCCCATTCATTTGCATATTTTATTTTTTAGGGTTTTGATACTTCTTTTGTCTCTCGGGTGTATTCAACTTCATCTTGTTATATTCAACACATTCGGTGCAATTCATCAAATCTAGTGTGACGATTGAAAAAAATGGTTACAAAGCATCTTCTAACCTAGAAAGAACCAGGTTCCAATATTTTTCATAGACCAAGGTGCCTATTCTACTATACCACGACATCTTGGGCACCCCAATACCTTCTGGCACTCCAAAGATACTTAGATTGTTTAGATCTAGTCTTTTTGGGACCCTTATACAGCCATTCTAGCTTTTGTATTTTCCTGTCGGATCAAGTGACACCATGCGATAGTCATTCATAATCAGTTGAGTTCATTTCTTACCCTGATCTTGCATATTATGGTTTTATTTCTACTAGTTTAATCATTTTAATCATTTTAGTCACTTCATATTACTTTAGTGCATTTATTTACATCATTTATGTCCTCATAGATTAGATTAACTATTATTACATTCTCCCTATTTTAATAAGTTTTATTTAATCATTTTGGTGAACCTGATCTAATCATATACGCTTCTAGGCTCTTCTCTCTTACTTAGCTAGGGTTTATTTTCCTTTACTATGGCTCAATCTCATGAGGAATTTATTGAATCTCACCTTAAATCCATCAATGATCACCTTGTTGTGCACCCTTAGGATCTAGAATTAATTTTTCATGTGGCTCGTGAAGAAGCTACTAATTTGGTGGAACTCAATCCTTCTGTGGCTATAACAACTGTCGTTGCCACTCAACCACTTGCTTCCACTCTTCCACCTATCTCTACTATTATGGTTTCTATCCCTACTCCTACCAATCATTTTATGCCACCCTTAGTTTCTCATGAAAGGAAAGTCTCATCTATTGGAAATCAAGACTTAACCTCTCTTTATCATGATCTTCAAGCTCAAATTTGTAAGTTGCAACAAGCTACTTCCACCACATCTCCATCTTTAGATTCTACCTTATTATTGCATACTCCATTTACACCCATCATCTCTAATTATTCGATTCCTCCTAGTTTTTTACCCCTAAGCTTCCCATTTTCAATGGGCATGGTGACCCGTAGGAGCATCTTAGAGCCTTTCATGTTGCTTGTCTAGATTTCACCAATGATCATATTCTCTTAGCTAAAATATTTCCTTGTAGTCTTCATGACTATGCGATGCATTGGTTTTATGACTTACCTATCCACTCAGTTACTTCATTCACGCATCTATCTAATGCCTTTCTTACACATTTCTCCATTAACATTGGCTCTAAGATTTCTTATGCTCAACTAACACAACTTAAACATGGATCCAATGAATAATTAGCTAACTACATTTTACGGTATAAGAACAACCTCGCTAAAATGACAAATGTGCTTGCAAAATATGAGCTTCAAGACCTATTCATCTAGATTATTTTACCGCCTCTCCAAGAGAGTGTTCTCTTTGAGACCTTTCCTTCATTTGATCAACTTTTTCATACTCTTAAGCTTCGTGAGTCTAAACTTTATCCATCAGAAAGCTTAAGTATCAGGAGAAAACTTCATCCTCCACTCATTTTCAAAGTAAGGCACCATTCAAACCATCTACATCTAAGCCAATCAACACTAAAATAACCATTAATGAAGTTATTCCCTCTAAAGAGTTTTCTATCACAACCACTTAGATGCACGTTTAACAACCTTCTAGTAGCTCCACATGTATATTAAAGAAACTCCTCAACAACAACCTTATTACCCTTCCTCCACCACTCGAGTTAGACCCATCACGACCCAAAGGTAGGAACTACAATGAAAACTTCAGTTGTGGTTATCATCGTTTATATGAGACATTCTAAAAATAGATTCCTAAAACTAATAACAATTATCCAAAATTTACTTGATAATGATAAGCTTGAATTCCCATAATCTACTAGCCTTGCTCCCACTAATTATAAGGGTAAACTTGAGATATTTAATAATGAATCCCAAAAACATGAAAAAAATCATGCGTATTCTTATGCTAATCATAAATATCATGTGGTATCACCTCCTACATCAGGAGCTCTTGAATTCTTAGTTGTTAACACCAAAGTTGCACTTTGTCATTTTTGTTTCCAACGCCAATTATCATGCTACATTTACATCTAATCATTTACACATACACACATCTATCGGCTTGACCAATATCAACAATACTAAGGTTGATCCATCTTGTCCCATCTGCTTCTTGTTCTATGTCACTCCTTTAGGATATTAGTTACCCTCCATCAAAAATCAACTATCCATTTCAAAAACCCTTTGGTGTTGTTAAACTACATGTCACAATCAATCCTATTACTATGATTATCCCTTTCCTTGTTGGAAACATAATTGAGGGATGTGACTTGATTTTAGGCCTTAATTGGATCCATCACTCTCAATCTATCATATCTATGAATCACTTGCAACTTAAATTCATTCACAATTCCCAAGTTATTTCTATTAATGGTGTCCCTACATATCCTCCAATGTCACCAAATACTTGTAAATTTTTTTCATTTACCTCTTATAACCCGTCTCATTCTATGTTATTAAAAGTAAAATCTACTACTAGTTCACCTACTTGAGTGTCGTCTACATGACCAACTCATTCCATTAGTCCTACACATTAGCATGGCCCTATTCCTAGGATGGTTCCTACTTCTCGACATTGATCACCACCTTTCTTTATTCCGCTTGGGTATGCATCATATTTTCACACAAAATCACCAAGATATCTATTTCCGATGGTTTTAACTACACCATGATATTCATTTTATAGTTATCCCACACATGTATATAGACTTCATTCACCAACACAATGTTTATCTTACATGCCACCGCTTTTAGATCATGATCCTACACTTTCATCCTCGCAGACATCAGATGGAGGACCTTCAACTTTCACTCTCATTGGTTAGTTTACATACTTTGGGAGGGCATATCATCCCACAACCCCCTATGTTTTTCACATAGTATCACATCACATATTTCATATGTATCATCTATCATTTTTTCCTATAGGCATATTATATCACACGTCATAACACCAACCATTACCCGATGATGAAATCTTGTGCTTTGGTTCACACTTGAATGTTGAGGGATTACCATTACACTAAACCCCACACACCACACCTTAGGCATTACACATTGTATTTCATCACACATTGTCCATTTAACACAATACATTCTAAAATTGTTTCAACACCTTTTCACATTTACACATTTATAAATCACACATTTTTATTATATTGTAAATATATATATATATATATATATATATATATATATATATCATCTATGCATTTTACATCATGTGTTATTCATATTATACACTACACATTTTCATATCATACATTTTCTATATATTATACTAGTCATCATTACATATGAGTCTAGTTTTACATTTCATCCCTACATTCTACATTATACTATTCCTTACCCTACACACCACATACATTATTAGGCTATCCATGCATAACCTATACATATTTACATCATCTACTATGCATTTCCACATACATTCTACATACTACACTAGGTTACATTACATATGGGTCTAGCTTTACATTTTATCGCTACATATTATATTTATATCTACACCTATCATCACATTTTACATATCACATAGTATACATCTTACACACCCTACACATCTTATGTTGCATTTCCCACACTGTGCATTTACAAATCCTACTCATCACATGGCCACCTAGTTTCATCATACATGCTACATTATCTTCTATGCACTACACTCACCACCATATGACACACTTTAGTTCCTTGGTCCATACTCAACTACCAAGGGTTTACCAATCAAATGGACCTTACACTCACCATGTGACACTTCATCATGCAAAATTTCTAACCTAGTGACATATGCACTTTGGCTAAATCATCACCTATTCTATCATCCTATAGTGGTATATACTTGAGGCTACATCACCACTTCCTTCTTTCATCTTGTAGTGACATACACTTTAGGCTAAATTTTCACCTATTCTATCATCTTGTAGTGGTATACACCTTAGGTTACATCACCATTCCCTTCTTTTATCTTGTAGTGGCATATGATTTAGGCTAAATCATCACCTATTATATCATCATCTGTAGTGGTATAAACCTTAGGTTACATCACCACTCCCTCCTTTCATCTTGTAGTGATATACACTTAGTGCTAAATAATCACTTATCCTCATCCATTCATCTTATAGTGATATACGCTTAGGGATAAATCATCATTCATCCTTCCATCCCATAGTGATATATGCTTAGTGCTAACTCATCACACATATTTTCATCTTATAGTGATATACACTTAGTGCTAAATCATCACTCATCCTTCCATCCCATAGTGATAAACACTTAGTGCTAAATCATCACACATCCTTTCATCTTATAGTCAAATACTCTTAGGGATAAATAATCACTCATTCATTCAATAATTCATGATATACAATTTGGTTATAGGGTTCACACACATATTTTCTACATGTCACATCTCATCACTCCTACATACACATTCATCGCAACACATTAGACACATAAATCACTACTCAAAATTTCCCGATGATGCACTCTCATTTATGGTTCATTCTTGATCACTTTGAGGGGAAAAAATTAACTTCATTGCATATATTTCCATACACTCAGGGGAACATTGTTTCTATCATTCCATCTTGTATTCCCTTCCATCCATGCACAACATATTGCATTGTCTTGGGGCATTTACTCTTTCTTGCCAATGTTTTACATGTTCACTTTACTACACATGTTAGACTGATTTCTTATATGTAATTATCTATATCATACACACACACGCATTCACACCTTTATTTAGTGTGATCAAAGACACATAACTCTTACACACGGCACAAATGCTCATATTCTACCCTTCCTATACTAGTCACTAAGGGCATCCACATTCATCTCATACAGGTGTTATTGTTTCATTTTGTACTTAGCATATTACATTATTTGATCATACATGCTTTGACATATTGGTTATTTCTCTAACATGCTAATGGGTGTTCCATGTGCAACACTTGTTTTGTAGGATTACATGTTTCCATGACTACTTGTTTGTTTGTCTTTACTTGTCTTCTATTGTTTTCCATTATATGTGGGCTTTTCCCTATGTTTGTGTGCACACAAGTTTTTTTTTTGACCATGATGACCTTGCATGTATTGTGACATCGTGAGAGATGTCCCATGTTTGTAACCAAATTTTTACGGATTCCTTGTTTCTTGCGTGTTTACACTATTGTGCTTGGTAGTTTTTACATTGTCTGTGTATTTTACACTTGTCTTCTTACATGCATGTGTTTTCAGGACTAACACTTGTTTTGGCTAGCCATCCTTGTTTGTGCGTTCCTTGGTTTCTACCAAGCGCACCCCTTTCCCATGTAATGAAGAGTTACAAAGTTTAGAGTGTGGTAGGTCCTCTTTTGGGGCCACATTATCCTATCAGCTATGTCACATGCACCCCCAAAGAGGGGGAAATTATTGAGAGTTTACATACTAACACAACACATTTAAACTGGTTCAATACAATGCACTTTGTGCCATTGGCATTTTAATTTACATACAACTAGTGGGTTCATACCAGTCTACAAACCCATACACAATGGATTTTATAGGACATGGTGTCCTTAGCATTTCTAGGAAGCAGTTACAAGATTGGAGGTTATAGTGGGTGTGCCTCTCTACACTACTTGGGCCGATGGGTTGAGATCACCCAAAAATCTAGGACAATATAGAGATCTCTTTAAACACATTTAAGAAGAAGCAATTAGAGCTTGGAGGACACAAAGCATTTCCTCCATACACTTCTTCATCTAGGGTGGCGTGAGATCACCCAAAAACCTCGTAGTAGTACAAGATATCCTTCTACACCCTTTTTATCGACATGGATCAAGTGCACATGTTCCATTTACACTTTTAATTTCACGTATTTTACATTTGCGTATTTTACACATTTCTATACACATGCGTATTTTACATAGCATTTTTACATACATACATATTTGACTACTTGATCATTTTCTCCTTGCAAGTCTAGCCATATGAGAAACAAGCAGTCAAATTTGGGGAAACAAAAAAAACAACAATGAAGACAACAACAGGTACACACCTTATTAACCATGTAGGTACACTACACATCATAGTAACTACACACACATTCTTCCCTAGGTTCACTCTCATCACTTTTTTATACATAGTTTTCATCTATTGTTTCCATGCTCCTCCATATTTTTATCATTCCACACTTTTGTCTAGTCATTCAACACATTTTCTACTACACTCTACATGGATATTAGGTACACATATCTATCTACTTTATGTTACCGAGCTTTCCACTCACCAACATAAAGTGGGGAAAATGTAGTCACAAAATCATGCACTTTAGGCATTATTTAGCCTAGTCTCATATTACTATTTAGAAGGTTCTTAAGTGAAGAAAGTACTAATTAATCCCACCTTTTGGCCATCTTGTTTTACTTTTTATTTTTGATTCTTGCAAATTTTTACATCCATGCCTAGATATTTTGACACTTCCTACAGGGGATGCAAGGAAAGGACAGAAGAATCAGCCGAGGTGGAAACTAATTTTGAGAATTTTTCAACACTTGCTGAGAGTTTAAAACTCGGCCGATTTTAGGCCAAACTAGGTTGCTTGGGCCTATAATGGGGTATAATGGTCTCACTTGGGATGACCCGATCCTTGTTTTACTTTCCTACCTATTTTTGGGCACTTTCTAGCCATTTTTCATCCTTATCTTTTTCCTAGTCGGCCATGTTGGGACTAATTATGAAATTATAACAAGATAACCCTATAAATATAAATTTATGAGACCATAATAAGGGTCATATCATCACTTAGTACTTTCACTCCATCTAGAGTTGCCACCATCACATCATTTGCATCCACATAGTTCCATGCATCAAGGCTAGGATATCTCGCATGAACAAAATGCTTCATAGGGGTAGAGATTCTGTTCTATTCCAAACACACATACTATTACATTTTTACATTTAGCTATTGCTCGCTACTTCACAAAGTGTGACTGAAACAATAGAACTTAGGGAATGACATGCACACACACACACACACACACTGTAAACTACATTTGGGTCCAAATGTAGTGCAACACTCAGTTTAGTAATCCCACCATTGTTATGGTAGCCGAGGGTCGGTTAACCCATTCATTTGTAATTTTTTTTAAAAGGCTTTTGATACTTATTTTGTGTCTTTCAGGTATTCAATTTCATCTTGCTATATTTGACACATTCAAATTTGTGTAGTTCAAAGGAATACAAGAGACAAACATCGAAGGTTACAAAAATCTTTTCAACCCATAAATAATTAGGTTTTGAGTCATTTTAGAGACCATGACACCTATTGTGCCATACCAGGTGCCTTGGGGTGCCAAAGTACCCTCATGGGTGCTCTAGTCTTTTTAAATTGTCTAGATACACTCTTTTTTTGACCCCTATGTAGCCATTCTAGCTTATATATTTTCTTGTCGATTTGTGACACCGTGTGATAATCATTCAAAATCAGCCGAGTTCATTCCTTACTCTCCTCTTGCATATTAGGTTTCATTTCTACTACTTTAATCATTTTAATCATTTTAGTCACTTCATATTACTTTAGTTCATTTATTTATAGTGTTTATGTCCTCCTAGATTAGATTAATTATCATTATGTTTCCCTATTTTAATTAATTTTAGTTAATCATAAACACTTGTAGGGCATAACATCTCTCCCACCATCCTAGTACATACATATCATTATCTGTTAATCCTCTTACATAGACATATTCATCACACATTATCACACCATCATAACCCAATGACACACTCTTATGCTTTGGTTCACACTTGACTATTGAGGGATTACCATTACATTGAACCCCACACACCACACTCTAGGCATCACACATTTCATCACACATTACACGTCCAACACAATACATTCTACAATTTTTGTCAACAACCTTTTGACATTTACGCATTCATACATCACACATTTTTACTAGATTGTCAATATTTCTATCATCTACACATTTTGCATCATATGCTATTCATTACTAGGCTATCTACATATATAGTCACATTATACACTGCACATTTTCATATCATACATTTTCTATATACTATACTAGTCTTCATTACATATGAGTCTAGTTTTACATTTCATCCCTACATTCTACATTATACTAGTCCTTACCCTACATACCACATACATTATTAGGCTATCCATGCATCACCTATACATCGTCATACCATAAACTATGCGTCCCCACATACATTCTATATACTATGCTAGGTTGCATTACATATGGTTCTATCTTTACATTTTCTCATTATATATCTCATTTCCATCTACACCTATCATCACATTTTATATATAACATAGTATATACCCTACACACCCTACATATCCTACGTTGCATTTCCCACGCCACACATTTTCAAATCCTACTCATCACAAGGTCATCTAGGTTCATCATACATGCTACATTGTCTTCTACGTGCTACAATCACTACCCTATGAAGCACTTTACTTTCCTTTGTCCATACTTGAATGCTAAGGGTTTATCAATCAAATGGACCTTACACTCACCATGCGACACTTCATCTTGCAATATTAATAACCTAATTACATACGCTTTAGAATAAATCATCACATATTCTATCATCTTGTTGTGGTATACACCTTATGTTACATCTCCACTCCTTCCTTATGTCATCTTGTAGTGAAATACGCTTTAGGCTCAATTGTCACTTATTCTATCATCCCGTGGTGGTATACACATTAGGTTACATCACCACTACCTCCTTTAATCTTGTAGTGATATACGATTAGTGCTAAATCATCACTCATCCTCATCCATTCATCTTATAGTGATATACGCTTAGGGATAAATCATCACTCATCTTAATATTTCCATCTTATAGTGATATATGCTTAGTACTAAATCATTACTAATCCTTCCATCCCATAGTGGTATACGATTAGTGCTAACTCATCACACATAGTTTCATATTATAGGGACATACGCTTAGTGATAAATCATCACTCATTCATTCAACAAGTTGTGATATACGCTTTGGCTAAAGGGTTCACACACATCCTATCTACATGTCACATCTCACCACTCCTAAATACACATTCATCACAACACACTAGACACACAAAACACTTCTCAAACATTTCTTGATGATGCACTCTCATTATGGTTCATTATTGAATGCTGAGGTGGAAATTTTAACCTCATTGCATACACCTCTATACAATCGGGGGAACATTTCTCCCATCATTCCATCTTGCATTTCATTTCATCCATTCATAACATGTTGCATTGTCTTGGGGGCCTTCACTCTTGCTTGCTAGTGTTTTACATGTTCACTTTACTACACATGTTATAATTATTTCTTATATATCATTATTTATATCATACACACATGTACGTTCACGCCTTTGTCTAGTGTGATCGCAAATACAAGACTCTTACATGCGGAACGAATGCTCACCTTCTACCCTTCCTATACTTTAGTCACTTTGAGGGGCATCCACATACATCTTATATAGGTGCTATTGTTTCATTTTGTACTTAGCATCTTACATTATTTGATCATACATGATTTGACATATTGGTTATTTCTCTAACATGCTAATGAGTGTTCCATGTGTAACACTTGTTTTGTAGGATTACATGTTTCCATGAATACTTATTTGTTTGTCTACTTGTCTTCCATTATTTTCCATTGTATGTGGGATTTTCCCTATGTTTGTGTGCACACTTATTTTTTTGTGGCCATGATGGCCTTGTGTGTCTTACGACATCGTGAGTGATGTCCCATGTTTGTAACCCACTTTGTGTGAGCTTACTTGTTTCTTGTGTGTTTACACTATTGTACTTGGTAGTTCTTACATTATCTGCATATTTTACACTTTTCTTATTGCATGCATGTGTTTTTGGACTAATACTTGTTTTGGATAACCATTGTTATTTTTAAGTGCCTTGGTTTGTTAAAAGTGCACCCCCTTTCCCCACGCAAGATAGATAGATTATAGAGTTTAGAGTGTGGTAGGTCCTCTTTTGGGGCTGCATTCTCCTATCGATAAATTTGCATGTGCCCTTAAAGAGGGGGCATCATTGAGGGTTTACATACTAACACAATGTAGTTACACTGGTTCAATACAATGCACTTTCCTCCCTTGACATTGTGGGTTTACATACAACAATTTGGTTCAGATTAGTCTATGAACCCCATACACAGTGAAATTTTACAAGACATGGTGTCCTTATAATTTCGGGAAGAAGTTATAGGCTTGGAGGTTACAATGGGTGTGCCTCTCTACACTACTTCATCCAGTGGCATCGGATCACCCAAAAAACTAGGACAATACTTAGATATCTTTACAAACATTTCAACATAAGTGGTTAGAGGTTGGAGGACATAAAGTATTTGATCCCTATAATTCTTCAGCCAAGGTGGCATGAGATCATCCAAAAATTCACAGCAGTACATGATATACTCCTACACCCTTTCTCTCGACATGGATTAGGTGCACATGTTCCATTTACTCTTTTCATTTCACGTATTTTACACATTTCTATACACATGCGTAGTTTACATAGCATTTTTACATACATACATATTTGACTACTTGATCATTTTCTCCTTATAGGTCCGACCGTATAAGAAACAAGCAGGCTTAAATTGGAGGAAAAAAATGACAACGAAAATGACAACAACAACAACGTACATGCCTTACTAATCATGCAAGTACACTACACATCATAACAACTACACATGCATTCCACCCTAGGTTCACTCTCAATACTTTTTCAATGCACATTTTTCATCTATAGTTTGCATGATCCTCCATCTTTTTATCATTCCATGCTTTTGTCTAGTCCTTTGGCACATTTTCTATCAACACTCTACATGGATATCGTACGCATCTCTATCTATTTTATGTTACCGAGATTTTTGATCACCAACATAAAGTGGGTGAAAAATGTAGTCACAAAATCATACACTTAAGGCATTATTTATCCTAGTCTCATACTACTATTAAGATGGTTCTTAAGTGAAGAAAAGTACTAATTAATCCCATTTTTTGGCCATCTTTCTTTAATTTTTATTTCATCATTCTCACACAGCTTTACATACATGCCAAGCTATTTCAACACTTCCCCATCATTTTAGCCTAAACTAGGGTTCCCGGGCCTAAATTGAGGCACCTAGGGCACCTTAGTCCCACCTGGGGTGCCCCAATCCTTGTTTTACTTTCCTGCCTCTTTTTGGGCTCTTTCTAGCCATTTTCATCCTTATTGTTTCCATAGTTGGCCACATCAGGATTAATTACAAAATTAGAACAAGAGAACCCCATAAATATAAAGTTATGAGACCATAATGAGGGTCCTAACACCACTTACTACTATCACTCCATCTAGAGTTACATCCATTACATCATTTGCATCCACATAGTTCCATGCATCAAGGATAGGAGATTTGCATCAACACACACTTCATAGGGGGAGGAATTATATTCTATTCCATGCACACATACTATTACATTTTATACATTTAGTTATTGCTCGGTACTTCACAAAGTGAAACTAGCACAAGAGCACTTAGGGCACAACATGCACATACACACCAAAACTACACTTGGGATTGAAATGTAGTGCAACCCTCAGTTTAGTAAGCCCACTTTTATGGTAGATGAGGTCAATCTGATCCATTCATTTACATCATTTATTTTTTTAGGGTTTTGATATTTCTTTTTTTCTTATTGGTCTTCAATTTCATCTTGCTATATTTGGCACATTTTTTAGTAGTTTAGTGAATCTAGTGCGACATACAAAAAGGTTACGTATAAGCTTTCGACCCGAAAGAACTAGGTTCTAAGACATTTTAGATTCTAGAGCACCTATTATGCCATACTTGGGCACCCTGGGTGCCCTAGATCTCCACTTGGGTGCTCGAGTCTACTTAGATTATTCAGATCCACTCTTTTCAAGACCCCTGTGCAAATGTTCCTTCTTTTGTATTTTCCTATCAAACCTGTGACACCCTGCGACAATCATTCATAATCAATTGAGTTCATTTATTACCCTACTCTTGCATATTAGGGTTTCATTTCTACTAGTTTAATAATTTTAATCATTTTAGTCACTTCATATTACTTTAGTGCATTTATTTACAATGTTTATGTCCTCCTAGATTAGATTAATTATTATTACATTCCCCATTTTAAATTAATTTTAGTTAATCATTTTGGTGAACCCAACCTCTCATCATGGGTAGATGTAATCCTTATAAGTCTCTGATTACTTTGCAATTTGATAGTTGTGGTCATGATTTTGTTAATACCCCTAATAATCCTTTTGGTTATATACCTTGCCCTTCATTCATTCAACTTCCATCTTCTGATATGGATCCTAGAGCTATCGATGTTGTTATTTCTGCTTATTTGTGCACTATCGATCTTGCTATTTTAGCACAACTCATAGTGGAGGTACAAGCTCTTCCCCCTGATCCCATAGTCACACCTACTACCATTAGTGAACCACAAGATCATTCACATTCGCTTGTTAATTCTCCTATATTATGCGTAGATGATTCTACTGATACAATAGTTGTCCCTACTTCTCCATCTTCTACGATTGAATCTCAATCTCTCGAAGTTCCACATGACTTAGTTCCTACTATTTGTATGATTGATATGGTCCTTCTAATTTGCCACTTACTCTTGATGTTACCAATGTTATGGTATTGTATACAGAGCCTACTCCACAATACTCTCTTGCTTTACCTATCCCTCCACCAGCTCCCCTTATAGAAAAGCTACCACTTGAGGGTGCTATTTGTATGATTAACGCAAATCCCTCCTCATCACCTGCTATATTGTTCCATATCAGGGGCCTTTATAGTCCATGGCCATCGCTCCATCATATACATTAATCCCATCCTCTGCGCAGCCCACCATTCACCTATACTCTCTTCATGAATAATTCTTATTGGGAGCACATACCACTTGATACTTCATGCATGACCACTATATGTTCACATGATGGTCTCCTTTGGCTTGGTTTTGAATTTGAAGACCTCCATTCTCCTTTATATGATCCACATTTGTATCATGGCTATGTTATTCTCACTTCTGCGTATGGCCTTCACATTTTCCATCTTGTAGTACATCTTGCACGTTATCATACTACTTCTCACTCACTCTTGGCCAATCTTGGTTAGATTATATTGAGGCACACTTGATCTTGATCACATTGATATAAAATTTCCCATGCCAATTAGCACTATGCATATTTTTATTAACTCATTCCTTTACATTATATACAATATGTCACCGCCTCAAATATGTCATATATCCAAATATTTAGTTGAAAATTCTCACTCTCATAATCATACATATAATACAAAACTATTGGATTCAATACATGATTTGCAAAATCGATTACATCTCTCATTTCTCAAGTCCAAAAATTTAAGGATGGTTCGTGATCTTATGTTGGTACTCATGATACACATCATGCACCATCTATGTCCACTACTTGCCATTTTACTGAACTTCAAGGTATACCATTTCCTCAACCTTTCATCTTTGACCCTAATGCTATAACACATGACATTTTCATTCAACGCCTTCATCATCAGCTGATTACTCTACCACTTACTCATCCTATCCTCCTTCTTTTTTTCAGTATGATACCATGGTAATCTATATTGCCATTATCACCAAATTAATGGATATCATATTAATGTCTACTACGCGCTTTGTCAAGTATAATTAAAGATATCAAATATATAGGCCTCATTTTGTTTCTACATAACCTTCTCCTACTAACCATCTAGCCCATCAGGCTCATTCATCTTGTAAGTATCAAGCTAGTGCTACTCACATACCTCCACTGTAGTGACCTTTCACAAGTAGTTCACCGTCTCCCCCATCGGCCTTATCACTACAACATGTTCCTACATCCCAATCTTCCTCATTCATTCATCCTTCACACACATATAGATTCTGTTCTCATCAAAACCACGCTTATCTAATATACTACCGCTATTAGATCGTGCCCCTCCACTTTTATCATCCTAGCACATCATCCGAGGGACCCTCGTCCTTCAACCTCTTTGGTTTATTCCTCCTTCATACACACACTAGGGGGAATAACATATCCCCCATCTTAGCACATACATATCATTATCTGTCCAATCATCTTACATAGATGTATTCATCACATATTGTTAAACTGTATAACCCGATGACGCACTCTTGTGCTTCATTTCACACTTGAGTGTTGAGGCATGACAATTACAATGATGACCCCCAAAACACCACACCTTAGGCATTATACATTACATTTCATCACAAATTGTGAATTCAAAACAATACATTCTACAATTTTTTCAACAACCTTTTCACATTTATGCATTCATGCATCACCCATTTTTTTTTATAGATTATCAATATTTTTATTAATCTACATGTTTTGCATCACACATTATTCATATTATACATTGCACATTTTCATATCATACATTTTCTATATACTATACTAGTCTTCATTACATATGAGTCTAGTTTTACATTTCATCCCTACATTCTACATTATATTAGTCCTTACCCTATACACCACATACATTATTAGGCTATCCACGCATAACCTATACATAGTTACATCATCCACTATGCATTTCTACACATATTCTACATACTATGCTAGGTTACATTACATATGGGTCTATATTTACATTTTATCACTACATATTTTATTTCTATCTACACCTATCATCACATTTTTCATATCACATGGTATACACCCTACACATCCTACGTTGCATTTCCAACAACGTGAATTCACAAATCATACTCATCACAAGGTCATCTAGTTTCATCATACATGCTACATTGTCTTCTACGCACTGCACTCACCACCCTATGACACACTTTAGTTCCTCGGTCCATACTCGAATGATGAGGGTTTACCATTCAAATTGACCTTACACTCACCATGTGACACTTCATCATGCGACATTACTAACCGAGTGACATACGCTTTCAGCTAAATTGTCACTTATTTTATCATCCTATAGTTGTATACGCTTTAGGCTAAATCACCACCATGTATTATTCATCATATAGTGATATACGCTTAGGCTAAATACTCACTCATCTATTCAACAAGTCATGATATACATTTCAGCTATAGGTTTCATGCACATCTCTTTACATTTCACATCTCATCATCACTACATATACACATTCATTGCAACGCGTCCTGACACAAAAAAACACTACTCAACCATTTGCCAATGATGCACTATTTTTTATGGTTCATTCTTGACTACTGATTAGAAAAAAATGAACCTCATTGCATACACTTCCATCCACTCGGGGTCACGCAGCTCCTATCATTCCATCTTGCATTCCATTCTATTTATCCACATCATACTACATTTTCTTGAGGCATGTCTTTTTCTTGCTAGTGTTGTGCACGATCACTTTACTACACATGTTAGAATGATTTATTCTATGTCATTATCTATATCATCCACACATGTGCGTTCACACCTTTGTTTAGTGTGATCATAGATACAAGACTCCTACACTCGACATGGATGATCGCCTTCTACCCTTTCTATACTAGTCGTTAGGGACGCATCCACATTCGTCTCATATAGGTGATATTGTTTCATTTTATACCTAACATCTTACATTCTTGGGTCATACTGTATATTGAGAAACAAGGGTGGAAGCCTGATAATATTTTATTAAACTCAATCAACCAACCTTACAAAGAATGGGCTGCAATATTTATAGATATTGCACAACCAAATACAAACAGGAAACTAAGTTGCACAGGTGCAACTATATTCCAAATTACATTAGCTTCCAATAACATCCGGGAAGCACAAATGAATAAAAACAAATATACTGTTAAAACAATATAACAACATCCGTGAAAGACAAATATGGTTTAGAAACCATATAACAATACACAACAAAAATATGGTTTATATTATAACCATTATTATTTAATTATACTATGCATAATTAACCTAACATTCCCCCCCTTAATTGTGCATTGTCTAAAGAGATGAGGAGAGGAAATCTCTGAAAAACTCAAACTTGTCACGTGCAAGTGACTTTGTGAAAATATCTACTCATTGTTCAAAGCTTGGACAAAATTGTTTGGATGTTGTGCTTCAACACATGTTCGTGTATGAAATGAACTTGTACCTCAATGTGCTTTGTTCTCTCATGAAAAGCTGGATTGTGAACAAGTTTGAGAACACCTTCATTGTCAACATATATGGTGGTTGGTTTGTCTGTGGTATTTGTTATCCAAAATTCATCCCCAAGGTAAATTTTGATAACATGCATCAAATTCTTTAGTCCCAAGCAAATAGATTGAGTCAGGGTGAAAATTTCATGTTTCTAGGGTCCCCTCATATTTTTCTAACTCGCCTGTCTAAGTAGAAGAGAGAAAGTTCTGAGGAAAGGTAAGAAAAATTGCAAAAAACAGGCTCGGGCCAGAAAAAATCATGAAAAATGGCTAAGTCCTAGTCCTCGCAACAGTCGGGACAAATGGGACAAAAGGGCGCGAACCGGCCGAAAGGCCGCTAGGCGGCCTGCACCCGGCATTTGGGACATCCGGGCCAAAGGGACGCGCGGGACGCGAAAATCCGAAATGGCCGAAAAGTTGAAAAATTGACTAACTGTTGAAACAGTGATGCACTGGGACATCGGGGCAAAGTACGCGAACCGGCCGGATCGGCCGAAATGAGTCAAGGCAGCCCGAAACAGTTGGGCTGAAGGTACGTGAAGTACGTGAACCGGCCGGATTGGCCGAAATGAGAACTTTCAGTCAGGGACGCTGCAGGGACAAAAGTACGCGAACCGGCCGAACCGGGCGAATCGGGAAAATTTGTCCCGAACGGTCCGAAAGCAAATGGGACATCTGGGCCGCGAGTACGCGAACCGGCCGGTTCGGCCGAAACAGGGAACTTCAGCACTGGGACATTTGGGACAAAAGGACACGTGGGACGTGAAAAGCCGGGCGGCCAAGAAGGCAGAGGAGAAAAGTCAACATTTGACCCGTGGAACTTCAAACGGCCATAACTTTTGACTCCGAGCTCCGATTTTCACAAAATTGGACTTTCTGGAACGAGCACAACGTCCTCTACGGATTTCTTATTTTTGATGAGGGTAGATATATTTAAATAAGAGAAACATATTCGGCTCCAGTCAGTGAATGCTCATTCCCGTCAAGTGACAAAACGCATGCCAGCCCAAAATAGCTGCCCGCACTCAGAAGGCCATAACTTTTGCATTTCTCAACGAAATCACACAAAATTGGTACCGTTGGAATCGTGGTTCCGATCCCGACAAAAAGAAATCAAGAAATTACAGATTTGATGAGATATTGATTAAGTTTTTTAACAAAACGTGGTCGGGTTCAGAACAGTGTTTTATTTGGTAGTTGGGAGTGCAATTAAGAGGCATGGTCATCATTCTTTCTCTGCTGCAGCACATGGGACAGTATGGGGGGCCTTTTGCAAGTAATGTATAACCATTTCAATCAATTTAATGCCTCTTACAGGTGGTTGAAGGATAGATTTCGGGATTTCAATTTTCCTTTCTCTTCTCCTTCTCATTTTTTCTATAAATTGGAGTGTTGGGCTCATTGTAAAGGGGAGAGTTTTTGGGTAGCAAAGCTCTAACAAAATTTCTTTGTGAAGCCAATGTGTTGCAAGCCCTTGTAGTGGACTCCTTGCATGGTGATCTAGGCCCTTATCTTGTAATAGACTGAACTGTGCATACCAGGAAGCAATAAAATACAAAGTTTGTGGATGTATCTTCCCCTGCTGTGTTTTCTTGCATTCTTCTTGCCCTTTTATCTTTCTACAAGAATATTGTGTCTATTATTATGTTCTTGCAGGAATTCACTAACATTGTGTATGCTTGGAATATTGTTGTGAATGCATTTTGCTAGATTATGGTGAACTGTCATCACCTCTTCTAGTGTGCACTTTGCCTCTGTATTTCACACATTTGGAGATTACTCTCACACCCTCCTTTTCTGGTGTATCACCACTTTAGTGTAGGCTTTCATTTTATGTATTCTCTCTCCCTGGTCCCTTGGAAATTTAGATTAGAACAGTTAGCTTATCCTGCATTAGAGTAGATTGTGGCAAGTAGTTTAGGAGCAAGAACCAGCTTTCTCGGAGGTCTGCTCAAGTAGCAAGTCCCACAACTTGGAGATAACCCATGTTATCCAATCACACTTTGTGAGTTCAAATACATGCACATGGGTGCTGTGATTTGGGGATAACAAGTACTAAGTTTTCCACCCATGAGAGTACTGCCAACACTAAAATTTTCCTCCGTAATTTCTATTTCATTAATGTATGTATTAGGAATAGGATGTTGTTAAGTATAATTAGTAGTAGCGTCCGATAGAAGATAACGACGCTGCCAGTACGACGCCGCCAATAATGTATAGTACGGTAATAGTCAAAGTACAATAGGAATGTTGTGGTAAAAAGTAAATATTTGTCGTAAGTGGTCCGGTAATGTTAAAATGTCAAAGTTTGGGTAAGTAGAGAAGTAGGGTCTACATGATTAGGAATTAGAAATATTATATTGGTAATAAGGACAAGGAGTGAGGTCATAAATATTTTGTGTATTTTATTTGTAAAAAGTCTAAAAATGTGGAACCCATGTAAAATGATAAGGTTTATCTTATCTTAAAAGATAAGCTTACATGTACATATAAGAGTTAAGGTATGGAATATGATTTGTCAGAGTGGATTTCTTATCCTATCTTAGAGATAAGATGGATAAGCCTGGAAGTTCTATAAATAGAGAGGCCACCCCCCTCATTTAGCATAGAAGGAAGTAGTGAGAAATATTGTAGGAAGTGTGCAAAGGAAGCCATCAGTTTAAAGGTGTGTTGAAGAAGCCATTAAGAGGTGTAATTGTAAAGTTTCTCCCATAGTCTTGGTGAAAGGCAAGTGAAGTCAATAACACTTGAAGTACCTCATGGGTGAGATTGTAACAATTTCATGTTAATATTATAATTTACTTTGATATTTCAGATTTGTCATCATTCCGTCTTATCATAGTCGATGGTATTCTTGTGTTACGTTTGTTGCTTTGTTTCCAGATTACATCCACCAAACTAAAGGTCTTTGCATTAGTAAATAATCATAGCACGAGGAGTTCCCGGTGAAGAATTCTCATAGTGCCGGATTGGTGATGATAGTACCTCGTGGGCTGGATTATCCAACTATTTCTCAACTTTGTTAACTCCTCTTTCATCTTAGTTGAAAGGATTGGGTTGATAGGTCTTTTATTTTTCCTAAAGGGCTTGGTATGAGGCTCTAACGGTATGTCATGTTGAAAAAATCTTCCCTGTAAGCTTTTAGCTCAAATTAAGATCATGTAAGAAAATCCTGATATTTTCTCGTAGTTTGGTATAAGCTTGTCTTTCTTCTTCATTCATGCTACTTCTTGAAGAAATTTCTTGGGTTATGAGAAGTTACCAAATTTTATTCCACAACATCTTTAGGCACATGGATAGGATTGGTCATAACTTTGTCCACATTGTCAAAATATGATTCAAGGCTAGCAAATCCTCTAGGGATAATATTTGTTTTCAACTGAACTAAATGATTTCTAAAGAGGGTTTCATTTACTTTACATAACACTACTATAGGTTCAAGTTCAATGAGTTGATTGGTGAACTCACCTCTGTAATTCAATAACCTTTGGATTTGAGCATCTTCTTCAAAAACATGCCAATGATGAATGTTATTAGGACTCGATGGTCTAACCAACACTTATACTTCATAATTACAATATGGATACATTGTGTCATTTTCATACTAAGAATATGGGATATCCAGTTGCATATATATTTCCAACTTGTTTTACAACTAACTCAAAATCTCCTTTGACAATGAGATATTTAATCACATGCCTCCATGCAACTCTTAAACCAAGGATCAATGCTTCATATTCAACTATATTGTTGGTACATTCAAATTTTAATTTGAAAGAGAAATTGAAAGAACCATGGTTTGGAGAATTCAAAACCACTCTAGCTCCATTTCTAATATTAGAACATGCTCCATCAAAATTCATAGTCCATGGGACACTAACATCTTCAAGGTGTGTATTTATATCCATACATTGATCTTCAAATTCGCATAACCTATAAAGTTACCTAAGTCTGTATCAACAAATAATACTTCATAAGAATCATTCAGAGGGTCTTCAATAAGGTGCAACATTTTATCCTCTCTATGTATCTTGACTAGATTTCCTTCCAAGGGTATGGAAGAAAATAAATGTCCATTTGAACACTTCCCCTACACTGAAAACCCATTTTCTTGATAATAACATGCCCCATTTATCGTAAGTTAACTATAACCACATTCATAGTTAAATATTTTCTAGGATAAGGAAAATCTATACTACCAAACCTTTGACATATCCAACAACAGGTACCTCCCTATAATCCATGAAAAAAACTTCCCAAAAGTAGTTGTTATTTTAATGTTCAACTCATTCATGACCTCTAATGGAACGACCTTGTAAGAGGTCACTATATCAAACATACAATTATGGAGAATCCATTCATTAACAATAAGAGTGGTAAATAAAGGGTCCACATCCAATTGTGATTATACTAACGAAGTACCCAAATACACTTCCATGGGTTCTTCTATGTTTTCTTGGTATTCTTTTATTTCAAATTCAGTAATAGTGGGGGTTTCACCATATTACTTGTACTCTTTTCTTTGACAACCACATCCTCCTTTAACCCCAAATATTCAAATTCCATTCTTCTATGTTCTGGAATCCTAAGTAATTCCACAATAGGGATAGTGATTTTTATTTGACTTAGGATTTGGGCCATGTCACATGTAACATACTTGGGAAAGGTTGTATTAGGGGAAAGGGTGACTATATTTTCTAATGGGATATTGTCCCTTATTGCTTGGGCTAAGGAAGAAATACATGGTCTTGAGGTAATGATAGGGCCTTTATCTGGCATGCTTTTCTTAGGAGTATCTTTAGGGATATTAGTCAAGAGGAGAATATTTGGCTTGGGAGTAGGGATATTTCCCTTAAATTTTCTGCTACGAAGGTTATATTACTTCTCTTGGGAAACAATAACATTCATCAATAACTTCCTATCCTCTTATGAATAAATTCCACCATCATGTATGTTATAATCATTAATACTCTTAGATATTCAAATTCATGATTTGGGATCTCAAATTATTGAACCATATAAACATAAAAATTAACTATAGAAGGGAGGGAGAATACCTGATTGGTGTAATCCCAAAATTCTTCCACAATTTTAGCATACAAGAGGTCAGTAGAAGTGGCCCCTTGCATTGAATATTTTAGACATTCCATCATACATATATCACAAAAATCATCTTCATCATTTTTGTCATCATCTTTAAACAGGGCTACTCATAGGGAGGGTGATGTAAAACCATTTTTCATAATAATCAATAGTGTGATCCTCTTCTATTGTAGAAACTCTTTCCATTAAAGGATCAAGGACTGCTTTGTTGTCTCTGAATGCATGTTGTGTATTTCCTGAACCCATAGGTCCTTTTCCTCTATCCTCATCCTAATGATATCCTTTGGGATGATTCCCAAATCTATTATGTACCGGGATTGATGTTGAACTTGAGGATTTGGGGCCAACCCTTTCTCTATTCTAGCAAGTTTATATGAAATATCCTTGACTTCCCTAGCCAAGGTTTTCACCAACTCTTCTAAATCAATAGATTTACTTGCTTGCAACTTTTCTAGATTCATCAACTTGACACCTTCTCTCTTGGGAGGCTTCTCAACTAATTTGATATTAATTTCTATCTGGATTTCCATAGAGAAATATTGCCTTAGAGTTCGAGGTTCCTATATCTCAAATTAATAGGCTACATTTTTGTAAAAGCATCAGAGTATTTAATTAAACAAGACTCATCACTGGGCCTTATATTTTTGGTAATCTAGTTAAAGTCTTGTTGAACCTGGTGTTGAAATCCTGTACACATTCATTAGGATTATTCTTAATGTTTTCAAATTATGATAGAAGAAACCTAGGATCAGTTTTATCACCATATTACAATCTAAAAGCATTCTTCATTTCATCCCAAGAGTCAATTGAATTTTTAGGTAATGAATTGTACCACTCTCTAACATCTTCCTCTAATGTATGTATAAACAATTTAACATAAACATATTCAAACTCAACTTCATAATCATCCATGATATTTTGGAAGAATTTAATATGTTGATCTCCACTAATAACATTATTCCCTTGAAATTGAGGAAACCTATTTCTGATCTCATTTGGCACCTCATTAGGATAACCCACCATACCATTGAAATTTATTGGTCTATATGTAGTGACTACAAAAGGAGCTCTAGGGTGGAGGGTGATCCATATTATTTGGTGGTGGATTTTCAAATGGAGGATTAAAATGGTGGGGAACCAAAGGTCTACTTTCATAGAAAACTCTATTTTCTTGGGTAAACAAATGTGGAAGATGAGGAATACCCTTTCTATTTGTAGGAACTAAACCTTCTTGAAACAAAGAATGTAAATATGCTTGAGGAATACCTGTATCAGAACTATCATATGTGCTAGAAAATATTCTAAAAATATAGGATCAAATTCAAAGGATTAAACACCCTTACCTCTTGAACTTTGACCACCCACAAGTTTCCAAATTTTTTTTCTTCTTGAATGTGCACTTTCCAATTCTAGGAGTAACCTTCTAGTAGGGTCAGATTTGAAAAGTATCTTCATCCATATAGTTTTGCAAAGGGGAGAGTTAATTAGAAAGGTGGGTAGGATGAAAAATTTCACTGGTCTAACCCAAATTTTCTTTGAAAGGTGGAGTTGCCACTAGGGCCTTGCACCCTAGAGATATAGATTAACTCAAAATGTTTAGAAAAAAATAATTCAAAACCTATTAGGAAAAATAACTTACAAGTCTTTATGGCATTGATAATAGTCTTGATAACCAACCTCCAATACTCTCACATGAACACAAGTTTTATGCAAAGCCTGCTTATAATTGGAAAATTATGGATAATACTAGAAGAATGGTCTCTATTTGCAGAATATTAGCAAATTTATTTTAAGGTAAGTACTCATAACGTTGCTTGGAGTAAAATGGTGCCTAGAAACATCACTGAAGCGTGTTGGTTCCCAAATCTACACCTCCCGGGGCCTTGTAATGCTTTAAGAAAATAATAAGGCTTAGAGGATGACAAACTACATGATACATGTCATTTTAAATTGAGGATATATATGAAATTATCTTTAGAAACAATCTCTTGGGATGATTAAGAGGCACATATAAAGGGGATGACTTGATCTTGCTACTTTTGGCTTTGAATTATTTAGGGTGATAGGACCCATTGGGTAACCTAAATGGAGAAAGAGGATAATTCAAACTTGAATCCTATTGATATGTCAAATGGTGGGTAAATCCAAGATATGTATGGCCATGAATATAACATTGACTTGCAAGAGTTGTCACAATAATATCATGTATACTTAATGCATCGACACAAAGTTACTTAGAGAAAACACGGTTTAGTTATTCTTTGTATCACTTTTGATGGGAATTTGAATGGGAGAAGTTTATTTAATGATTCTTGTACATAAAAAACAAGGTGGTAGATGGATATTTTATATGGAAGTGTGATGGTGTGGGGAAAATTATAGTAGGTTTGATTTATAAAGAAGGAGGAGTAAATGATGCATAATTTCTTGTAATAAAGCATCAACAATTACCATGACAAATAGTTTATCCTGGAAAGTAAATAACATATGATTAAATAGAGACAATTAAACAAAAAAATATTTTCATTAATTGATACTCAATAGTTGCAAATATTTTCAAGGTAGTATTTAAAATGCTTGACATAAAATATTATGCAAGATCTCTAATGAAGGACTTATTGCTCCTATTCTCAAACACAAAAGATACATTCAAAGGATGAAAAAAATCATTTAACCAAAGAGGTTGTAACAAGTTTTTATAACCACCTCGATAGTGTAGGGTAAATAATACAAAGTAATATGGATTTGGTGAACAAGAAGATACAACTTACCATAAATTTGATTTAGTGTATTGTTATCCAAAATTCACCCTCAAGCTAATTTTGATAACATGCATCAAGTTATTCACTCCGAGCAAATAGATTGATTTAAGGCCCAAAATCATGTTTTTGGGCCCCCTCGGCTTCTTCTAACTCTCCCATCCAAGAAGAAAACCCAACGAGTTAGAAAAGGTGAAAAAATTGCAAAAAAACAAGCTTGGGGCCGAAAAAATGAAGAAAATCGGCTAAGTCCTAGTCCAGCATCAGACAATTGGGACGTCGGGCGTGAATCATACCAAAAAGCCGCCATGGTCCACGCAATAATTGGGACGTCGGGACGCATGGGACGCAAAAAGGCGAACCGGTCGAAAGTGGAAAAAATCACCAAGTTTTGTTATCAAGCGGTTTGGGACATCTGGGCCGTAGGTACGCAAGGATGCGAACCGATCCGAAAAGCCGAAAGATACCCATTTTGAGCGGTTCGAGATATTTGTCCTGTGCAAATGACGCTTGGGACAAAAGTACGTGGAGGACGCGAACCGGCCGATTTGGCCGAAACAGGGAATTTCATCCGGGACAGTTGGGACAAAAGTACGCGTGGGACGCGGAAAAGCCGAAAGAGCCGAGAGCGAATGGAATCTCGCCACGTGTCTTCACCGCAAACAGGAACAAGGAAGCCCGAATCAGCCAAGCAGAGTTTTTCAACCGGGAAAGCTGGAAAAGGTACGCGTGGACGCGAAAAGCGGCGGCCGACAAAGAAGGAAGAAAAGTCAACGCTTGACCCGTGAAACTTCAAACGCCATAACTTTTGACTCCGAGCCTCGATTTTCATAAAATTGACTTTCCGAACGAACACACGACGTCCTCTACACCACAAAAATTGATTTATTATTTTTAATAAGGGTAGATATATTTAATTAGTAGAAAAATATTCGGCTCCAAATTCCGTTAATGCTCATTCCCGTCAAATGATAGAAAACACCTGCCAAACCCAAAATAGCTGCCCGCACTCAGAAGGCCATAAATTTTACATTTCTCAATGAAATCACACAAAATTGGTACCGTTGGAATCATGGCTCTGAGCATGACACAAAAAAATCAAGAAATTTCAGATTTGATGAGAAATTGATTGATATTTTTAAGAAAACGTGGCTGGGTTCATAACAGTGTTTTATTTGGTGGTTGGGAGTGCAATTAAGAGGCATGGTCATCATTATTTCTCTGCTGCAACACATGGGACAGTATGGGGAGCCTTTTACAAGTAATATATAATCATTTTACTCCATTTAATGCCTCTTACAAGTGGTTGAAGGACAGATTTCGGGATTTTCATTTTTTCCCCTCTCTTCTCATTTTTTTATAAATTGGAGTGTTGGGCTCATATAGAAGAAGAGAGTTTTCGATAGCAAAGCTCACAAAATTGCTTTGTGAAGCCAATGTGCTGTAGAGGACCTTATAGTGGACTCCTTGCATGGTGATCCAGTGCCCTTAACGTGTAATAGATTGAATCATGTATATCATATGAAGCAATAAAATATCAGCCAGTGGATGTGTCTTCCCATGTGTTTTTCTTGCATTCTTCTTGCCCCTTTAATCTTTATACAAGAATATTGTGTTTATTATTATGTTCTTGCAGGGATTTATTATCATTGTGTATGCTTGGGATATCATTTGAATGCATTTTGCTAGATTATGGAGAACTGTCATCACCTCTTCTAGTGTGCACTTTGCTTCAGATTTCACACATTTGGAGGACTACTCTCACACCCCTCCTTTTCTAGTGTATCACCGCTTTAGTGTAGGCTTTCATTTGATGCATTCTCTCTCCCGATCTCTTGAAATTTAGATTAGAATAGTTAGTTTCCCCTGCATTAGAGTAGATTGTATGGTAGTTTAGGAGCAAGAACCAACTTTCTCCGGAGGTCTATCTCAAGTAGCAAGTCCCACAACTTGGAGATAGTACCAATGTTATCCAATCACACCGTGAGTTCAAGTATATGCACTTGTATAAACACAGGGGTGCTGTGATTTGGTGATAACATGTATTACATGCAAGAGCAATAAAACATTGTTGTAAAAATTATAACTCATTAATCAAATTTCAACATACAAGATCCATAACAAAAAAATAGAATCATAAGTAGGCATATGCCATTCAAAATTTCAATTTCTTTATAAGGGGACATGAATTCAATGCCCTCAATGTTAGCCAATGGCTGTACAATACAACTACCTTGAGACAAAAGCTTGAATACTCAAAGTTCATATGTATTCCATATAAGCCAATGTAAACATGCAGAGTTACTTCTTCAATTTTTCAAAAATAGAAAAATTCCTCTTATTTCATAGGAGGACCAACCCTCATATTTATAAAAATATGTTATGAATTTACTCTAATTCCCCCTCAAGGCATATGCGATCGATCCTGCAGAAGGTGTAGAAATGAACTCCATATTTGGAAAATATCTTCTAACTACAAATATTCTTATGTTACCCACCTACTGATTCTATTTTTTTGTCATAATGTGCAAGTGTGTAATATATCCCATTTACACTATCCAATCCTCTCTTGTTTTGTTTATCTTTTTGCGCAATCACTCATGTACCCAACCACAAACCATTTGTTCCTTGATGTCATTATTCAAAATGATTTTGCACTTGATTTTTAGAAGATATGTTTTGGGAAATGAATAACCATGGATATTCATTTGAATTTGATGCTTCCCTTGCACAAAACCTTTAATCAAGCCAAAATAACACTTTTTGACATATATCATTCCACTTTCCCTTTTTTAAATCCATGTGAGCATCCAAAATTTATCTCGCATTTAATACTGATATGATAATTCACACGAACCTTTCCAAAATTCATCTTCTATAAATTCTCACTAATTATTTTATGAGTCCTGCAATTCCCTTGGGTATTTTAAGTGTATATTCTTGTGAAAAATCAACTTTATCCCTTTTCTAGCAATGACATAGATGGAAATGGGAATTTTTTTGAAAGATATTTCTTTAGAAGCTCTGCACAGTATATTCAATATTTCTAGCCCAAATGAAGCTTTTGTTAGGATGTTTTTTTGATTGAAGGCCAAATAGAGTCTATAGGACCACTAATCCCTCCATAGTATTTCTAGATTTGATGAGGAAGCTCATCAAAATCACTTCCTTCTTCTCCATGTTCCAAATTTTATTTCACCACTTGTTTCTACCATAAGATTACAATGTTCCTAAGAAGTTAAAGAAGTTTTGGATCCATTGCATGCCAACTATTAAAAGAACATCATTCATATATCCCTTACATTATTTACTCGAGGAATTGGTAGAGAAGGAAATCCCAATCGATATCCATGTAGTTTTTGATGAAAATCCTGAAGAGGACATATCCTCAATTTCTTGTAGAATAGACGTAATAGAGAAAAGGATCACTAATCTTGAAAAATATTCAATGAAATCTAATTCGAGAAAGCTCCTAAAGTTCCACTACCACCATTGAAGAGATGTAAAAGGGGTCTAGTTAATCTAGTAGGTGCATCCAAGCCAGTTTATGTTGATTAGATTTCTTTACTCGAGCTATCTCATGTTATGCCAGTTGATGTACCTAGGCCATCCTCAACCTACAAAACTATTACTCAAGAGGGGTACTAAGGCATATCTCATAGGAGGGATTAATCTCCTTGAATGGGTCTCTTCTTATAGGAAAAATTTGGAATTGATTAATATTTTAGAAGGCCCAAGGAAAAACATCAAGGAGCTTATGGACCAGGGTATGTCTCACAATTTAACAAGAGATATTCAATATGTTCATGGTGCTCAGGACCATAAGGAACTTGATTTTAGGATGAAAAAGATGTTAGATCGTATCCCCACCTTTGCAGAGGATTTTGTAATTATAAATTGACAATGTATTTAATTATAAAAATCCCTTTTTGTATATGTATACCAAAAGTTATGTGAATTTCAAGGGTTGGGGCCCTATAGAATCCCCATTTTGTTCCTAGTATATACATATATTCTTTTTCACTTTCTTTGTTAATTCAACTATTATTTCTCTCAAATGATCATACCTCTGGATGGTAGAGTAATTATTTTCTCAACAAGATCAATATTGCATGACTTGGTTACCCACAATGAGAGTTACAGTGAAAATGATTCATCGCTGCGTTCATGGATTTTCCTTGCAATTTTCTCTTCTTCACAGTCTTTTAAATATATTGAATGTCCCATGGCCTCTTCACTTCTTTTGATGATCTTTGAGTATCCTAAAACTTTTGAAGTTTGTAGAATACTAACATGTGAAATACTAGCGGAATATTGAATCGAGTGTACCATGCTTTGTTACATATCTAAACTCTCAATCCTTTGCAAAAATTATCTTTGTGTTATCAAATCCTTGAACATTAGACCAATTTTACTTAAAGCACCATCCTCTTACTTCCTTTACTTCATGGATTCTATCCTCATCTGAGTTTCAAATATCCCATGGGTTCGAAACCCGCTATACCTTGAATTTCCTTAGCCTATGAGACTGAGTTAATGCCACAATAGCTAATCGTGCCAAAATCCCACTTAAGTCCCATGATGATTTTTGTTATTTCACGGATTAGAAAAAACCCATGGAACATTAAATTTTACACCCCACGGATGATTAGATTTGTGTACCATGGTATTCTTAGAACACAATTTCCTAGCTCATTTTATAATTTGTTTCAAAATTATGGGGGGGTAGTTTTTTTAATAACATAACTCTCTCGCTAATGAATCTATGTGAAATGAAGTCTCAAATACTAGTTTACTCTAATTGTAGGTACTGGTTTAAAATGAGTACCAACATAGCCAAAGAAAATTCATGGGAATGTGAAATCATGCAAAATACACTTGAACTGTTTTGAAAAAAGCATAATAAACCCACTCCCAACACTTGGCATTCAAATTTAACTCTACATATAAAAATATTATCAATAGTGGGAGTTTTGTGGATCCTCTTCAAGTTTTGGTGCCATGAGAGAAAGAGATGGTTGAGAAATAATTTCAGCCAACATAAGACACATGAATTGTTTTTCAAAACTCTTGAAGTCAATCTTTGACTTTAGCCAACAATGATAGTTGGATATTCTCGAAATGGGTTTGTGGAGAAAGACTTGGAAGTTGTAGAGTGATACTGAAGGAAGAAAAACCTCACAACTTGTGTTGTTTCCTCCCATCTATTCCTATCATCACCTTGGATAGGTAGGAAATATACTAAGCTTAACAAAGAATAAATTATCCTTTCCTAGATCATTACATTTCCGAGTTTTACTTCAAGGATTGCGGTGTGTTATGGATTATGATAAGATAAATGGTAGAAAAGTTTTTCCTAGGAAAATATTTAAAATGGAAATAGTCTTCTGCAATCAACCTAGATATTTTTATATATAATTTGGAGAGGTGGGAAATCAACTATGTCACCTTTGTAAATTTCATGACTATACTATGACATTAGCTTGTTTTTGTTTCACAATATACTTCTCGCATAATGGTTCCACATGACCTCTCTACCACATTATCCCTCTTTAAAAAAGTGATTATGTAGAAACTTATCAAAGGAAAAAGTATTATTGGACGATTTACCTTAGTAAGTGTGTGCTTTTGGAGTGCATGTTGTGCCACCCGTAGCACCTCCTCAATTCCATATTGTTGATAAAGGCATGGTTTTCTTACCTTGTCTTTCATAATTTTTGTATTTTTTTCAGTTTTTCCTTTACAACAAAATATTAATTATTGTTCATTCAAATTTGTACCGTGTCTCGGATATGAAAGAAATAAGTTGTTTGAGTCAACAATGGGACTATCTCCAAGTTGTGGGACCTTGTGCACTTGAGACAAACCTCCAGAGAAGGTCGGTTCCTCTACTTATACTGCTACTACTACTCCTAATGTTGAAAGTGAAACCTAAGCTAACAATGCCAAGGGACCAGGATAGAAGGATAACATGAAAATGGAAAACTAAACTAAGGGAGGATAGAACCAAAAAAAGTGGGATGAACACTATCTATTTTGAGTGAAAATGAAGGAGAAAGCATGAAGAGAGGCTAGGCACACATAATAAAGACAAAAATGCATTCACACGATCGATTCCATGAATCACAATCAAGAAAATGGAGTTATAAGGGATTTAAAGTGACACAACAAGAACACAATGCAAAAGGGAGGCAAGAAAGAAGAATAGAAACACGCCTAAGAAAAGAATAGCCAAAAAATTATGCTTTAATTACTTCCAAGGATGCAAAACATGTTACAATGGCATATGAGGCTGATATCCACATGCAAGAGCCGTATCTACAAGTTTGCAACTCAAAATACAAAGATATGGAGTCATTATCAAATGCTTTAGAAGGTCTAAAATGTATGACCCTTTTGATAATGAGTGAGATCTTACATTTATAGATGAATCGATGAGAGAGAGAGGAGAGGAGGAGGGAAAACTCATATTTTGAATCATAACCACCAACAACAAGCAACAAATGCCTGCAAATCCACCTGTAATCTGTCGAATGCGCATCTCCAAAAGTTTGTTTGGCATGTTAGAGAAGAAAAGGGGTGATATCTACACCAATTTGGGTGGTTTGAGCAATCAAATCTTGTATTAATGGCGTGATATACATTTTCTAGCTTCTCACCTACCAAATCCCATTGAAATTTGAATTTGAATGGTCTAGGTATAGCCCATGTCAAAGAAACTTTCTAACAAGATCTCGACACACAAAGATATGAGCATTAGAGCATAATTTATGGCTGTCGAAGATCTGTGGTGCAAACCTAACATGCAAGACATGTGGTGCACACTGATTGACTGAAATATTGGCCAAATGTACATCTATTTTGTCATTTCTACCACGTGTCACATGCTAGTTCATTGTCCAGATTTAGTGCCCTTTTAGCATGCTTAGATTGGCTACATGTAACACACTCAATGTCTGATAGATGCCATGTGGCATAAAATGGTGAATAATAAGATGCAAAGGCATGCATACGAGAGGAAAAAGAGGAAGGGTGTGTGAAAAGGTATGTGCATGGGAGAAATATAAGAATAACCCACCGAGAGGAAGGCATGGTTAAGGTTCAACTATTAAAAAAATATGTGTGATAGTAAGGATGGAATGAGTGGAGAATTTTAGGGACTTAGCTAAATTTTGGAAGTAGGTTGGAGGCACGCATATGAAGCATGCACTTCGGAAGAAGGTGAATGCGTAGAGGGTGCGCACTTAGCAAAAATGGAACAAAGAGGAATATGAAAAGAAGAGGTGAAGGAAAGGAGGAGCACATAAGGGCCCACGAGGAATATGTAATGATGAGAATGTTCCAAAGGACAAAATGAGGTGTGTGCAACTATAATGTAGATCATTAGAGCCAGAATGGAATGTAAGTTATCCAAATAATGAGGGGAGTTATTTTAGATAGAAATTTTGTAACTTTCGGGGTCATCCTCTTGCTAGATAAAGGAGATCAATAGCTCTTGAAGCATCCATTAGGCATGTAGTCTATTATGTAATTATGAGATTATGATTTGGAACCTTGAAGAACTATCCTTGAAGTCACTTGATGAAATGTTTCAAATCATTATGAATCCCGCAAGACTACCGAAAATTGCTAAAAGATAACTAGTGTCCTAGAAGCAACAAAAGAGCATGCACAAGAAGCACACAAGAAATAAAGAACTATGTATAAAAAAATAATGTGTGTATAACACACTTGGAGGAATTGAAACTACTCTAATTTATACAGTGATGTAGAAAACTTAATGGAATGGTTTGAGATGGATCCAATTGATTGGGATTTGTAGTGCACTTCCATCAAGATGAGATAAATCAAAGAATTAGCCTCTTTGCATGAACTGATGATGTATGGGCCACTCCAAAGTGCATCAAATTTTGAATGACACCCTAATTTAGATTTATCGACATCTCATTTTAAGACTTAGTCCCCAACTTTGAAATTTGAGGCCTAGCCTTTATGTCAAACCACTTCTTTGTTACTTGTTAATGTTGTTCTAGCTAGATCATGGAAGCATTCCTTGATTCTTCAAGTTCAACCAGCTCTTCCATTTTGATTTCTCTTTGATATGCACCCTCAAAACTATATGTTGGGAAATCTCCAATGAAGGAAACTCAAGAGATAAAGGAGTCTAGCTTCCTTACCATAAACAAGATTATAAGGTGAAGTTCTTATTGCCTTCTTCATTGTGATTTTTTCTTCCCAGAGAGTGCATGAGACCTTTATATGCCATTACTTTTGGCTGATATTCATTGTGCTTCATGATCCTGATCAGGTTCTTGTTTGTAGACTCTTCCAAGCCATTACCTTAAGGGTAATAATTGGAGGAGGTATTCAAATATATACCAAGACTAAGATCCCAATCAATGATTCTAGTACTAAGGAAGGCTTTTGTATTATCATAGATAATGGTCTAAGGAATGCCACACCTTATTAGAATGCCTTCGAGAAATTTTAGGATGATGACTCATGTGATTCCTTCAAATAAGATAGCTTCTATCCATCTAGTGAAATAATCTATAGTGTTAGTACCCACTTTTGGCCATCATTCGAAGGAGGATTGATCATTCCTATGAAGTCAAGACCCCATTATGCAAAATGGTGATCTACTTGGATTCATCCTAGGGAAGCACTACCAATTTTTTTCTTTCCTATAAATAAAGCTCATTCTTTGCATTTGATGACCCACTTGTGTGCATCCACGAACATAGTAGGAAAAAGAGTCCTACCATTATAATCTTCATTGTTGTAGTCTTATCGTAGAAGTGTCCACTAGAGAATCCATCATGAAATTTTGCTAACAATTTTTCATTCTACATGCCATCAATACATCTCAGTGGCACATCATCAAGATTCTTCTTGAAGAGAAAACCATCAATCAGAACATACATAATAGATTACATCCTTAGATGCCTTATTTTTGTTTTATTTAAACCATTAGGGTATGTTCCCTTGAAAAGGAATGTGATAATGTCCTTCATCTATATGCACGCATCAAGGGATTCATTCATTTTAGGCTCTACATGTGGGAGAACTTGATCCATAAAAATGATGTCTCAGGTTCACCTTGTGTGTCCTCAACAAGATATTTAAAGAGCGTGCTTCCTCTTACTAGGTTTGTGGCTTTTATAGTCACATCATACTCCATGATATTGGTCACCCACCTTGCTCTCTTTTCACTAATTTATACTCCCATGATGAAGTCTCTAAGAGCAGGGTGAGAAACTAGCACCTTGATATGATTCGTGGTGAGCATACTCTTGAATTTCTTGAGTGCGTGCATGATGGCGTAGACCCATTTTTCAAGTGTGATCGTATTTCAATTCATAATTTTTCAATTTATGATTGAAGAAATCCACTGCTACTCTAGTCTTTGTTCATTTTTTTACATTAAGAAAACAACAACACTTTCATCAGTGCCATAAACATAACGGATGAAATCCCTTGAGTATCTCTGGATTAATGAGTGTTGGTGTGTGAGAAATCTCTAGCTTGATCTTGTTGAAGATATCCCTTCCTTCTATTGTCTAAATGAAGGATGTGTCTTTCTTGAGCATGAGGGTGATGGGCCTAACTAGTCCTGTAAAGTTAGGAATGAATTTCCTAACAAATTTGATTTTATCGAGAAATGACTATAAGGATTTCTTGTGCGCCAACAGGAAAGAGCTAGGATAACTAAAATGTGTCATGATTGATTACGATTCCATCCTTTGAGACCACATGGCCCAAAATATTACCCCATGCCATCAAAAATTACACTTCTTGGGGTTAAGAGATACCCCAAAAAAATTTCATCTCTCAAATACTTTCTCCAG
The DNA here is from genome assembly GCA_018340775.1 of Taxus wallichiana var. yunnanensis. NCBI lineage: Eukaryota > Viridiplantae > Streptophyta > Pinopsida > Cupressales > Taxaceae > Taxus > Taxus wallichiana. The sequence goes on from CM031243.1 coordinate 742,825,054, forward strand.
ATGTGTCATGTGATCTATGCCCTATTTTGAGAAATCATTTATATCATCGAGGTAAACCAAGATGAACTCATTGATGTATCCTTTAAAGGAAATATCCATGACGCAATGAAAATTCATGTCTACATTCAACAAACCAAAGGACATATTTTGATATGTGTACATTCCCCACTTGGTTGTAAATGTTGTTTTGAATTGATCCTCTTCCTTGACCAGGATCTGATTGAAACTCGAGTATCCATCCAAAGATAGAGAATCCCTGTTGCACCAACCACTATCTTTAGAATATACTCCATAGAAGGAAAAGGATAATGATCTTTTAGGGATGCCTTATTTAAATCTCTAAAATTTCACCATTCTTCTTACGTCTCGAACCAAATTCGTGACCCTAGTAGAATACTTGATCGGAAATATTATATTTTCCTCAATGATTTTGGATAACTCCATCCTCATGAGGGGCTCTATCTTTGGATTGAATGGCCTCTATTTTAGCTTGACATGTTTGTCTTTAGGATCAAGGTTAATAGCATGTTGAGCAATACTTGGATCAAATCATTTGAGGTATTCATATTCCCATGAGAAGATGTCACTTTATTTTTGATAGAGAGATATGAAGGCTTATTTTTCATCACACATGCAAGATCTACTAAACAAAAATATTTTCCATGTGCAATAGTGACTGGATTGTAGTCTTCTTGTGTCACACACATATTCTATTCTTTACCCTTGAACTCATCATCAAGGCTGAATATTTGTTCTAAGGTGACCAACCCTTTAGGTAACTTGTTTGTCTTCAACTCTATTACTTGGTCACCGTAACTATCATGTAACTCAACTTGCATGCTTGATGAGAACCCAAATTTATTCTGTATGAATTGGATGATCTATGCGTCACTATAAAACACTTTCCAGCTAGTGTTATTGTTAGGAATAGATGGCATAATCACCATTTCGACATGTTGTGTGTTTCTTTAACAAATTCTTAAGCTAGGGATAACTATGAACCAAGTGCGCCATCATCCGATCAAATTATTTGTTCAACTTTCTTAGTACCACCTTCAGATTTAGAGCATTAAATCTCTCAAGGAGGACCCAAAATTTGTGTTTATAAGATTTGAGAAGCTTATTATTTGCTACACATTTGTTTGTAACCTGGTGGATGACTAATTTTGTGTCCCAAAAAATCAGAGCGCCTTGATATTTTTATTTTCAATAATAAGCAGACCATGCACCAACGTCTCATATTCTTCTATATTATTGAACAGGAAAACTACAACTTGTGTGCAAATAATAATTTCTCATCCTTAGGAGAAATGAGAAAAAAACCCATGCCCACACCATTTCTCGCTTACGGAACTATCAAAGTATAATTTCCACAAACCCGCTTTTTCTTTTTTTTGCTTCAATGCACATGGTAACACAACTTCTTCTTTTCAAGGATGTAATATGTACCAAGCCTAGTTTCAAATGCTTTGAGCTATTCAACATATGGATCAAATTTTTGGTGCCTCTCACCCATTCATCTAGCACTAGATAAGGTTTAGAGGTGTAACAAGATGCTCTTCATAAAATGACACTTATTCTTCTTGGATTAAGTAGTTGGCTTGATAGGAGATAGGTCATATGACTCAACATGATAATAAAATATTTTCTTAGCTTGTATGGAAAACTAGGCACCATACCTTGTATTGAGTAACATATGGGACCAATCCGAAGACAAGTAACCCCACACTTTGGCAATAAAATCCTTTACTGACACGGGGAAAAAAAAAAAAGGAGGTGGGTCAATAATTAATACATCCGGAGTTATCGTGAGGCTTGGACATGCATGAAGGGTTAACTCAAGATCATTGATAACTCTAAGGTTATTAATAGTTGAGCCATCAAGTTGCAAGAATCCCTTAGACAAAGGGTTGTACTTAAGACCTAGGACATCAACAATTTTCTTAGGCATGACAAAAGTAGTAGTGCCCAAGTCAATCATACAATTGTGCACAAGGTGTTTTCCTATGATCAAGGACATATAGAAAGGTGGGGTTTTGACAATATTACCCGATTCTCCTCCTCTTGAAAGATATTGACAAAAGCACATAAATTTTGGGTATTTGGATCAACATGGGAATTTGGGCCATAGCTTCATGTAATAGGTCGTGGTGAGATGGATTGGTCTGCAGCATCCCACATTATGAAATTTATGTTTGTTTTCTTCATCTAGTCAACAATGCTAAATGAAATACCACTAAATTGTGCATTGGGGGCAAAAAGAACATCTCTTCTTAATTTTCTAGGTGTAGAGGCAAGAGCCTTAGCTAACACGAGAGGATTGACATACAAAAGGAGGAATGCACATTACTTCAAAAGGAGCATTATGTGAGACTTCACACGTAAGAAATTGTATGCATGCCTTTACTATAGATGACATAGCTATATCTTTTTTATTTTGAGGATCAGCCTATGTTGTGGGAATCAAGACTTGTGTGCTAGACTCGAGCATTATCTTCTTGTACCTTGTGTTATCAAAACTTGGGCGCATGGTCTATTTGTATCATATGTAGCTTGATTAACTACATATAAGTCCTTAGTGCCAAATAATATCAAGTTCACCTCAAAAGGTGTTTTTGAATTCTCTTGGTTCTCTCGCTTCACTCACACCGGTGGAAGGATCATAATTAGAAGCATTTTGGATCATATAGGCATGTGTATGTATGGCATTGGTGCAATGATATTTACTATGAGGCATGTTGTAAGGAAAGCACCATTCTGACTCTTGCACCATGTTGTTCTAAACTTGAGGAAGTTATTGAATTGTGTTGGGTGCTGAAGAGGTTGCACTAGAGGGACCACTTGTAAGGGAAGATGAGCATTAACATATCATATATTATTTTGTTGGTTCTTCCCATATCTCTAGTTTCCATATTGATTCTTCCATGGCTGATTGTTTGATTATGTGTCTAATTAGAATTTTTTTCAAAGGCTTGCACTTGCTACTTTTCTAAGGATATCACTTTACTGACAAGTTCCTAATCAAGGATCTTCATCTCTTGAATTTATTTTTGTTGGATGGGAGAGTAGGATGTGGATCAAATTGGTTGCACTCTCCGCATAGGTCTAAGAACAACAAAATGAAGGGGCATTGGAGACATTTCTAGGAATAAGGGCATATGAGGTCTATGATCCAACTTTCCCACCTGGATAAGAGTGTTCTCTTCCCTTATTGCAATGTTATAAGCAACATAGATGGTTCTACTTCCCATGGATTGAATCATGACTGAAATTTCACTATTCAAATCCCTTAGATAATACAAGAAAAAATGTTGGGATGTAGGCCTTACCACTTGAGGGATTCTGTCCCAAGTCTCTGGAATCTGATATTGAAATCTGTCATCTACTCATTGGGTTTCATCTTTGTTGTAGTCATTTGTTCCACCAAATATAATTGATCTAAATTATCTTCAAAATAATTACATAGATATGTTCCAAGCTCATCCCAGGTAGCAATAGATGCAGGTCTCAAACCTATATACCATTGAAGTGCTTTATCCTTAAATGAGGTTGCAGCACTTGAATGCTACATCATCATGCTTGATCAAGTAGATAAAGCATACATTTTCCACATCTAGATATGCTTCAACAAGTGTAACTTGATTTTCTCCCATGAAGTATGGAATGTTCTTGATTGTAGCTGGTGGCATATCATGCTATGCATTGAAATTGAGAGGGATTCCACATTGAAATTGGAAATTTTTCTTAGAGGATGATATGGCTAGAGTGCAATGGAAAGGCATGTAGGTATTTTTGAGGTCAAGTGGAATGTGATCAATGCGTTAGAGATGGAGATGTACACACGATGTTCTAGTGCATACTCTCCTCAAAGATAGCTGGAGATATTTAAATGCCTCTTTAGCTAGTGCACTTTGTCTTATATGCACTCTTCTCATGAAAGACACTCAAGATTGCTGAAATAAATAGATCTTGAAGTGTTTGGAGTCATCAAATGTGTTGAAACAAGCCTCCAAAGGCTAGAAATTACTAAATCACACACCAAACTTAGCAATGTTGAAATTTAAGCTTTTAACTCTCATCCCACAAGGCATTCCAAAACCGTTGGCCATTTAAACTTGCTCTTATGTCTTGGATCTGAAATAATTGAGTCGAGTCAACAATGGGACTATCTCTAAATTGTGGGACCTTGCATGCTTGAGACATACCTCTAGAGAAGGCTGAGTTCTCTACTTCTACTTCTACTTACTACTACTCATAATTGTGAAATTAAAACCTAAGCTAAAAATTCCAAGGGACCAGGGATAGAAGGATAACATGAAAATGGAAAAATAATCTAAGGGGGAAATAACACCAAAAAAATTAGGATGAATACTATTTATTTTAGTGAAAATGAAGGAGAAAGCATGAATGAAGGCTAGGCACGCACAACACAGACATAAATGAATTCACACGATAAATTCCAAAAACACAGTAAGAAAATGGAGTTGCAAGGGATTTAAAGTGACACATTAAGCACATAATGCAAAAAGGAGGCAAGAAAAAATTATTACAAATAGTCTAGGAAAAGAATAACCACAAAATGGTGCTTTAATTACTTCCAAGGATGCACAACATGCTACAATGGCATATGCATCCGATATCCACATATAATAGCAAAATATAAAGGTTTACAACTCAAAATAGAAAGATATGGAGTCTTTAGAAATGCTAGAAGTTCCATTTATAGATGAATTTATGAGAGAGAGAGAGAGAGAGGAGGAGGAAAAAATTGGATTTTGAATCACAACCACCAATAACAAGTAATAAATGCCTACAAATCCACCTGTAATCTATCAAATGTGCACATCCAAGTCTATTCGGTGTGTGGAGAAGAAAATGGGTGAGATCTCGCATCAAATCAGGTGGTTGGAGGAATAAGATCCTGTATTAATGGCATGATAGAAATTTTCTAGCTTCTCACCTATCAAATCCTACTAAAATTTGAATTTGAATAGTCTAGGGTGTAACCCATGTCAACAAATTTCTAACGAGGCTGCGTGCATAAGGATATAAGCACTAGAGCAAAAGTTATGACCTGTCTAGAATATTGGTAGGTTTGACACCATGTGTCACGTATTAGTTCGTTGATTTTTGGCCAAAATATTGGCTAACTATAAATCTATTTTGTTGTTTCTACCATGTTTCACATATTAGTTCATTATGCTTCAGCAGGTGCCCTATTGGCACACTAGATTGGTTACGTGTAGCATACTCAATCTTTTATAGATGCCATATGACACGAGAATGGTGTAGAAGATGGTGCAAAGGCATGTGCACGAGAGAGTGAGGCACGTGAAGAAAATAGAGGAAGGGCATGCACAGAGGGCATGCACACACATGATAAATGAGATAATAAACTACTAGAGGAAGGCATGGTTAAGGCATAACTATTATAAAAATATGTGTGACAGAAGGAAGGAGCAAGTGGAGAATGCCAGGGACTTAGCTAATTTTGGGAAGTAGGTCTAGAGCACACATAGGAAGATGCACTACTGGGAAGAAGGAAAATGCATAGAGGGTGCACACGTAGGGAAAATGGAACAAAGAGGAAAAGGAAAAGAAGAGGTGAAGGAAAGAAGGAATGCACAAGGGTGGCAAGGAATATGTAACCACGAGAATGTTCCAAAGGAGAAAATGAGGTGCATGTAAATTGTAATATAGATCATTAGAGCAAGAATGGAATGTAAGTTGTCTAAATAACTATGGGAGTTATTTTGGATAACAATAATAATACCATGGAATATATCAATTTTGGCCATTTCAAATGAAATTATTGTGAAAAATAGTAAAAAGATAACTCATGTCTTACGTAACTTGACCGATACTTTAATCATCAATTGTGTTTATAACCAAAACCTTATAAATTTTTAAACTCGAGAGCATCAAAATTAGGTGTTCGTTATCACTTGTACTAACGATAATTAGATGAGCCTTTAAATAGAACAACCATTTTGTTTACCTTACAAAGTTATAAAAACATGATTTTTGGGACTCCCAAAACGTCTTTTTGTAGTCCCAAAATCATGCACTTACTATTACATTTATATCATCGGGTATGTTATTTTATATATGGATCTTGCATAATAAAATTATTCACTAGTGACCTATCCCCTAGTCATGTTGTTAGTTAGTCGGTCATCATTGTTATGTGTCTACATTACGGTAGTTAGTTGTCTATATAGTTTTGGTGTCTTATAGGGTGTCTTATGTGTCATAATTTCTTGATTGTCATCTTCGGTCCTACACTAGGGCACCCCGGGAACCCTGGTTTGAGATTTTAGGTGCCCTAGTTTCCGTAACTCTTGGTCCTAATTTATTTCTTTGAGGTCAGTATTTGTCATTACCCCGTTCATTCCCCTAGGTGGTAGTCGGCGTTTTGGGTCACTAGTGTCGAAATTTGAACAAGAGATCATGATATAAACATAACATACTCACCACATTATGGGCATACATCTTACTATTAAGGGAAACTTTATACTAAGGCAAGGGCCTCCATTTGGGAATATTCTACATTTGCCTCACACAAGCATTGAGGGAAAAGGTTATAATCATTCTATTCCATCCACCATTTGTATCTTTAAATCTAGTTATTCCCCCTACTTCTGTTATTGTTATTGGCACTAGGGAACCCTAGGAACAAAATTGCATACACAACAAAACAAAACTACATTAGGTCTGGAATGTGGTGCAATGTTTAGTTGTAAGTCCACCATTGTGGTAACTAAGGTCAGTCCAACCCCTTCATTTGCATCTTTATTTTTGGGGACTTTATTCCTTATATGGGGTTTTATAGGTAGATCTTCACATCATATTATTAGCGATATAAGAAAAGATACAATGATAAATGTGCGATAGATATATGAAGATACAAAGAAGACCTATGACATTGCCAAAACTAGATTTTGAGCCTTTTTGCAGACTAGGGAGCCCAGAACATAGACTAAAGTGCACCCTCAAGCCGCTGCTTCTCTCTAGGCAACCCGGTTCACAAATCTCCAACTTCGTGGTTTCTATAATAAAATATTCATACCCAGTCCAGCCCACATATCATCATGTCCAAGTCCAACACATATTAAGGTAAGTTATATTTAGGTTAGTATCTCAGTCCAATATTTCGTATTTACTTCACTTGAAATCGTAAAAATCATCTATTTAGTATTTCAATTCATATCAGTTATTCCATTACTTTTTCTATTTAGATTAACTATTAGGCCCATAATATTTTCCTATTTTAGTTAATCATTTTGGTGAACCTATCTTTTCAAATAGTTTTCCCTAGGATCCACTCAACACCTAATGGAAAAAAATCCCTCATCTTATTTTCCCATCATGTCTCACTTTAGTGTTAATCCTATTTATGATGAGGTTTTCATAGCTGAACTCAAGGCTTTATATAGTGTTCTGCTTGCTACACCCACTCACATCCAACAACAACTTTTAGATGGCCAACAACATGTGCCTACTAGTTTTGTAGATTCTCCTATAGGCATTATCATTGTTGATGATCCTATTGCATTTACTCATTGTACACCATGCCATATGGTCACTTGTGATCCTCCTTTTGACCTTTCACAAGAAACTTTAGATGATTCCCTTATTGATTACTTGTTAGGTATTGACAATCATTCTTCTTCTATTATTCCAACCATTGATATAGATCCTTCTCATGGCCCTACATCTTCTGACATTGCTTCCCCCATACATCTCATTCTAGCTCACATTCTCCTTTATATTATGTTGATGATCCTATTGATAGTATTTTTAGCAACAACCTTGTTCCATCTACTACTGATGAGTCAGATAAGGGTCATGAGTCTCCTTCTTTCCATACTACCAAGTGTGTCTCACCTACTCCATTGCTATCTTCCCCTGAGATCGCATCTAGTGCTACTCATGAGTCACCACCATCTGCTACTTCCTCTTCACCTATTATTTCATCTCCTCTTAGTACATCTTCTATACAGGTTTCCTCACCAAGTGCTTCACCTATTATGGAGGTTTTTGATGCTAGTCTAACTATTACCACATATATTCCACCTATATCACATGTTATACCTTCTTCAACACCTACTATTAGTGTGCCTTTAGTATCAAATCCTTCTCCATCACCTTTGGATATCCCTATGATCACTCACAATGGAAAATTACAACCTCTTAACACATTATTTCCATCTTCTACCATCCCTTCATAGGATATCATTTCTCTCATGCATGCTGTAGGACAATTACAATCACAAGTTCAATCTCTCACTTTAGAAAGTAAGGCCTATTATGCTTCTATTGACAACAATTCATTACATGGAAATTCAGATCCCTAAGAAGATTCATAATTTTGCATTCCCTCATGACTTCACCATGCCTACTTTCACATGTTTTGATGGTACGGGTGACCCTCATACTCATCTATTATATTATCGTAGGGCTATGGATTCCTATTCTAATGATAGATTACTACTCAAGGATTTTCGTTATAGTCTTACTAGATGAGGCATTACAATGGTACACTCATCTCCTCTTGGATCCATTAGTAATTTTTATGACATGGAGGACACCTTCCTCCATCATTTTATAATAAAAATGGCCCTAAGGTTACTTATGATCGGTTACCTACTTTACATCAGGGCTCCATAGAACCTATTAAGGATTATATTCTTAGATTCAATGCTTGTATCCATCAACTTGTTTTCCAACCCATAGATCTTGAGAAGTAATTTATTTTCTATTGTGGCCTTATTCCTCCACTCAAGAAACGATTACAGTATGATACATGTGAGTCATTCATTCTCCTATGCTATAAGGTTATTGACTTAGAACATTATATTCTCTCCACACATCATAGATCCCCCACACACCTCTATGGCTAGTGCCTCATCTAGTTCTCCACTAGAGCCTATGGTTGAGCATCCTACACAGTCTCCATCTTTTCCTCCTAAGAAAAGTAAACAAACTCAACCCTCTTCACCACAAAATTATACTCCTTCTTTGGCTCCGTAACAAGCTACTCCTCCTACCACTCCACCTCAGTCACGTCAACCTTTGCATTTCTCTCATCACGCTTGACCACATGATGTGTTGTGTGTTTTTCTTACTGAGTGGTTAATTCACCTACCTTCCAACCAACATCATCCACAACATTGGTTACAACGTCAGCATGACCAACCTTATTGCAACTATCACTACATAAATGGCCATAGGGACAATGACTGTCTTTCCCTTAAAGATAGGTTACAACAATTAGAGGATAAGGGCATCATCTCCTTTGGTTCTCGATCACATGAGAAATCCATATATCCTCTACCTTGATAGAGAGTTTCTCCTATGATTGAGTCTTCTCCTACATATGATGCTTCAACTATGATGTATCCACCATAGTCTGCTATTCATATGCATTCTCCACCACATCCATCACATTCATTGCATCCACCTCATTCATGATATCCACCATGTGTCATGTTGCTACTTCACATTGGCCACCACAACACTCCTCTTTCACACATCCCACCACAAATCCATATGATATTCAGTTTGTCACATATCCACACACTACTCCGATTCCACATGCTTCCACCACCTCATGTTGTATAGGTCTTTAGTAGGTGATTTATATCACCTCACCTCACCAATGATGCACTTGTGTTATTATGGTTCTTACATGGTTGTTGAGGGATAATTTATAAGAACCTTCCATCATGCGCTTTGTCATTTCATCTAGTGCACTCAATCATTTCCTGATGACACACTCTTGCTTATGCATCTCATTCTTGATTGCCGAGGTGTCTTAACTACATGAGCCTATTCATTCACACACTAGGGGCATCACTAATATTCCCCCTTATACTTTCATCACACTAACATATTATGACTACATTAAATCTTCACACATTCATTACGATACATTCATTTTACTATCACATACTTCCTATTATTACATTTATTCTAAAATCATCATTGTATTAACTACATGCTACACATTCCATTAAACTTCATCATTCACACATTATATACCATTACTAAAATTATAATGTGAATTTATATTCATAAAACAAAAACAATACACATACTAGGAAAATAAATATAGTATTAAACAACATCTATTACATCACAACAAAAACATTCCAACATAGATTTATCATATATCAAAAATAGGTGTCCATACATATATCACTACTTCAATCATCATCACAAAACATTTCTAATAACTTGGGGAAAGGCCCCACATCATATACAATATTCCTAATCATACCTCATCATTTCTATCACTCTCATGTACTATGAGAGCCCTAGAACAGGACACCTCTCCACTAATGCGACATCGTTTCTCATAGCCCGAATAACTCTCAACCTACCTCCGCGATAAAGTGATCTATGTAGCTTACTTTGAGAACTAATGCCAAAAATCCACATATCATGCAAACACATCTAGGGCCAAGGGACCACCACCTACTGCCTCCCTCGCTCATCGAGTCTCCTCACATGCCTCACCCCTATCACCTAGTAGTAGTGAACACGTCACAACTACTATGGCTACTAACTCAAATATATGGGAATTCTTGCCCACTATATCATCTATCCACTCTAGTATACCTCCACCTAGGGCATCATTCGACACATTCCACATCAATGTGTGGATGGATGTGTCCACAATCAATGACCAATAGACATCACCTACAAACACACACAATAATGCGTTAGATCACTATACAACACAACATTAGAAAACCATAACACACATAATGCATATATACACAAATACTTATGATCAGCCATAGTCGTTGTTATAGGATTGGGGGAATGTGCTTCCCCCTCTCTCCCTCCTCCAGGTGGTAGTTTTATTGGGATTGTAAATAATGGGTACAACAATACTCACCGATGAGCTTCCCACCATGCACGGTACTCCTCGGTGCAACCCACACTATCTCCATCAACAAATGCTATCACTAGATCCACAGGATGCACAAGACTAGCTTCTCTATGGTTGGCCCCGATGACATGCTAGGTTCTCTAATAGCTATCAACCATATATATGGATTTGGGGGCACATCTTGAGCCATACAAAACTATTTTAAAACTCTCTCAACCTAAAAAATCTCCGCCACCCCTCTAAAGTGGTCCTCACCATATAGTCCTCGGATTCACAACTAGGGGAATCCTAATCCTCCATAGTCAATATATTTTCCATCTCATAAAAATTCCTTAGGCCCCATCCCTCTAAAGTGGTCCTCTGTTTGTATCCATCTTCCTACCACGTATGTCACATCACGAATATCTCTAGCCCACCTTCATGGACCTCCCCTCATAGTCAAGATATATTCTCATATTCCCACACATGCGCGGTGTGGTGGCTCCTATCCCTCCACCATGCTCATCCTATGTAAACTCGGTATAGATCTGTGGTGGGCCCACACACTAGCCCATGTATCTAGTATCCTCCTCCTATCCATGTATATGTCATGCATCTTATACAAGATGCCTACTCTTCCTCCCTCCACAATATATGATGCAATCATAACCGCTAGTCCAATTCCATGAAGCACGGCACACGGACCTACAATATAGTATCCAAACCGATATGGGCCTTTGTAGGTACTTGAGTCACAAAAAATATTATCTTGTGGATCACGTCTTCCACTCCATATCTATCATGGTATTACTCGTGCTCTCTCCCCATAACTTGCAATTAGTATACAATATCCATTCCCCAATGTTACATTCATCTCCCTTGTAGGTGTCAAAATGTGTATGAATCCATACACTATCTCTTACATAGGGCAATCAACACGAGCATATTATGGGGCCATCCCCCATCATGCTTTGTAGGAAAATATGGTCCATCACATCCCAATCATCATTTGGAAAACCAAATCCAAGCAATGTCTTGATAGTAAATCCCTCGATTGAATATCTCTCTACACATCACAAAAATACAACAAACACAACATTAGAATGAATTATAAGATAAAATACACTCACATACTAATACCATGTATAGCACAATTCTACATCCATGCATACATTCTAGCCCATGGTGCCCAAATGCATAATTAGGGTGACCAGTCATCGCTATTTTCCAGGTCTTAAACTCCAGAAGATAAAAAATCTCAAATTTTCATAAATTTCAAACAAAATGACTTCTACAACATACACTTTGTGAAAAATGATGCACTTACCAACTCTGCAATTGACACGATGCTACGGTAGTCACCACCCTCTCATTTAGGACACATTGTTCTCACTTATGGAATGTTTACCCTCTTCATGCTCACTCTCACAATTGCATAAAAAACAACGAAGTGAATCAATAATTTTTACTTCAATACCTATAACTACTTTTTCATCACTTCTTTACTCATTATTTCACGTCCCCACTACACCATTTTCTTTATATCTTGAGCATTTCTACTCCGATTTACACCCTATTTGTGGAATTATTTTTTGAATTATTCCTACAACCATATTGAAAACATTTTTCATATGTTACCTCTTTTCTATGTTTTCTTCTATTCACTTTACACACATTTTAGTGATTTTTACCATTTTAAAAATCTATTTCGTTCTTACTTCACAGCGTTCATTATTATCATCACTTCCCCTTTCGCCAAAAAGAGGGAATATCATTGTAGTCATCCTATAATCCCACTTACATTACACTCAATTAGTTAAACCTACCCACTCACTATTTTTCAAAAATTTACTAATTAACTACATGAAAATTCACTATTTAACCCCCTAATGACCTAATCTGGGGTAATAAACATACACATTTTTCTAATAAGATATTTTATCATTCTCCCCTAATGACCTAAATTTGGGGAAACAAGTGATTAAAAATATTTTCACGTGACATTTCATCAATTTCTATGAACTTCCCCCTAATTATCTAACCTGGGGCAACTTGCATAAAATCTCTCTATGAGTAACCAATCAAGAAATCGATCAATCAATTAATTAATTAACATGCTCAAAATTTCTAAAAAATCAACATCATTCAATCAATACAATTTCAACACAATTGGCCTCTCAAATGACCTAACTTGAGATATTACATTCATCACTTTTCCCAGATGACCTAACTTGGGAAGTTATTCTACATTTTGTGCTTGCTTCCAGATGACCTAACTTGGAAGCCCTCTCACAAATTTGTGTTTGCTTCCAGATGACCTAACTTGGAAGCCATCATTCATTTCACATTTTCTTCTAGATGACCTAACTTGGAAGCCATCATATTGTGGCAACATCCATGGAGTGGGGAAAGAGTGCCTTCCCTATATCATTCCTATATGGGTCAATTGTTTGATTGAAATCATTTGGATCCAAAACCACAAAATTTGATCGAGTCTATCTGCAAAGTGACTAGATCTTGAGGATTTATTTAAAGATTGGATGATGACACAATTTTCTTCCTACGCTATTCCTCCGGCACTTGGATGCCCTAACCTTTGCTTATTCATTCATATACAAGCATTTGGGTTGGGAAATAATCACTCCCTACCCAGCTATTCATCGTTATACCACACATAAAATTATCATATATCTTAATCATCACATTCATCTAGTACATTTTATCATGAAATTTATTCTTTTTGTTAAGTTACATGGATCAAACCATTGATCCATGGTTCTGACACACTTTAATAGTCCTATCGGCACACTTCTACTACACATCCGAGCGTTCTTCTAAAGCATGGGATTCTATGAATTTTTCTCAAGTATGCATCTCTATCTAATTTATGTTACCGAGCTTTCTACTCACCAATATAAAGTGGGGAAAATTTAGTCACAAAATCACACACTTACTATTACATTTATACCTTTGGGTATTTTATTTTATATATGGATCTTGCATAATAAATGTATTCACTAGTGACATATCCCTAGCCATGTTGTCGGTTGGTCGGTCATCATTTTTATGTATTTGGTATAGTTTTCAGTTGCTTATATAGTTGTGGGTGTCTTTTAGGGAGTCTTAGGTGTCATAATTTACTTGATTTTCATCTTCGGTCCTACACTAGGGTGCCTAGGGTAGTACTGGGGTGCCCAGGGTGCCCCGGTCCAAGATTTTAGGTGCCTTGGTTTCCATAACTCTTATTCCTAATTTTTTTCTTCGAGGTTGGTATTTTTCATTACCCCTTTCATTCCCCTAGGTGGTAGTCATAGTTTCAGATCACTAGTGTCAAAATTTGAACCAGAGATTCCTATATAAACATATCATACTCACCACATTATGGGCAGACATCTTACTATCATGAAAACTATCTACTAAGGAAAGGGACTACATTTGGGAATCTTCTACATCTATGTCACACAAGCATACGGGAAAAGGGTTGTATTCATTATATTCCATCCACCATTCGAATCTTTACATCTAGTTATTTCCCCTACTTCGCATCATTTTTACTAGGGAACCCTAGGAAAAAAATTACACACACAAGCACACAAAATTATATTGGGTCTAGAATTTAGTATAACACTTAGTCATAAATCCACCATTGTGTCCGCTAAGGTCAGTCTAACCCTTCATTTGCATATTTATTTTTTAGGAATTGATTCTTTGTATGGGGTTTTGTAAGTAGATATTAACATCACATTATTGGTGACATAAGATAAGATACACCGATAATCGTGTGTGAATGATATGAAGATACAATGAAGACTTAGTGACAATGCTAGAACTAGATCTAACCTTTTACAGGACAAGGCACCCAGAACATAGACCAAAGTGCCCCCATGTACCCTAGTTCTCTCCCAGGTGCCCTAGTTCAGTCAAATCTCCAACTTCTGTAGTTTTCAGAACAACATCTTCATACCCAATCTAGCCCACATATCAACCTATCCAAGTCCAGCACACAATAAGGTAAGTTATATTTAGGTTAGTATCTCATCCATTTTATTTCATTTTCTTACTTCATTCAAAATCAAATAAAAATCATCTAGCATTAGTATTTTAGTTCATATCAGTTATTCCATTATGTTTCTATTTAGATTAACTCTATTTCCCTAATTTTAGTTAATAATTTTTGAACCCTAGAAATGAGAAGTCAAGTTTTGTTTGTGTACCTTGTCATCATATGACACTATTAAAAATTTCACAATGCCCTAAATTGATCATGTGATCATTTGGTGAAGCACATTATGAGTCATATTAACCCTATTTGCAACGTTAGGTAGCTACTAAAAGTTAAAAGTTAGGTTTAATTTGGCTTTTTGTTTGGATCCTGAGTGAAGAAATGGCTACTTGCATTCGTAAATATCTAGTATTTCTAAATGAAAATTTCTTGTATAAACCATAGCTTAGAGAAAAACACCTCATTAGTAGGTTTTACAAGGTGGGATTTTATGCCTTTGGTCGCTATTTGATCAGGACAAACTAGTCAAATTACAATGAGTGGCTCCAAAAACTAGTCACCATTTGTAATACATTCACCATTCTAAGTTCCATAACCTCTTATAAATTATCGATATATAGGAGATCATGTAAGAACTTACCTATTATGCTTTTCTCATCCCAAGCTATTTTTTAAATTTGGGTTCATAGCCCTCGAGCTATCATTGAATGTTTTCAAAAATAGTAGAAAATGTGAAAGAAGGATGTAGGACCCTCGTCAAGTAAATTTAATTGATGAAAAACTTGAATACAATTATAAATTAATGTTTGGAACTCTATTGCATGGTTTGTTTTGAGAAATATGATTGTTAGTAAAATAGTGTTTTATCTCTTCTCTTTCTTTCTCTCTCCTCCCTTAGTTAAGAAATGAAGTGGAATGAAATGAATATATGTCTCTAACCCTATCTTGTTGTGTGAAAAGTATTCAGATTATGTAAATGAAAACTAAAAATCTAAATTACACTAGATTTAGGTAGATACCATATTAGTATGTGTGTTGACCATGCGGTGGTTGTAGGTACTGAGACACAGAGAAAGTGAAGTGTTCTAGTGATTTCATAGTAACATGTTATTTGGAACAATATAATTTTGTAGGTTATATCAAAATATTGTTTTATATTGAAATGTTTATTATTGAATTCCATAATGAGTACAAATTAATAGTGTTTTGGGGTGTTTGGGAAATGGGAATTTAATCATGGGTGTTAATTCAATTTTATGTTTTGTAAAAAAGGTTAGGTATTTATGTTAACTAAAAGTTAATATGACCTTTTATAGTGTCATTTAGTGTGAAATTAATGATTTAATCTCTTGTGTATTGATCTATTTACTCAAAACTGTAGGAAATGAAACTAAATAAAAACTCAAACTCATAGTAAAATCCTTGTGTTGATTTACCTCTCTTGTACAATCACTTGCATAACGTAGAATACTGAAATTTTAGGATGAGCCTAGATCCTTGTACTTGATGACATATCCTAGCTTAAGGGAATTAATATCCCAAATGCAAGTTATCATCGTAATATGTATACTTAGAACATTTTCGCGAACTCGTTTATAGGAACAGTAATGGTTAAACTTTTTCTAGTATGTGGGTTTCCTCCTAGGAATGGTAATCATGGGTGTAGCAAGGTGAATGTATTCTCTTAAGATAGTACTTCTTAGGAAACCAAATTTCATCTAATGCAAACACTCTTGGGCCAACACATGAGTAGAATGAAAGGGTTTTAGGTGGAAAAGATTAAAACTAATCTAGAAATACATTTTGAGGATTTGGGTTATGGATGAATTCCATACCTAATTTTAGTTATCAACATGGTTTACTATAATACAATATTAAGAGTTAATTGTGGAAAATAACAAAATTATAATTTATGCTTAGTTTTGGAAATGTAACCATGAGATGATGTTCTAGGAGAAAAGTGAAATTTAGATCTTTCTTGTAACATGTTTAAACCATATTATGTTGTGAGAAAAGGAATTCATGACGTGTAAACTTTAATGTGAACCAAATCAATTATTAAAGTATAAATAAAAAGAGAGAATTGTGAACCTTAATCTTTTAAATGATGGACTCTTCCCTCTTGTTCTCCCACTAGTTCCTATTGTGTAATGAATGTATGATGTGAAACCAAGTAATTATGTTCTTAGAAATTATTCCCTAGGAAAGAGCTGGTATGTAGTCTCATGATCATACAAATTAACTTATCAACAAATGAGTTACACATTTAATTGCAATAAGGTATATGAACCAAATTAAGTGAAACCATTTTAAGTTGAATGTAAATGAATCGAGTGGAACCTATGTTTTTAGTTACCTACACATGATAATATTGAGTTTGAACCCCTTAAACCCCTCTCAATCAAGAGTGTTATCTTGGAAATAAGTATCAAAGTTACCTTGAGTTGCACAAATATTGTGGGAGATAAGGGTGTTTGATTACTCTAGTTGTGACTTTAGTAGGGTGTAGAGTATGGAGATAAAATAATTTAATTAATCGTGGTACCTCCTTGAGGTTATAGGTGCATGAAACCTTGAAATACATCACCCAATAGTCATTTTAGTGTCTTAGAAGGCCTTTGGAAGTATAAGGTGAGTTGGAGTCCCCTTGTAATATATGATTTATGTTTGAGTGGTTAATGGTAGTGAAATGAAATGTTTGGCATGAAATGACCCCTTGGATTTTTGAGACCCTAAATGTTGCACACATCTTGTGTAAATTAATATTGTTTAAAATAATAATAACAAGAGACCAACATAATAACTCAAGTGTAATAAGATCAAAATTGAGTGAGGTGTTAGTTAGGGGAAAAGGGATACAAAAATTTATCTCTATAACTTAATTAGACTTCATTTTATGTTGTTAAAAGGAGGAGGGTAGATTGATCCTAGTGAAGTTTAAATTTAACAAAACTTAGGACATGTAAATATTAGAAAGATTTATACCAAGCATTGCATGATAACAACTTCAAAAAGGAAATAGACATGCCCTGGTGGATGGATGATTATATGGAAAGGGAACTTAGACCCTAATATCTTTTAAATATTAAGAGTACTTCCCAAATTTAGGCCGTTTCACTTATGTAATGAAGGTAAGACTAAAATTCAAGTAAACTTATTTCGGGAACAAACCCTTGGCATAAGATCTAGCATTAGGATATTTGTATGTGTTTAAAATGCATAGAACTAACAATTGAGTTATGGAAATTATTATAATGGAGAATTTTTTATAAGTGTACTTATCAAAACTTAGATTTTAATTGGAACCATCATAAGTAAAACATTAAATGAAATAAATAAAAATGAAGCCTAGTTTCAAGTGGAAGGAAGATTTACATGTTAAGTGTCCTTAAAATAATTAAGGTATAATAAATAAAACAATACTGTGATAAATATATAATCATGAAAATGTTGTATCATGGAAATTGCTCATCCGTAAGTTTAGATTTAGTATATTATAAATTTCAACTGTTCTAAAATGATGTCAATACAAGACCAAAGTAATAATGTAAATGTAATAAGAACAATGATAAATGAGATTAAACTATGAAGTGATTGATATGAAAATCATAGGCACCTTGAATGATAAATGTAATAAAATAAAGGAGAGTTTCGTTGGTGATTAAACAACTTGTTAAAATGAAAACGTAACTTTGAGACATGAACACATAACTTGTACATACAAATGTAGTTTAAACAATGATGTTAAATGAAATAATGATCATGTAGCTTTGAGAATGGATTATTTACTTACCCATTAAATTCCCTTTGAATGTATAATTTTAAGAAATGGAACCTTATTATAACAAAGATTTTTACTCAGTGGAAACATTGTGTCATAGAAGGTGCCTAATCATGTTGTTCATAGTGTTTGTATTTGTTCGTTGAGGAAGTATGAAATTGTGGTGTATCTAATGTTATCTTGTCATACATGTGTGAGTCCATATTAGTATAAACATTTTGTATGATGTGCATTATCCTAAGCGTCTATAGGTGGTGTCTTGCATCAAGTAATGTGAGTAAAAAAAGTATTTCGGTATTTTTCTTCTTGTATTTGTGTTTCAAAATTATGGGCATGAAAATTTTCCTATCCTTATCCCATATTCATAGTTAGAATTTTGTGTCACTAGTGGTGAAATTCAAACAAGAGACTCATATATACACACACTATTATTCTATATAGAAATTCAAGGAGCTATCACATCTACATACTATCACTATTATCAAAAGGGTCTACATTTTGGGATAAATACACTACATAATAAGGGGAAGTGATCAATTCCATACCACACATTTGCATCAAAGATAACTATAGCCCATTATCTTGGGGTCATTGGCATGAGGAAAAACCTAAGCACATTATTTCATGCACAAGAACACAAAACTACATGGAGTCTAGAATGTAGTGTAGCGCTGGTACTAGGTTCACTAATCGGATGACCACTTTGGGGATACATGTTTTATCAAAACCCTAATAATGATGTAGGAGTGACAAATAAGATATTGATGTGAAGACCTTTAGACCTATAAAAAGAGGATATCTTGAATATTCATATAGACACTAGTTCCTAGAATGGATGCTAGCACTTGAGTGATCCTGTCCTCCGGTGGGCTCTTATATCCCACACAATACAAAGTCTCAAAATTTTTTTCTAGCCACCGTGACATAACTCCAAGTAAGATCTAGAATATACATAGTCTAAAATACCTCTAGATTACATAGTGTTGTCATGCAAATGTGAAACAAGAAAATTCCCAATTTTGAAGCATGATAATGGACCCCGAGTGTCAAAAAATTTGAAAGTCTTACCTCCCAAAGACACCTCCCAGTGTTAGTTCATCTAGAATGCTAGCCCTATCTTGTCATCAAAGTTATCCCCATGTGAATTTCAAATTTCCCCTAGGCTATTAAGGAAAGAAAAATTAGTCCCCATAGGTGATTTAGGAATAAACAAGATCATTCAAGCATGTTGGAGCAATGGTTTGCAAAGTGAGTTTTTGAGCATGCTTAGAAGGGGATTTTATTAGCCTTTCTAAGCCGGGTGCATCATCATCGGAGTGGAATGGAAGAAAAATATTCATCATAGAGATGTATTTGAGATTCCAGAACATCAAGGAACTGATTTAGGAAAATATGGAAAGAATGGAGGTTTAGGAGCCAAGTCACCGAAAGTTGGTTTTTGGGCCTAAAGGAGCTTACACCAAAAAAAGCATCCGATATTTAAGGAGAAATTATAGGATCTTTAGGAGAAGATATGGATCAAAAATATATCATTTGAAATCAATTCCAGTCCCCACATGATGGAAAATATATATCATCTTGAAGTATCATGCATCTCTCATACCAACTCATTCTTCTTGTAAAAAAATCACAATCCTTATAAATAAGGGGTAATTTGGAGGTTATTAAGTCATAATATAAGATTTGAACCATAAAAATTCAACTCATTTTTTTGTTTCCAGTAAAATTCATATTAAATTTCACCTCCAAACTCATCCGAAAGCTCGAGTTATTATCGTCACAAGTTGGCTCAAGGTAAGAGTTTGATACTTGGCCAATTTTCAAGAGGACACGTGTCAGCACTAACAGCCTAGTGGAATTTCATGTCCCTTAATCCCTTTGGAAAAGGGAAATAGGAGAAAAAAATTTTTTTTTTCCCATCCATTTTTATCCCTCGAACACCAACATGACCTCCCGCATTACTTGTTAAGTCCCCAGAGCTAGTTTGAGCCTCCCCTCTCCCTACACATGGATGATCGCCAAGTGTTGCAACCAATGCACAAATTGAAAATTTATGTCCCTTTAATCCCTTTATAAAATATGTATAGGGTAAAAAAATACCCTCAACCCACTTAAGGCATTGTGGTTCCTCTTACACCTAAAATTCAACTCCTAGGTGCTTCTCTCAAACCCCCTCACTCGAACACACACCCAATAAAATTTTTTCCAAATGTCACAAAATTCGAGCAAGGGGATTTTGTCCCTTTCATACCTTTATAAAAGGGACATATGGAACAAATAAATACACCCAACCCCTACTCTTGCATTTTTGGATGAATACATACCTGGACTTAGACATTTTTCATTCTATTTCATCCCCTCACATCTCCATACCCTCTTGGAACTCGGAATTTTTTTCCAGACCTCCCAACCTCCATTACTTCACTGAAACAGATCCAAAAATCCTCCTCACACTGAAAATTCAGGAATATCGAGAAAATTGGATTAAAGTGATGAAGAACAAAGAAAAAATGAAGAACTTTATTTGAAAAACCCTCCTTGCGCCCAACAAAGAAAATTGACATAACTTTCAAACCATGACACAGATTGAGATAAGGTTTTTGATGTCTTCACCATTTTTAGATACCATAAAAACATGAGTAAAATATTTATCATATGAAACAAGGATTATTTCTAGCAAAGAAATACTCTTTTCCGTGTAATGAAAACAAAAGGCTCATCTCCCACTAAACCAATGATAGGTTTGTGAAAAATTTCACCAGTAAAATAAGAGGAAAAAAACCATATAAAAATAAATTTCTATCAATATCCGAGGAGAGGAAGTAAACCTATAATATTTTGAGCTCCATTTATGGTTGTCATGCTGCAGTGTTGCAATGTGAAAATTTCAAGTTTTAAATCTCACAAACTCGATGATCAGTATGTCCGAAATTTCATAGGGTGCTATTGGGAAAAAAACCACATCAAAAATATTCATCCCATCATGATTAGATCATCAAAAGCATACCAAATAAAAATAGTAGGCCTTTGTTAGGAAATAAGGGATAAAATATGTGGAACAATCCTTCACAAAATCACAACAAGAGAAACTAATATGTAGAAAGTATTACAGATCTCAAACAAAAGAGAAGAATAAAATAACACAACAAAAATAGACAATATTTAACATGGTTCACCCAAATTGGGATACATCCCCCAAGAATCACTTACTCATATTTTATTACAAGCCACCACTCTCTCAATACAATACATAGATCTGTTTGGAGCTATGCTAAACAAACTCTACAAAATTCACACCCGAATTGGACACATTTGCAATGTTACATCATCCCTACCATATACACGAAACCACATAAGTAGACAACTGCTTAAGTAGTTTTAAAAAACCATGGGTATCAAAACCATGGGCCAAAATCATCCCATAAACCTATGGGTCAAAATCTCACCCATATGAGAAAAGCACATTTTCTGGTATATTTGGCACATTTTTTCAAGGCCAATTTTTTTCTCGGGGCTTGCGCCCTTGACCCCCACTCGGGGCATGGCCTCGGCCACTGAACCCCTATGAGACAACTATGGAAAATGTACAAGACTCTTAGTATACAGTCTTCAACACTTTCACATGAAAACAATCTCCATAACTTAACAATCTCCCACTTAGAGACTAGTTTTCTTCTGAGCAAGCTTCTCAACCTTTCACTAGTTTCTATGAAGACCAACCAAAGATGAAAAAAACTTTAGTTTTTCCCTTTTGACCACCTTGGTCATCATGTCTACAAGATTTTGACTGGTATGAATCTTCTCCAGCTTCAACTTCTCTTCCTCCAAAGATTTCCTGATGAAATGGTACCTTAACTGTATATGCTTCGTCCTAGAGTGGAAAGTAGATTTATTAGCTAGGTGTATAACACTCTGACTATCATTATGCATCTTTACTTCCTCCTTATGCCTAACTCCTCAAGAAATTGATATAGCCAAATCATTTCTTTTCTTTCCTCTGTGCAACAACAACATAATCAGCCTTTGTGGTTGATAAAGCCACCAACTTTAGTAGTCGTGAAATTCACCTCACTATTGTCACACCTATAGTGTAAACATAACCTGTCATGCTCCTCCTACCGTCACATCTCTAGCCATATATGAATCTAAATAACCACACAAAGTGGTGTCATATCCATCAGTAGCAAAAACTATCACCATGGTCCTTCTCAAATCTTGAAGGATCCACTTTGCCCTGCCAATGATCTCTACCCGGATCACTCATAAATCTACTCACCACTCCCACTTTGAATGGTAAATATTAGGCCCGAGTGCACACCATTGCATACATCAAACTACCAACCACTGATGAGTAAGGTACCTTGGACATCTAGTTTCTCTCCTGCTCTATCTTAGGACACTACTCCTTTGATAACTTGAAATGGCCTACCAAAGGAGTCCCAATTGGTTTAGGCATCCTACATATTAAACCTCTCTAATACCTTTCCTAATGTAATCTTCCTAAATAAAGTTAGCTTATTTCCTTCCTATCCTAAGATATCCTCATACCAAGAATTTTTTCGCTGCCCCCAAATCCTTCATAGCAAAAGGATTCACTCACCGCTTCTTGAGTAATTTTATTTCCTCCATGTTTTTACCGCAACCAACATGTCATACAAAAATTGTCAAATGACATCTAATATAAACTTGATCCATCATGAATCTTTCAAATTTATTATACCATTGAGGTGGATTTTGTTTTAAGCCATACAAGATCTTCTTTATTTTCACACCATCTCCTCTTTACCTTTGACCTCATAGCCCTCGATTGTTGTATATATAGATCCTCCTCCAAATCACCATGGATAAATGTAGTCTTTACATCGATTTCTCTAAGTGTGAGTCTTCTACTACAACTATTAAAAGAATAGTTATAATAGAAGTCATTTTTACTATAGGATAAAAAATATCATCAAAATCTATATTTTTTTCTATACAAACCCTTGACCACCAATTGGGCCTTGTATCTTTTCTTGCCTCCTTCTTCCTCTTTGAATTTGAACACCCACTTGTTCTATAATGCTCTTTTTCCTTTGGGTAGCTTCACCAAATCCCATGTTTGGTTCTCCATGAGAGCCTGATGATCCTCATCCATGGCTTGCTCCTACTTCTTCCTAACATCTATCTGCATTGCTTCATCAAAGATATCTAGCTCTCCAATGTGAGTGTGTAATAAATAATAAAGAGAAGGAGAAAAATGTTAAGGTTATCTTCTTACCTATAAGACCTCCTCAATATAGGAGTTTGGGGTTCGTGTTGAGGGAAGTTCTTGAATTGATTCACGTGTCACTTACCAAATGAAAGATCCTCTACCGATGTATATTCATTCTTGGATTCTTCCATGTTTTCCCCGTAACTATTGCTTATACATGACTTTCTCATTAAAGATCACATCCCTAGATCGAAATGATTTTATTTTCCTTAATACTACAACATTTATATCCAAATTCATCACCACCATAATAAAAGAAAGTACATATTTCTTTTAGCCTCTAGCTTGGTCCTATCATCCTTGTCTATATAAACAAACACCTCACATCTAAAGACTCTAAGAAATGAATAATAAACTTTCTTACCATACCAAACCTCCTCAAGTATGCCTCCATCCAAGGCACTTGAGGGTCTTGTTATCCAAAATGAGCCCCTACTTATTTTGGCTAACTTGCCTTCATTCTTCCCTTCCTTGTGCTTCAACTTCAAATTTTCACACATTTCAAGCACTCAAGGGTTTCTAGAAATGGCTCCATCAGATAGGATTTTTCTTCCCCTTTCCAGAAAGGTAAAATTTTCCTCCTAACTCCAAATATTTTGAAAGTTATGGCTCGGCGGAGTTTTTTGGGGAAAATTTCCCTAGGCAGGCCCACGGCCAATGAAATGGTGCCACGTGGTAGTGGAGAAAAGTTGGAGAATTTTCCAAGAAGAGGGAAAAGGGCGCAAAGGGAAAATTTTGGCCCGTAGGCCTGCGAGGAGGATGGAGAAAAGTTGTGGAAGGCCCACGGCCAATGAGGAAGTGACACGTGTCCATGATAGTGGCGGGAGTCGGAGGCACGGAGGAAACTTTGGTTTTTTGCCAAAGTGATAGAGGCACAAATGGAGAAAAGAAGCATGCCCCCACCAAACAACCAGAAGCTTAACACATGCCACTAGAGCGGTGGAGCATGGGGAAAATGTGGGAATTTTTCCCAATGTGAAATCAAAGGAAAAAGGTGAGGTTTGGGCTCCGTGCATTTCCATCAGTGAATGGGAAAGTGCCACGTGTCACTGAGAGCAGGGCACGGACTAATTTTGGGAAATTTTCCCAATGCAAAAATCAAAGGGGAAAAGTGATGTTTGGGCCCGTGATCCCATCAAAAACTAACCAAGAAGTGACACGTGTCTTAGAGCAATGGAGGCGTAGAGGTTTTTGGGAAAAATTTTCAAAAGGGAAAATTTTAAAGTTTGACCCCGCCGACCGAATTTTGACTCTGTTTTCACCATTTTTGCCCTAAATCTTCAGAGGGCCATATCTTTTGATCCAGAGCTCGATTTTCACATTCTTTATGTCATTGGAAATGGTGAAATTATCTACACGTTAGACCCCTCAATTTTGGATTTTGGTGAATATTCATGGGAGAAATTTGGAAAAACGTCCCTGGCACTGGAAAAGACAAAAAATCAGATTTTCATCTACCAGATTTAATGAGGTATGGGAATTTCTTGTCTCAGGGATCAAATGCATTGGGAAGTGGATTTGTAGAGGTGCCCTTGCTATTTTAATGAATCTTATTGGTGGTTGAAGTCCAAAATCAAATTTGCCCACGTTTTCTCCTTTCTTCCATTCTGCTTTGATGGTTAAAAGCCAATTTTGGCTCATTTGTAGCAAAAGTTTTGTTCATCATTCTTCTCTACCTCTCCCTTATTTTCTTCCCAGGGTTGAAAATGGAGTTTGAACCTCCTCCCTTGCTCGTAATGAAATTTTTTTCCACTTACTAGTGAAATGATGTTTTGTGCAAACTTCTAGAGAAATTAAAAACGTGTTTTGTGATACATTTATCCATCCTTACTCATTTTTGCTTGTTTTCTTCTTATCTCTCTCATTGCAGGTATTTGTGCATGTTTGAATGTCTATTACAGGTTTTGGGGCTATGTTCACGGAGTTTTGGAACATTTTTTTGTGTGAAATCCATCCTTGGTTTTGTGATGTAGTTGTCCATCCTTTCCATTTCTCACCTCTCTTTGTTTCCATGGTAGTTTTGATAGATGTTCAACATTTTCCTTCTCTAGTGTATCATTGTTTTAGTGTAGGCTCTATTTTACCTCTTTTCTCTCTCTCTTTGTCTCCTTGGCATAGTTAGATTAGGATTAGATTAGCTTTCTTGTACTAGAACAACTTGTGGTAGGTAGTTTAGGAAGAGGAACCAACCTTCTCTGGAAAGCTTTCCCCATTTTCAAAGGTCCCACACTTTGGGAAAACTCAATGTTGTGCATTCACACCAAATGACATCCATAGAAAAGAAAATCCATAGGTCATTCTGGGGTACTATGAATTTGCACTAACAGTCCTTTGTTTATCAGTACACATTTGTGCTCACCGCTACTTCCCAAAAATAAAGAGGTAATCCTACATGTAACCTCATGATCCTAGCACATTCGATTATTGTTCTATTCATCCTTTCTAACACCCCATTTTGTTGCAAAGTTCATGGAACCATATTTTTCATCTGATTCCATTCTTAGAACAATAATCATCAAATTCATTTTTGTAATACTCCCCTCCATTATCTAACCTAAGACATTTTAGCTTAAGACCTGTTTCATTCTCAACCAAGGCTTTCCATTTAACAAAAATTTCAAATACATCATATTTGTTTCTAATACAATAAACCCAAACTTTCCTTGTTGCATCATTAATAAAATTAACATAATAATTTGAACCCCAAGAGATGATACATAGGTCAGCCCCACACTTTAGAATGCACCAGCTCTAACTTACTATCTTTTTCTTTGTAGGTCCAACTTTAGAAACCTTACTCACTTCTATTTCCCATATATGCAGTCCTCACGTAACTCCAAACCTATTTTTTATATCCGGGAAAATCCTTCTTTATGATCTCCATGCCCATATGGCTCATATGTCCATGCCTATAGTGCCACAATGTTATATCTACTTTTAAAGCCACAAGATTACAAACATTAGTGCTATTAATTGTTAAATATGAGGTTCCAACCTTCTTATCTCTTTCCACCACAAGAGCACCCTTGGTAACCTTCCAATGAAAAAAATCAAAATGGAAAAAGTGAAGTTTGGGCCCGCGATTCCATCGGTGAACCAGGAGGTGGCATGTGTCTCGGAGTGGTGAAAGTGCGAGGATTTTTTGGAAAATTTTCCAAAAGTGCAAAAAGTAATTTTTACCCCGTGGACCCATTTTCAAAATCTGATTTTTCCGCCAAGTGTGCCCTAAGTCGTGCCTCAAATTTGTGCCCTAATGCCTCGAAATTTGTGCCCAAATTTATGCCCTGCTTCTGGACCTAAATCTTTAGATGGGCATATTTTTCGATCCAGAGATCAGATTTGAACAAAATCAAACTTTTTGGAAAGGTCTCGAGCCCCTTTATGCATTGGAGGAATAAAAACATCATTTCTTGTAGGTTTCGATGGAGAAAATGTGAAAAACGTCTTTCACACCTTCAATGTGTATCAGATTGCTTCGATGAGTTGTTTTTCTCAAATCCGCCATGGTTTCTTTCTCCCACATGCCAAGGATGAAGAATCAACTCATTTTGATGGAGGAAAACCCTAAAAATGTCTTCTCACGCCATAAATGTGAGATCATATTGCTTTGAGAGCTGTGTTTCACCAAATTCATCATTTTTTCTCTCCAACACACAAAATAGAAGCAGAGGAGCTCGATTTGATGGATTACAGGCCAATTTGAAAGGGTTAATGGTAGGTGGTTGAGAAAAAGGATCAGATTTTCTTCCTCCTCTGTTTTCCCTCTCTTTTCTTCAACTATAAATGCAAAGGATGTAATCTATTGTAATGTTGGACATTTTTCTCTTGCAAGCTCTCTTTTCTTCCTTAGCAGGTAGATTTGTAGAGTTTTAGACCTCTCATATAGGCTGACGCATATTTTGGCTCCTTGCCATTGTAATGCATTTTATTAAACTTGGGAATTATAATGTGTGTTCTGTGATTGATTTTCCAATCCTCTCATGTGTTTATCATTGTCTTATGATCTTTCATTACATTCTGGAAATCTGTGCATGTTTTGTGTTACATTCTTATGATCTGTGTTTATTTACAAAACAGAAGTCCATCACTCCTTTGGTGTATCACCGTTTAGCTTAGTTTTGTTTCCTTTTGCACCTTTTAACTCTGTCTCCTTGGAATTTAGAGTAGGAATTAGTATTAAACCATCTAAATTCATGCATACACCTAAACAGAGGAGTAAGAACCAACTTCAATCTAGAGAGTTTTCTCACCTTGCAAGGTCCCACACCTTGGAGAAAACTCAATGTTGTGTAATCACACTAAATGACCCAATTCTGAACTACAGATTGGAAGGTCATTTTGGGGTGCTGTAGATTTGCACTAATAGTTTTGGCATGCCCAGTGGGACCTTAGAGGTCTTCATCTTCATTATAAAAAGTTGATGTGTAATTGTTGTAAGTTTCTTTCTTGAAAGAGCCCTAATTTACACATCTGGTGACTCCAAAAGAATATAATCAACTGGTTTCAGTAGTCCAAGCTTTAAGATTCATGAGAAGGATCCAAACAAGGGTAAGGGCCAAAGAAGAGGGATTGTCTGAGTATCTACAATTATCCCCAGAAAGAAGAGAAATGGGAAGAAGGATTCAAAGGTCTCCATCTCCACCAAACAAAACTCTATCAACTCCTCCACTTGGTAGACCTTTCATCCAATCAACAAGGGTTCTCAAGCCAATCAGAATGGCACAACCCAATCCTTATGTCAACTTTACTGGTAGTATCCCACTTGCTCTCAATCCACAAAACCTAGTTCCAACTAGCATTGAAGAACATCCCATACTTTACTAGAGAAAATCAGACCACTGCTGGTGATCATGTCCAAGACATTGCTAATGTTTGTGCAATCCATGAGATTTTTGAGATGGATATTGCTGTCAAATTGCTAGCATCTTCATTTAAAGGGAAAGCCTTGCAATGGTTCAGAGCCTTTAGGCGGCTCTATCCATAATCGAACTAGTTGTGTAAAGCTCTCCATAACCAATTTGGAGAGAAAGGGGACAACTTGTCTCTATTAAAGCAACTGACAACTATCAAGAGAGCTTCCCAATGAGCAGCTAATAGAATTCAATTCAAGATTTCAAAGAACATGGGATAGAATCCCATTAGCAATGAGGCCAATAGATCAAGGTGTTTTCTTATACTTTCTCAAGGCTTTAAATTTTGTCATTTATATGTTGATCCAATCCATGAGAGGTATTAATCTACCCATATCTTACAACATCACCATTAGGGCTAAGAATTGTTTGATCCAAGTTAGTAAACTTACACCTAGGCCTCCTATGCCCTTATATCTAGAATTGGGAAGCCCAAGTACTAGTCAAACACCTACTTTAGCTCCTATTCCCACTCCTAGAAACCAAAGTTCAAATGAAACTTCTACTTCATCCTCTAGTGCCTCAAATGAGCTCCAAGAAGTTATGAAACAATTGTAAAATTTGGGCAATGAGCTGGTTACACTCAAGAGACAACAAGCTCAAAGTTTTAGGCCTTCTTATCAGCCTCAAACTTAGCCTAATAGACAACCATATCAGCCTAATAGGCCACCCAACCCAGCTGTAAATCAAAATCAAGTAACACCTCTACCAATAGACCATTTCAGCCCTATAACCCCAATGTTGCATCTTCCTCTAAAGCCTTAGTGCTAGTGCAAAATAATATAGCTCAAGAGTATGACTAGTGTTTCCCATGTAATGAACCTCATAGCTAATCTATGTGCTTCAATGGTGCTTTGAACCAAGCTTTGATGGTGACAAAAACTAGTGTGGAGAGTGAAGCAAGTGGAGAAACAAACCAACAACAAGGGACATCTCAACAAGATACAACTCCAAATGAGACTACACTTGTGAATTGGCAGGCTGAAGATTTTTGTGGTGTGAATCAAACACCTTCTCAGAGTGTAGCAGCCAACACATGGTCAAAGAAGAGGAATATTGGTGAAGGGAATTCATCAGGTCCAAGTGATTCACAACCTTCCATCACTCCACAAGGTGTTGGCAAGAAAAATGCAAATCCAAATGTGCAAGGACAGCCCAAGCCACCTTTTAGACCATCTCAAATGCCAGCTTGTTGTAGCCCATGTATAAGAAAAGAATGTTGTCGTAATAAAGGGAAGAAAAAATATGGTTCATCCCCATTTAACATCATTGAACAAATGAAGAAGACCAATGTGAACATATATATGTGGAGTCACTATCCATCCTAGGAAAAAGGGATCTATTACAAGCTGCTATGAAGAATTGGTCAACCTCAAACCAGCTAGCTCATATGCCAGAGAAGGTACTCAAAAATGCAACTCATCTTGAGGGAAATCATGGAGGACAATAAGGTAAAAATTTTAAGACCCCTCCATTCTATGTTTCATTAATCATTGGAGATAAAATAGTACATAATTGTATGATTGATTTTGGGGCAAGTAGTTCCGTGATGCCCAAGAAAATAACTGATCATTTGGGCCTTCAATATGAAGTCATATCCAAGGGGGTGGTGCAATTAGATGGGACAATAGTAACAATAGTTAGGGTAATTAAATATTTGAGCCTTACTTTGCATGCATGCCCCAATGTCACTATTTTGCAAGATGTGTCAGTGATAGATTTTCCACCACTCTTTGCTTATGTTTGTCAAGGGATTTCATAGCTAGAATTAGAGGCTACCTATCTGCTGACTAGTCACACATGTTATTTAGGACAAGATATGGAGCCAAGGCCACAATCAGGTCTGAACCTATTGCAAACTTTCACATAGAGCCTCATACTCTAAGCCCAATCAATGCCAACTATTCAACATTTGATCAAGAGGATTATCCAAACACACATGAAGCTAACACCAAAGTTGGAAGCATTCTAGATTTGACTCTTAATGAATGGGCCAACAAGGTACATGCTTTTGATCCCTACAAGGAAATGGAGGAATCTGAACTAGGAGTCTATTACATGCATGAAGAAAATCAACCTCTTCCTAGCATCACCAAGCTAGACCATAAAGATGACAATGAGGTATGGCAATTTGTTCTTTGATGGATCAAGAAGTAGACAAGGTGTAGGAGGAGGAGCTATGCTTGTTTCACCTCAAGGCATTAAGTATTATTCATATTTTAGGTTTCAGTTTGCATGTTCTAACAACACTGCTAAATATGAGGCTTTGATATATGGATTGCATTGGTCAAGGAAGAGAGGCATCAAAAACTTACAAGTCTTTGGTGATAGTGAGTTGATTGTTAATCAAGTTAAAGGACAACATGCTGCCAAGAATGAATTTCTAAAAATTTATAGGAATAGGGTGTGGGATCTTATTGAGGATTTTGAGGGCTTTGGCGTCAACTCCATTCCTAGGAAAGAGAACCAAGTTCTTTGATAGCTTACTCAGAATAGATTAGAGAAACTTTTTGATGTTGTGGAAAGTATCAAAATAGAAAAAATGAAACCAAACATCCATGTGATTGTGAGGCCATTAGTTAGACAAAAATAATACAAGTTGGCAAGTGTTTGAGAGTGACTAGTAAATCATCAATTTATTGCGAGAGGAAGCTGAGTTCTCAACCAAAACTCAAGAAAAATTGGGACAATAGTATGATGATCAAGTGGTACAATTAGAACCAACAAACCGATGAAAGGAATTGTGACTTTAGAGTCTATATTCAATCCTAATGATCAATTTAGGAAGGAGAAAGCAAACATCCAAGTCAAGGAGAGGATTCAGATCCCATCTCAAGTGGAGAAGGAAAATCACTTCAAATTGGTAAAGTGGCAATGAGTAATAAAGGTATGAATTCATAAAACTTTTCCAAGAATTCCTAATGTATTTTCTTGAGCTATGAAGACTTGAGAGGTTTCAATCCCAAGCTAGCTCAACACACAATTGAACTAGATCCAAGTGCTAAGCCCATTAGGAAAAAAATAGAGACCGGTCAATCCACACATTGAGCCTCTCATGAAAAGGAATTGAATAAGTTAATAGAATCAAATATCATATTTCCCATCAAGCATTCAAGATGGGTTGAAAAATTTGTTCTAGTTAGGAAGAAGAGTGGGGAAATCAGGTTGTGTGTAGACTTTAGAGATTTGAATAAATCATCCCTCAAGGATCACTACCCACTTCCTTCTATGGAGCAGATTTTGCAAGTTGTTGCTGGCTCTGAGAGGTTTTCATTACTAGATGGTTATTCAGGGTATAATCAGATTATGGTAAAGGAAGATGATCAATTCAAAATAGCCTTCACCACCAAATGGGAACCTATGCATATAGAAAAATGCCATTTGGGCTGTCCAATGCCGGAGCTACCTTCCAAAGGGCAATGGATAGGAATTCAAGGGATTGATCAACAAAATAGTGCTGATATACCTAGATGATATTACTTGTATTTTCTAAAAGTGAAGTAGACCACCTCTTTCATTTAAGAAATTTTTTCCAAATATGTAGAAGATTTGGGGTATCCTTGAATCCCAAAAATTCATATTCCTAGCTCATGAAGGAAAACTCCTAGGCCACATTGTTTCCAAAGAAGGGTTAGCAATTGATCCAAAAAGGGTTGAAGCAATAAGAGCACTGCCATTGCTAAGTCATAAGAAGGCTCTTCAAATTTTCTTGGGAAGAATCAATTTTGTTCCAAGGTTTGTTCCAAACCTTGCAGCCCTTGTCAAGCCAATAACTATGAGGTTGAAGAAAAGTATGAATTTCAAATGGACAGTATTTAACGAAGGTAAGGAAAGTTTTGAGGCAATCAAAGAAGCTATCTCATGGGCTCTAACTCTCATTAATTCATCCTTTATGCATTTGGTGGTGGTGATACAATTTCTACAATTTTAGTACACCCATGAATGAAGAAAATGCAAAGAAGCCAATTTTCTTATTTAGCCAAAGCTTGGAGGACTATGAAGTAAGGTATTCCTTCATTGAGAAGCATGTTCTTGTAGTGATTAGGAGTTTAAAGAAATTTAAGCATCCGGTTTCAAATAACGAGGTTCAACTGTTTGGTTTTCATGCGGGAGTTAAATACTTCCTCCTCAACAAAGATCTAAATGAAAAATGTGCATGGTGGATTACTTGTTTCATGGAGTATGAAATTGAGATAAAAGTCACCAAGCTAGTCTGAGGAAAGGGATTGTGTGAGCAATTGGCCTTGAGTCAACCAATTGAAGCAAGCAAAGAGAAGAATGTTGTTTTGATGTTACAGGACAGCCAAAAACAAAGAGATGTTCAAGAAGAAAATGGTGGTGTGCTCACTCCTTGCTAGACCCAAGACATAATACACTTCTTACAAATAGGCCTATTCCCTCCAGAGATGAACAAATCCAAAAGAAGACACTTTAGATTACAGGCTATTCCATATGCACTTGTTGATGGTGTCTTGTTCAAAAAAGATATCAATGGAGTATTGTTGAGGTGCATTGGGACAAATCAGATTGAGAAAATGTTAGAAGAGTTCCATAATGGATCAGCTAGGGGTCACTTTGCTCCAAGAGTGACAAATCTCAAGATCATGAAGGATGGTTATTATTGGCCCAAATTATTTAGTGATTCTTATGCGTGGATCAAGAGGTGCAAGAATTGTGCATTCTTCATAGGCAAGGAGAGGTTAACAACACTTCCATTGCACCTAATCTCAGCTTGACCAGCCATTCATACAATGGGGTTGGAATTCATTGAGTCATTAATCCAAACTCAAACCAAGGGCACAAATGAATTCTAACAAAGAATAGACTACTTCACCAAATGGACTAAGATGGTGGAACTCAAAGAGACAAATGAATCTAGCATTCTAGACTTTTATGAGGGGATAAAAACCAGATTTGGTATACCTACCACTATAATATCAAATAATGCATTAGCATTCATAAGATCAAAGGTCAATGAATGGGCTGCTAGAAATGGGATCTATTTGAGCACTTCATCAAATTATTACCCTAAAGGTAATGGCCAAGATGAGTCCACAAACAATAATATATTAAGCATCATCAAGAGGAATCTTGATGAAAATTAGAGGACTTGGCACACTAAGCTCAAATCAGCTCTATGGGCTGATAGGATAACTCCCAAGAGATCCATAGGCAACTCTCCATTCAGACTTGTTTATGGGAGAGAGGCAATCTTGCCTATGTCACTTGAGTTTCCAACATTGGAACTCATGAAGCAATTGGAATTGTTGGAGTTTGAGCCCATGGAGGTTAGATATGTAGAACTGATGGAACTCCAAGAAATCAGAGAGCATGCAACCCAAATAATGGAAAAAGACCAAGCGTTGATCAAGAGAAGCTTTGATAAGAAAGCTAAGGCTAGAACTTTCCAAGTTGGAGATTTAGTGTTGAAGTGGGATGCAGACCGAGCAAAAATCCAGGGAGGCATTCAAAATTTGATGCCATTTGGAGTGGCCCCTACATGGTCACAAAATGCAAAAACAACAATGCCTTCTAATTGTCTACATTGGATGGTGAGGAACTGCATATTCTAGTTAATGGAATCCATCTAAAGCATTGCTACTAAGGGAAACTTCTCACCTTTGTACATATTAGCTTAGATTTTTCATTCCTCCAAGTTCTTATGCACATTGTTTTGTTGTAGCTTAGATTTACATTTCCCTAAGTGCTTTGGCATGGGTTTTTTTTCCCCAAGGATGCATCTTTTGTAGATCATGTTCTAGGTCAAAGTGATTTTTCTACTCTCACAATCTTCATCTTAGAGATTTTCTAATGAATTGAGAGTAACAAACAGTTAAGTTCATGACTCCATTGCCCAATGGATTGCTTCAGGAAGCTGGTCACTTCATCTAGCAGGAAGATGACCCCTTTGAGTCACCAAAAGTGTTATCCAAAATAAGCCCATGCTTCTTTTTGGCTAACTCCTCCTCCTTCTCCTTTCTTTGGTACTTAAAATGAAATTTTTACACGCTTCAGGACTCAAATTTTTTTGGGGTATGATTCCATCAGATAGAAAATTTTCTCACCTTTCTAGAAAGGTAAAATTTTCCTCCTAACTCCTTGTAATTTTGAGTTATGGCTCGATGGAGTTTTTGGGGAAATTTTCCCTAGACAGGCCCATGGCCAATGAGAAGGTGCCACGTGTCTCGGGCTAGCGGACCTTGGGGGAAGTTCAAGTTTTTGGCACTTTGGTCAAAAGGCCCCAAAGGAAAATTTTGGCCCACAGGCCTGACGAAGGAAGGAAATGGGTTGGCACGGGCCCGCAGAGGAAAACTTGGCATTTAGCCCTTTGGGGGTTAAATGCCCAAAGTCAAATTTTGGCCCAAAGGCCCGTGGATCATTTTGAAGCTGCCATGTGTCCCTGTTTGTGGTAGGAATTAGAGGCATGGAGGAATTTTGGTTTTTTCCAAAGTGACAGAGGCACAAAGGAAAAAATAGAAGTGCACCCCCGCCAAGCAACCAGGAGCCGACACATGTCACCAGGAGAGCGAAGCGTGGGAAATTTTGGGAAATTTTCCCAATGAAAAATAAAAAGGAAAAAGTGAAGTTTGGGCCATGATTCCATCAATGAAATAGGAGGTGCCACGTGTCTCGGAGCGGCGGAAGCATGGATTTTTTGGAAAATTTTCCAAAAGTGCAAAAAGTAAATTTTGACCCCGTGGACCCATTTTCAAAATCTAATTTTTCCACCAAGTGTGCCCTAATTCATGCCTCAAAATTTATGCCCCTAAATCTTTATATGGGCATATTTTTCGATCCAAAGATCAGATTTGAACAAAATCAAATTTTTGGAAATATCTCAAGCCCCTTTATGCATCGAGGAATAAAAACATCATTTCTTACGGGTTTCGATGGAGAAAATGTGAGAAATGTCTTTCACACCTTTAATGTGTATCATATTTTTTAGATGAGTTATTTTGCTCAAATCCACCATGGTTGATTTCTCCTACATTCGCAAGGATGAAGAATCAGCTCGTTTTGATGGGGGAAAACCCTAAAATGTCTTCTCACGCCATAAATGCGAGATCAGATTACTTTGAGAGTCTGTGTTTCACCAAATTCATCATTTTTTCTCTCCAACACAAAATAGAAGCAGAGGAGCTTGATTTGATGGATTGCAGGCTGATTTGAAAGGGTTAATGGCGGGTGGTTGAGAAAAAGGATCATATTTTCTTCCTCCTCTATTTTCCCTCTCTTTTCTTTAGCTATAAATG
The DNA here is from genome assembly GCA_018340775.1 of Taxus wallichiana var. yunnanensis. Classification (NCBI taxonomy): domain Eukaryota; kingdom Viridiplantae; phylum Streptophyta; class Pinopsida; order Cupressales; family Taxaceae; genus Taxus; species Taxus wallichiana. Next base: position 742,861,131 of record CM031243.1, read on the forward strand.
CAAAGGATGTAATCTATTGTAATGTTGGAAATTTTTTTCTCTTATGAAGCTCTCTTTTCTTCCTTAGAGGAAGATTTTTAGAGTTTCAGACCACTCACTACACAAAGCTGCTGACACATATTTTGCCTCCTTGCCATTGTAATGCATTGTATTAAACTTGGGAATGATAATGTGTGTTATGTGATTGATTTTCCAATCCTCTCATGTGTTTATCATTGTCTTCTAATCTTTCATTACATTCAGGGAATCAGCATGTTCTATGTTACATTCTTATGATCTCGTGTTTATTTGAAAATAGAAGTCCATCACTCCTTTGGTGTATCACCGTTTAGCTTAGTTTTGTTTCCTTTTACACCTTTTAACTCTGTCTCCTTGGAATTTAGAGTAGGAATTAGTATTGAACCTCTACAAATTCATGCATACACCTAAACAAAGGAGTAAGAACTAGCTTCAATCTAGAGATTTTCTCACCTTGTAAGGTCCCACACCTTGAGAAAATGTAATGTTGTGTAATCACACTAAATTACCCAATTACTCGGACTCAGATCGAAGGTCATTTTGGGGTCTTGTAGATTTGCACTAACACGAACCACTTACAAAAATATTTAATTTTTACCACAACATTCCTATTATACTTTGATCATTAATACCATACTATACATTATTGGTGGTGTCGTATCGACAGCACAATTATCTTCAATCGGATGCCAATACTAATTATACTTAACAACATCTTATTCCTAATACATACATTAAGGAAATAGAAATCATGGAGGAAAATTTTAGTTTCGACATCTTCCCCCTCCCTAGCTTCTACTCCGTCCTCAAAGTAGACTATTATGGACATTTTGAAGTTAGTGCCCGAAAATCTTTAACTTGACATGGTTGACCCATTTTATAATGGGAGTGCCATCCAATTCCTCTAGTTGATATGTACCATTTTCATGCACAACTACTATAACCTATTTCGGGAAGAAATTTTCTTTTCCTTCTTTTTTTAATCTAGAATCATATACTTAGAACCAAGTCATTCACATGAAATGGAGACCAATGGATCTTTTGATCAAAGTATTCCTTCTGCTTCATTTTCTTCTTATAGCTTGTATCCTTTGCTATTTCTCTCATTTCCTCTAGCAAATGAAGATGTACCAACCTTTCCTTTATCGAATCACTTTCATCCATCCTTTCATTTTTCATGATTCTTATAGTGGGAATATCAAACTCAATAGGAAGAACTGGATCAATGCCATAAGCCAACTAAAATGGGAGTATCCTGTTATTGACTTTGATGTTGCCTATATGCCCACAATATTGCATGAATCCTTTTATCCCACTTATGTACCTACAAGGCTACATCTTTTGCTAGAATTTGACACAACAAATAATTTGTTGCGTTGCACCTCTCCATTTGTGCTTGGCTTGTAAGTTATTTCCTTCCCGTGCTTAATAGAAAACTTGTTGAATAGCGCTTCTTCCACCTCATTAATGAAGTGGCTTCCTTGATTTATTACAATTTCTAATGGACAACCAAATATGGTGATAATGTGTTCATACATGAACCTTGCCACTTCATCCATGGAAGTTGTTTTCAAGGGCCTAGCTTCAACCCACTTGGTTAAATAATATATGGCAACTACAATATACTTATTTTGGCGTGGGGTAGTTGGAAGTGGACCTACAATATCTATTCCCCACTTTTCAAAGGGACCAAGTGGAAGAATAGGGCATAATGGAGTTGATGAAGTCTTACGGTTCCCATGTGTTTGACAAATATCACATGTCTTACAATAATTATAACAATCTCTAAAAAGAGTGGTCCAGGTGATAACTCGCATCCAAGATCCTTCTTCACTTGTAAGTTTTCCAGAGAAGTGTCCTCCACATGTACCATTTTGGAATTATTATATTAGCTCCTTCCCTTTATCACATCCAATTACCCTCTTGTACTATCCATCAGGTCCTATTCAAAATAATACTCCATGTAGAATAGAATATGGATGATTGGCTTGAGTAATCTTCCTCTTAGTTTTTGCATTGCACCATCGGGAAACTTGAATTCATTCAGATAATTCCAAATATCTATGTATTCACTAGGGATTGTGTCAAGGATAAAAATGGTGCATTTGGGAAATCATCATCATCACAAGATGAACCTAAACCATCATAAGATCGAGAGAGTGCATCTGCATTGACATACTTCTTTCCTGGCCTATCTATAATATCAAATTCAAATTATTGTAGCAAAATTATCCATCTTGCTATCCTCCTTGATGGGTTAGGCTTATTTACAATATATTTTAGAGCCTGATGATCTGTTACAACTATGAAATTCTACCCTAGCAAGTAATTTCTAAACTTTTTATAGAAAAAATGATAGCTAGAGCCTCTTTTCATTTACAGTATAATTTACCTCAGCACTGCTCATTTGTCTACTCCCAAAGTAAATTGGATGATCATTCCCATTTTCATCCTTTTGGCTCAGAGTACTTCCTAGTGCTTTGCATCTGAGGCATCAATATACACAATGAATGGCTTTCTCTAATCTAGATTCTTTAAAACATGTGAAGACACCAAAGCTTCCTTCAGTTGTTCAAAAGCTTCATGCACCTTCTTTCCTGGTTCATAAGTAACATCCTTCTTCAAGAACTGGGTTAGTGGCTATGTAATCTTTGAGAAATTCTTGATGAACCTTCTATAGTAACCCACATGGCCTAAAAATGATCTCAACTTACTTCTATTCATAGGAAATGGTAACTCTTTGATTTTTAAAACCTTATTAGGATCAGTACCAATACCATCTCTAGATACAACATGCCCTAACAAAATGCCTTTAGAACATCCAAAGACACACTTTTTAGGGTTTAGTGAGGCTTGTGCTTCATCTAACCTTTGAAATGTTGTCTCCATCTGGTGCAGGTGGTCCATCTTGCTCCCATAGATGAAAAAATCATCTAGAAATACTCTGATGAAGTTTCCAAAGTAGGGTTCAAACACCCTATTCATCAAGTGCTTTGAAACATTGCCGAGAGAATTATAAAACCCAAAAGGAATAACTCTATAAAAAACGTTCCCCAAGGAGTGGTGAACGTGGTCTTCACTAATCTTTCTTTGCTATATGAACTTGGTTGTATTTGTTATATCCATCAAGAAACTATAACACTCCTAGCCACTACTTCATCTAAGATCTGATCTAAGAAATGGAAGAGGGTAATGATCTTTCTTTATTGCCTTATTGAGCTTTCGTAATCAACACAAATGTAGCTTCCCATTATTTTTATTGAGACCACAATGGAGAAACCCATTATGAATTCTCCACAAAAATATGAATCTTGCATCAAGTAACTTATCTATTTCTTCTTTTACAGTCTTGGATAAATTATGATTCATTCTATATGACATTTGCTTTATGGGCTTAACACCATCTACCACTCAATAGAATGTTCTACCCAACTTACTTATGAGTTCCTTATAATAAAAAGTGAATAAGTGTTTGTACCTTCTAAAGAGCTAGAGGTAGGATTCCTCTCTCACTCTCAATCAAAACATCACCAATCTTTATTTGTTGGAGATGATCATCAATTTATTCTTCGAGATAATTTGTGGGTTCATGATTTAATGTAACTAGAAGGATATCAATGACTCAAAATCAACCTCACTTTCTTTATCTTTTTTGTCCACTTCATTTGGTACTAGAGTAATCGGAAGATGTACAATCATCAATTTCATCACTCAAATCCATAGGTTCTACCTTATGATGCCGAGGGATCACGTTTATCTTCACCCTCTCTCTACCACGTCCAAGTGTCATGAAGCCTTCATTCTAATAGTTTCTAGCATGAAATCTTCTTAGCCATGGCCTTCCCAACAACATTGGGTATGCAACAATACCATTCTTCATCACTTGAAGTCTACCACACATACAACACCCATGAAAGATATTGCCACATTTGAAACAACACCTTCTGGTTTAGTTTTTCCCTTATTTAATGACCTTAACATAAGTGTTGAGGGGCGATCAATTTTTAAACCCAACATATTCATTACAGACTCGATCATTACATTAACTGCAGCACCTCCATCTACTAAGACATCATGAATTGAAATACCATTACATAATACCTCAACTTGTGGAGTGTAGGGATCGCCTCTGCTTCCAAAAAGGGACGTCGAACCTCCTTCCTTTGTCGAGCATTGATTCCACTTTATAGCTCCCACCTCTTCTCATAAGACATAGCCAGAAGTTGACCATATGTAATATTGCAAGTCTTTTAGACATATCTTCTAAGATGGAGTATGGTCCTTGCCCCTATGAAATAAAAAAATCTTGCACACCCAACTTTCTTCTCCTATGTTTCTTACTAGTCTCTCCTTTCATCTTCTTAGGATCATTTCCATCTTGGTTATCTTTTTCTTTTTTTTTTTTTTACAAACACATATGCTTCATTATTTATGCTCCTATCTACTACATCAAAAGAATTCACAGGTGTTTTTCCTTTATCATTATCTCTTGTACTAGATGTAGAAGCTCTATCTGGACAATTATACTTATAATGACCCTTTTTATGACAACCATAACATACAACTTCAAATATATTTATTTTTGACCTCTATCTCCTCCCTGAGAACTAAATTCTTTTCCTTGAAGAATATTAATAGTTAACTAGCCCATCTTCCTGAGCAAATATTCATACTCAGTAGATGTACTAGGAGAAATATTTGTGCTCACCGAGAGTGGTTGTGGATTCTGGACCAAAGGTGTTGGTGTAGGCTCTACCTTAGCAACAATTTATTTGGGCTCTTCTTCCATGCTTTCTTCTTGCCTTCTTGCAATCTCCTTTTCTTGTTCAAGGGTCATTAGGTGGTCATACTTCACTCATTGTCTGATCTCTAGCTTCATCCCAAGAATGAAGTGCTTATAGAGGATATTATCCATGCCATTCATCAACCCATCCACTAATCCTTCCTTCCGGATCTGGGCATCGAGCTTCCTCCTTAGCTCTAGAACATGAGCATGATAATCCTTGATCTTCTCCTTCTCTCCTCTAGGATAGCTTTGTGAACTCAATCATGAGATCTCGCATATTTTTGTTGTTCATAAAATTCTTCAAGAAAACTTTCGCTTAATAAATCTTATGAGTTTTTCACATTATCACCTAGTGTTTCAAACCACCTAAGGGTTGAACCATCTAAAAAAGTAGGAAAAAATTCAGTCCATTGTTCCCTTCTTATGAGGCCATTACAAATGCAAGATTGTTTAAATTCTTGAATGAAAGAGGAAGCATCTTCATTAGATTGGGCTGAAAAAACAAGAATCTTCCCCATTTTCAAAAGTAACCATAGTGAAATACCAACCCACAAGTACAATCAACAAGACTTATGCACAACTAATTGGAATCAATATAATAGAAAGTGAATTTACACCTTTCTACTATAAAATATAAATGACCATGGTAAACTATGTAAAAACTTGACTTACTGTGGTAAAAAATGACTTTACTATGGTAAACACTATTCACGGTAAAAAGTGAAGTTATGATGTAAATACTATTCATGGTAAAAAGTGACTTTACTGTGGTAAATACTATTCACAGTAAAAAGTGACTTTACCATGGTAACTACTATGCACGGTAAAAACAAGGTTACCCTTCAAATGATTTCTTGACTAAGTGGGAATATTTCTCTAGAAAATCCACCAACGAGGAATGGTCCCAGCAACGGAACCAAAATGTCATCACCAATCCGGCACTATGATAATTCTCCACCGGAACTCCTCATGCTATGATTATTTACTAATGCACAACTTTTAGTTTGGTGGAAGTAATCTGGAAACACAATAATAGACATAACACAAGAATACCATAGACTATGATACAAAGGAATGATGAAAAATCTAAAATATAAGTGTAAATTATATTATCAACATGAAATTGTTACAATCTCACCCATGAAGTACTTCAAGTGTTACCAACTCCACTTGCCTTCCAACAATAACTATGGGAGAAACTTCACAATTACACCTCTTAATGGCTTCTTTAACACACCTTCTAAATGATGGCTTCCTTCACACACTTTCTCATACAATATTTCTCACTACTTCCTTCTATGCTAAATGAGGGGGTGGCCTCTCTATTTATAGAAATTTCAAGATTATCCACCTTATCTCTAAGATAGGATAAGAAATCTACTCTAACGAATCATATTCCATACCTTAACTCTTATCTTTACATGTAAGCTTATCTTTTAAGATAAGATAAACCTTATCATTTCACATGGGTTCCACATTTTTAGAATTTTTACAAATAAAATACACAAAATATTTATGACATCACTCCTCCTTATTACCAATATAATATTTCTAATTCCTAATCATGTAGACCCTACTTCTGCTTACCCTAACTTTGACATTTTAACATTACCGAACCACTTACGACAAATATTTATTTTTTACCACAACATTCCTATCATACTTTGACTATTACCATACTATACATTATTGGTGGCGTCGTACTGAAATGCCGTTATATTTTATTAGACGCCACTACTAATTATACTTAACAACATCCTATTCCTAATACATACATTAATGAAATAGAAATTACGGAGGAAAATTTTAGTGTTGACACACCCTCGACCCCTACTCGGGGCCTCGCCCGACGTTGAACCTTGGTGAGATAACTGTGGAAAATGTACAATACCTTAGTGTACAATCTTCAACACTTCCACACATGAAAATATGCTCCACAACCTAACAAGTTTTCTACATGGGAGACTACTATTTGAGGTAAGCCGCAATATGAAGAAGATGTGAAGAAGGCGGTAAACACAAAGGAAGTACTCAAGGCAAAAATCATTGAAAAGGTCATATTGGCCCACAATTTACATTTACTAAAAATAGTAAGTGGTTTAATAAGCACCTTCCATAAATAACAAGTTGTTTTAGAAGGTGAAAGGAATATAGTAATAAAAAGGAATTCCATTTGCCTTAGCCGATTGAGGTTTGGAAAATCTGACTTTTACACTTACTAAAAAATAGTAAGTTGTTCTAGAGGGTGGATTTCCAAGGGTGGATTTCACGAGTGAGTGTATAGGGAAATAAAACATTCAAGTTGGTAATGTCAGGTTGGAGTTCATGAAGGTATATTTTGACACTTACTAAGAATAGTAAGTTACCATGTCTAGATATAGTAAGTGTCAATTGAGCATGAAGTTCAAGTTCATGAAGGGGCATTCTTGACTTGCTGTTAATGGTATACTCATCTATTTTCATCACCTACCTCGGTGTGTGTGAGTTCAAAATTATTGGTACATCGTGTACAAAGGAGTGTTTGTGATCATCACTAGTGTAACAAAGATGACAATATTGTAAAAGCTCATGGTAGGATTAGTATCGATCTTCTATCTCTTTATAGGGGACTTCACGAGTTGAGTTCATGGTCACCAATGGAATCACTCAATAGTGTTTTTAAACACTTAGTTCACGGTGTTTGTGGGTCATCCAAACGAGGTTTTTCTTGATGAAAAGTATTCAAGGATCCATAAGTCACTGCATTGGATCATTTTATTTAATTATCTCGCAACGATCAGTGGGCTTCATTAGAGGTGAATTTTTCATCATCATCATAATGTCACCTCCATCTTCTTCCTCTCTCTCTTCTTTCTTCTCTTATTGCCCCAAATTTCTCTCTCCTCAGTGTTCTAATTATTTTTTTGTGGTTGTCCTTTTTTAATAATGCCTTTAATGTACTAAAAAGTGAGTTTAGGATTATAATGTAATAAGTCACCTTTATTTTATAAAAAGGGACTTAATGTCTTCCTAGGAATTTGAAAAGTCTTAAGTTGTGCAAAGGCATATAAAAATTCATTGGGGGTAGATGAAGATTCATATGAGGGAGGTGAGAGGTAATTTAAAATTGTATAAATTGGGATGGCCTCTCCATTCCAAGGATTCAATATTTTGAAGACTTTGACTCGTAGTAATGACGGATATTATGTGGTTGGGATTTGTATTAACACACATGAAATAAAGCTACACTTCTTCTATTTCCATTTCTTTTTCCCCTCTATTTCTCTCTTTCATGCACTTTGTAAGAATAGTTGATCTTGTATGGAATTGGAGAGGAATTTGGTGTCCTTGATAGATGAATTTAAAAACTTGTTGTTTTATTTCATTGGTCCCTCTAGATTCATTTTTCTTTCCTCTATATGGAAGGTTGAACTACTGCAGTTAATGGGTGTGAGCTTTGCAATCTACTCATGGTAGTAATATTCTTTAACTATTTTCTTGTTTTTCCCTTGATCATTGTAGTTTCCTCCCTTGTACCCCCGTACAATCACTTTGCCAAAGGTTTAGTGGAGTGTCAATTTTGATCCCCGACCGGTATTCTGGCTACCTACAAAATTTAGATAGGATTAGGATTAGTTTTGTTTCAATAATGAGAGTTGTATCATTCAATGTAGAGGGGCATAGCCCGTGAACATTAGTGGAGACGTCTGATCTATCCATCCAATTTTTTTCTCACCAATAGTTTTGGCGACTCTACTAGGGAGAGATTTTCCCAAGTGCACCCAAAAATGATTTTTCCCAATTTTTTTAAAAAAATATATGTTCAAAAATACAAAAAAATATTTTTAAAAAAGTACTTGAATGATCAAAATCCTCTTTACAATCCTGATTGAGAAATCTGCACTTTTCAAGAGTAAAAAAAGAAGTAGCTAAAGTGAAAAAGACCATGACGAACGAAGAAAGAGAAAGACCCCAACCCATTGTTCCATGGGGAAGGAATATAGGTCCACTTTCTCTTGCACCTCCTCTTCATGATCTTCTGATGTGTTCCCACAAGAACCTTCCAAAATTCAAAGGTGATGGCACAACTTCTTGAAGAGCACGTAGTAGCTTTCATCACCGCATGTGGTGTGTTGGGTGTCGAACATGAAGACATATCTGTTAGATTGTTCGTGGAATATTTGTAAGAAAAGGTAATTGAATGGTTCTATTTCTTACCAACAAGGTCTATCACTTGTTGGAATGATATAAGAACCAAATTTGAAGCCAAATATAAAACTACAAGAAGATTTTCAGGATCTCTTAGTTAAACTGCTATGAATTAAGAAGGAATCTACATAATCTATGAGAGATTTCATACCTAGGTATAACCAGAAAATCGAAGGATTCTTGAAGATGTCATGCCTTATGAAAATAATATAAAAATATTCTTTATCAGTTCTATGCAACCAAAAGTTAGGTTCTTCTTGAGAATATATCAACCTAGAGATTTGAAAGAAGCATAAGATTATGTTATTGAAATAGATAATGACAACCTAGTCTTATAAGATAAGGTAAATAATCCCCAGTGGTAAATAGAAAGGTAAAAGTTCAAGTTCAATACGCACTCACCCCATGATTAAAAATGGCTAATGATATGTTTTCCATGAAGATGAAAATCTATCGATCACATGAGCACCCCAAAGTCTCACCTTGGAATCCTGCTACCAATCGCAAAGTGCGAGAACTATGAAGATGAAGAAGAAGAAATTTTTAAATATGAAGAGGAAGGAGAAAGTGAATATGTTAGGATTGGGTTTTGTGAATGCACACTTGATGATGAAGAATCCACTTGAAATTTATTTGTATGTGGTATTCACCCAATCCCAAAAGGTGAAAGAAGGCTCTTCTTCCACTTCCCAAACTAATAAATTGAATCCTCCAATGGAAACTCCAAGAAAAATAAAAACAAAAGGAGGATCATCACTACTTCAACAAGGACAATTGAGAAGAAGCATGAAGCCACCCCAACCAAGAATCCTTTTGCCTCTTCAAGTAAGTCCTCTTCTGCTTCTCTTGGAAAATCAGTTTCTAAAAACATTTGTGTTAATGCTTCCATAACCCATGATTTTCCCACCACCTCTTCATCCTTAGATATCATTGACCATTTCAAAAATCCAAGATCCAAATGTCTACATTTGAATACTTAAGAACTCATCCTAAACAATTGGAGAGACTCATTCAACATGTCAAAGGTAGTAGCCCTATTTCTAAAGATGCCTCCACTAAAGAACCACCACGTGCATCCCAATCCACTCCATCTCTGAATTTCCTCACTTCCACACCCTCTACATCTAAGAAGGTTGATCCATTCTACATTGCCTTGTTAGTCAACAGTTACAAGATAAACAATTGCATTATTGATTCTAGTGCCTCAGACAATGTCATGCTCACAAAGTTGTTAAATATCTTGGTATCTCCCTTTCCTCTACCTCTGGTAAATGTATCTCCATGGAGATGAAACAAGTTCCTATCATCACACGAATCAAATATGCTTGAGGTATCATTGGTGGACTTCCCTATCAAGAAAATCACAATGAGAATCCTTGTAGCAGATATACCCTCCTCATACAACATGTTGTTGGGCTGAAACTTCTACCACAATGTTGTAGGAGATATACAGTTGAATTGGTTACACGCCACCATCCTGGTCAATCAGTAAAACAAAAAATCTACTTCCCATAAGAAAAATGAAGTATATTATTTAACGGCCAAATAAACCAACGATAGACATACTGCCATAATGCTAAACTCACAAATTATTCATGACCTTCAAGGAGGATCTTGAACTACCCTTATTGGTGGAGGAATTTCCAAACATCATAGAGCCATTCAAAGAACACAATGAAGAGTTGATGAAATATGAGTTTGAAAGGGTGTACTTTTCATGGGATGAAGGTGTAGACAAAGTTACCATAGTGGATGTCAAGGTTGGTGATGAGAACCTTGAATTACAACAAAGAAATATTAAAGTGATGAGAGATGCAAAACAAGAAGAAGGAATGATGCTCAACACCTTATTAATAGACAACTTCAACATTTTCAATTCAAGAATTTCGCGCTTGTTACTCCGTCCAAGTTAATGCACCAAACTAAACACAAAAAACCTGAAAAACTCCAATGAAATCGATACCTGATGGACAAGATCCGAAGATGTAGATGGATGAGGAGGCCGATGTAGATAAGACGGGCGCACACGAACAATTCGCACAATAGATCCGAGTAACCTGCAAGACACCGATGCTTGACAGAAAAAGACCACGTTAAAAGGTATTTAGGTGGACTGCCCGAGAAGCGGGTCCGGGAAGCGATAAGCTTCCTCGGATGTCAGTCCATGTTTTTAATTAAGCAGAGAAGCATACATGATAAAAGATGTACGTAAAGACTAGATTTTCTGATTACAGTAATGAAACAGAATCTAAACAGCAGACAGAAAGCAATAGAAAATAGGAAACTATGAAATAAAGCTGGATTTGTGTTACCTGTGTCCTTTTACCTGTCTGCAGGATGATCGGCGTCGATTATGTATAATCGGCGTCGACTGATGTGATCGGCGTCGGTTATGAAGAATCGGCGTCGACTGAATAAGATCGGCGTCGACTGAAAGCAGATCGGTCAATCGGGGACAGTGCGAGAAGATTCAAAATCGAAAGTGAAGGCCGATCGCCAACGCAATCCGATGTGCCACTTACTTGGTGAGATATCGAAAAGATGATCACCAAAAGATCAATGGATACGTGCGATGTCCTTTTATGTGATAGAAAGTAGAGCGCCTTCAATCTCTGTCCTCATCTTCGCTCTCAGTGATCTGATCCTCCGACAGATCCATCCATATCTCTTTCGATACACTTAATGCTAAAAGATCTCTTTCTCTGATTTGTGCTTACCGTGTCTCGTCATGATGTCAGGGATGTAAAGCTCTTTCTCTCGTCTCAACCTTTTGGAAGAAAGTGATATTTTGCGTGTATCTCTTGTCATCTTAGCTCCATCTCTCTTTCAACGATCCCTCGAACCTCTAGAGTTCCACTTCTTTTACCTAAATCGACACAATCCATTCTACTAGAATCCAACACTATGATAATCCATCTTCATCTAACCTCGACCACGGGTTGTCATTTCGCCCCCGATCATTAGAATGACTCGGGTCTCTAGATGGCCAAATTCCCGTGTCGGTTGAGGAAGTGATTTTCTAGAAAGATAAGAGTTACCCCAAATACGGGAAATATCCCATTGGGGAAGAGGAAAAATAGGGGTGATACATAGATAGAATAAATTTGGGGTAGATAAGTGGTTAAGATACATGTGAAGAGGCGTAATTAAATAGTTAATATTTAATTACTCACGGGTAAGATACAATGGGGTGAATTAAACTTAGAATAGGTGTTTAAATCACAAATCGGATAATATCCCAAGGGGATAGTGGTGACATAAACGTGCCCCAGGTTATCTGAGCAGGTAAACGAATGTGAGGGACACTAAATTGAGTAACCAATTTTAAGTGTCTACATTTTTCCCCTTTTTGTCAAGTAACTTGCGATAAGCAAGGTTATGAGACAAAAACAAGGAGATGGAAGAAGTGAAGAAAAAGTGATGATGTGATCCCCCTCAAACTAGGGATGGGATGGGTGATAGAACAGACGATCCCAAGTTTGAAAGAGGTAGATGAAAACGCAGGATGCCCCAGTCGGATGTCTGGAGTAGATCTGATCATTGATGACGCATAAAAATAAATAAAGAGGCAGCAACCTAAGGAACTCACATTGGTAGGGCAAACTAGACGGTCTCCTCATGAGACGACGTTAGTACCTACAGACCCATGAGTGTAAGGAGGGCTGCAAAATGGTTAGCATCTAAAGAGAGACACATTGGTAGGGATAACTAGACGGTCTGCAAGGCAGACGACGTTAGTACCTACAGACCCGTGAACCCTAAGCGGCCAAAAAAGGCGAGTGTCCCATGCAAAGGGAACAAACTCGAAATGGATTGTAATATCGATAAGATGTGCCGAAAGGCAATATTCAGCGCACAATAATGATCAGATGGATAAATAAGCCAAGCATCAACACTATGGCAAACAGATATGGAAAATCGGCGATCACAGTAATCGGCGACGACCAAGATAAACGGCGTCGATCAACAAAATCGGCGCCGACCAATCGTAGCGCATATAAATATGCGAACGGAAAACGTAAACGATTTATTTTCATCGTGACGATTGATTCAGAGAGAGTCAGAATTTGGATTTGAGCACCATGGAAGCCTCTGGGAGTGGTCAGAAGCGCAGGAGGACACGACTTGGGGTAAGTGGTTCTTCTTGAACCCGTTGTACTTAATTAATTTTTTTTTTTGTTTGATTTTTTTGGGAGGCCAGGGTCCGATTTATGTCCGGACAGTCAATCGGCGTCGATTGGTATAATCGGCGTCGATTGTTGTTTGAGCGGCGTCGATTGGTATTAATCGGCGTCGACTGGAAATAAACGACGCCAATTTTATTAAATCGACGCCGATTGGAATAGATAAAATTTTTGTTTTTGTTTTGGATGTTCTGATTTGGGTAAATACGAGACTAATATTGCTCTTGCTGTCGTGGGTGCAGGCACGAGAGGCTCTACACATGAGGGATGCTATTCCCGAGTTATTAGAGACTATTCTCCCTGATGTGACTGATGCAGATTGGCGGCATTTAGAGTTAGCCGGCTCGGGGGCTTCCGATATTACAGACGAGTGCCGCGAGATGTAGAGCTGATGCGGGCACTAGTGCGACGGTGGGATAGCCATACGTGCACTTTTTGGTTCAGGACGGGTGAGATGACCATCACCCATGAGGATATATATAGGATTTTGAGACTGCCGATCACTGGGGACCCGATAGAGATTACACCGCGAGAGCAGCAGCAGAGGGCCCTAGTTCGATCAGACAGAGATAGGGCGATGATGATTCGTAGATAGTGTCCGGGGCAAGTGGATAGCGGATAGCTTCACAAAGATAGACAGGATAGCCCTCGAGCAGATTTGGATAGTTCTGATTCGATGGTGATATCCTATTTCACTCTACCGATCTGTGAGGTGGGAGATTTCCACTATTATTATTAGACTCAAGCCATTTGAGACATTCTCAGAGCTTCAGTGTGCATTTGCCTTTGCTGATGCCTTGATAGCTCAGATATATTACGAGCTATGGATGTACACCACCGGCCGGAGGACAGGTATTGATGTCAGTTTTGTGCTCCATTGCTGGGCATATGAGCATATAGCGGTGATCAGGCCATCCGGCTTCCTCGATGCCAAAGAAGTGGGAGGTATTGATTATGGATTCCGGCGATGGCGGGCTGACATGGCCGCTGGGGATACAGGGAGATCGGCCGATTGGTATACTGAGCGTTTCAGGACGCTGACACCGGATCAGGTCATCTGGAGGCCATATCGGGTATTTCCGACATGGGCTGGTCAGGATGCTCACTTGGTGGCATTGAGACGGAGCAGGGTGGTTAGGGGCCGCAGGCCGGATATGTGGGAGCGAGTCCCGTTTGTGCGGGTATTGAGACAGTTCGGCCTAGTGCAGACAGTGCCGACTACTTACACGCCTTATAGGCGAGATAGCAGGGAGACTGATCTGCCGATTTTGATCCCGGCAGATCCATTGAGAGAGGCCCCACCCTCCACAGACAGTGATGATGACGCAGGGGTGGATGATGGTTATGCAGCATGGTATGATACAGAGCTACCACGACATCTCCCGGCATCTATAGATGCCGACGAGGAGGACATAGCTACGATGCTGGATAGACTGGAGGGAGAGCATGCCACCTTGACACGCATACATCGTGTGGCTCTCGAGGAGACTGTGGCTCGGCAGAGGAGAGGGATGCCCTAATTTTGGAGAGAGACACCGCTCGCCAGGAGCGAGATACAGCGATCCAGCAGAGGGATCGCTATTATCGACATAGGGAGGCCCTCAGGGCCAAATATGGGGAGACAGGTACCATGTCGGAGACTGGTACACAGGGTACGACCCTAGGAGGAGCACCACCAAGCAGCGCACAAGAGCCTCCCAAGAAAGACCAAAGAAGACCATTACGAGCACCGGCACCGTGAGCTTGAGCACATATCGCCTCTCCGCCGAGGTGAGATACTATGAGGATGCCTTAGCGCAAATGATGCCCCGATGTGCCTGTGATGGGGCGAGGAGGAGATCAGCGACGGCCACAAAGCGGGGCCTCAGTGGAGGGAGCACCGGAGAGACCGAGGTGGGCAGACCTCCAAGAAAGTGCCTAGCTCGATAGGCGCGCGGCCAGAGAGACAAATGGTCCAGAGGAGGGTGGAGGAGATAGTGTCCTCCATGCATCGATTTTACTATATAGGGATTGATATATTTTGTATCCGTGTAGTGATGTAGCCTCGATTGAAGGCATCAGATAGATGGCTTGATTGAAAGCCACCCATCTTTGTTGTACAGACACACATGTATATATAGATTCATCATTTCATTTGTCATATAATTGTTCTCATGCGTTTGATTTTGATATACATAGATAGATGTAGCGTAATTGTGATGAATATAGATATAGACTGATAGATGATGAATAGATGTGATTGGATAGATATAGACTGATAGAGGATAGAAATAGATGTGATTTGATGTGATTGATATGTGGATATAATTTTGATGAAAAATAGAGATAGATAGATGTAATGTAACTTGGATGTACAAGTTTTTAAATATTTTGATGGATAGATAGATAGATGTGATTGATGTATGGATTTTATTTTGATGAAAAATGGATATAGATAGATGTAGTGTAACTTGGATGCACCAGTTTTTAGATATTTTGATGGATAGATAGATAGATGTGATTGATGTACTCGGCATGTTTGAGATGTTAATTTAATTTTGATGAAAATAGATAGCCAGATCCACATGTGTTGATAATACATGCTTTGATAGATAAGATGGAATTAGATAGAAGGTAAATTTTGATTGAATTAACATGTGAAATGTCAATTTGACTGGATGAAAAACAAAGAATAATGGGGAATACTCTTTGCAAGAGCCAAGGAAGTAATGAAAACGACCTT
Source organism: Taxus wallichiana var. yunnanensis (assembly GCA_018340775.1). NCBI lineage: Eukaryota > Viridiplantae > Streptophyta > Pinopsida > Cupressales > Taxaceae > Taxus > Taxus wallichiana. Next base: position 742,877,029 of record CM031243.1, read on the forward strand.
GACTAGAAATAAAGAAAATATACCCGGATAAGAAAGAAAATGATAAGTTGGACTCCCAATCACCATAGATAGAATCTAGATAGGAAATCACAATATCATGCATGTAAGGCCCTATATGAGGTTAAAATAAACCTGACACTAACTAGCCGCAAAATAGATTTAGGAGGGAAACGAAAGGAGCAGTAAGTAAATATCTTGTCGGAATGTACAAGGGACAGAATACATGTCCATAGTGGGAAAATAGGATTCTCCATATGATCGACAAAAGGTCCTAAATCTCAGCTTCATGATTTTGGCAGAAAAGCAAACTGATCAATGCGGGAAGTTTGCTTGATATGGAAAGACTGATCAATACGGGAAGTCTTTCAGTGATGCTAAAAAGTGTATAAACTGACTGAAAGGCTGATCAATTGCAAGAAGCCTTGAATATTTCTTTGAGAAACAGCCGTCCTTCAAGGGAGCGGTCTGTATTTTGAATTTTAATGATAGCCATCCTTCGAGGGTATGGTCTATATTTTTCGAATTTTGATGATAGCCATCCTTCAAGGGCATGGTCTATATTTTTTCTTTTTGATTCATTTGATAATGTATGGATAGCTGTCCTTCAAGGGATCAGTCTATCTTTTTGGATAGCATCTTTCTTTTTTTTTTTTTTTTTTTTTTTTTTTTTGGAAATCCTTTTTGGAAGAAGCTGAGTTTAGACCTAGATAGATCAGATGGAGGGGAAGAGAACATAAAAGAACATGCACTCATGCCCCGAGTAGATCCGATTAAGATAAGCACTTGGGACAGATGAAGTGGTGATTAAGGTATTCCTACCATGAGGAGGAACATATCCAAAAGAAACATGCAATGAGTAGAGCCGCGATACTCATATTTAAGGTAAAGGAGGCAATAGGCGGAGAACCACATAGTTTCGAATCACCATGAAAGTAGATGACTGGTTGTTTAGACGGATGAAAGATCTGTCTTGCGACTAGATTTGTGTAAGATAGATTTTAACAGTAGAAGGGCCGTAGATGCAAGGCATTAAGAGGTTCCACTTCAGGTATACCATCCATGGAAGATAAACGATAAGCCCCACATCCATATTTATGAGTGATAATGTACGGGCCCATCCAGTTGGGAGCAAACTTACCACGTTGACTTCTTTCGAGTGTAGTGACATTTTGGTTTTCTTTAAGAACAAGATCACCAATTTTGAAGTCACTGTGCTGCAAGTGCTTGTTATAAGCACGTTTGACACGCCAAGATAGACTTGATGATGTTCAAGAGCGCTGAGACGCCGCTCATCTAATAATTCAAGTTCAGGCTAGACGATTTTGACGATAGTCCTCATCGAGACAAATTCTCTAAGAGAAACACTGAGAGATGGGATTTGGACTTCCAAAGGAAGAACAAATTTCTGCACTCCATAGACGAGAGAGAGAAGGAGTAGCACCAAGAGGAGTACGAATGCTAGTCCGATAGGCCCAGAGAGCAAAAGGGATATGTAAATGCCAATCCCTACCAAATGACTCGACTAGTTACCTTTGTGAGGATATTACGCAAAGTTTTATTGGAAGCTTCGCCCCACTCATTAGCTTGAGGATAGTATGGAGAAGAAAACTGAGTTTGATATTGAAAGCGCTGCAGAGGTTCTCGCAAATCAACGCTCTCAAAGACTTACCATTATCTCGTGATGAGTTTGTGTGGAACGCCAAAGCGACAAATGATGTGTTGATAGATGAAATCAACTATGGGTTTAGCCTTTGTTGAAGAAAGAGGGATAGCCTCCACCCACTTAGTAAAGTACTCAGTGGCAGTAATGATAGAATGATGACGCTGTGAAGAACGGGGATTGATGAGACCAATAAGATCAAGACCCCATTGCGAAAAAGGCCACAAATCCGCTGTAGGTTGTAAAGCTTGACTAGGGATATGTGTGAGATTGGAATGTTGTTGACACTTGACACATTTCTTAGTGTATTCACAACAATCTTGATTAAGAGAAGGCCAATAATATCCCAAACGTAAGATGCGTTTAGCTACAGCTAAGCCACTAAAATGTCCACCACAGATACCGTCATGGACCTCCTGGATAGCTTTAGATGATTCATGGGTTTTGAGGCACCGAAGCAAAATACCATCAAAGCCGCGTTTGTAAAGAATCCCGCCTAGAATAGTATAGCGATTAGCACGTTGGATAAAAGATCTTCTACCATTGGAAGTCAGATCTGGAGGAAGCACCGAATGAGATAGATAATCAACAATCATGCTGATACCACTCATCCCGAGTATGGGTCAGACAAAGATGGATTGAAGTTAGTTGCTCAAGATGAGATGGTTGATCTAATCGTTGATAGCCACATAAAGTCGCGAGTCTTCGGTAAAAGGTGGGATAAGTGAGGCTAACGGCCATTGATCTCGCAAATCGATTTGCAGCATGCGAGGGATAGCTTGATAGTGAATTTATCGAAAGATTGAGTCGAACGAGAAACGATATCACGATATTTTTGAAGGATATCATTCTTGCATCGATAGACACCCGTGACTTGATTAACGATGAGTTCGTAATCACCAAAGATGTCAATATGACGAGCGCCGAGATTAATGGCATTTTGAAGACCCAAGACAAGAGCTTCATATTCAGCCATATTATCGGTGCACTCAAAGTTCAATTTGTGTGCGATCGGGATAGGCGTACCCCAAGGAGGAATCATCACGAAACCCGCACACTCCCCTCTCAGCTGGCATTTGATCCATCAAAGAAGAGCTTTACTTTAAATGGAGATAGACCAAAATCAATTTGTTGATATATTCATCGGGAATCGAGCAAGGGGGTCTTGAGTGTCCGAAGAGGAGCATCACCTAATTGATCCGCAATAACCTCGACCCTTGATAGACTTTTTATGGGATAAACTCGAGGTCAAATTATGTCATAAGCATGAGCCAACGAGTGATACGATCATCATGTGATAAGGTTTTGCATGAATTGTCTTGAGTGGATCGACACTTGTGACAATGTAAGTTTTGTGATTAAGGAGGTAATGACGAAGCTTAGAAGTTGCGAAGAAGAGAGCACAACACAGCCTTTTCACCTTCGTAATAACGTGTTTCATACTCATGGAGGGTGCGACTGACATAATAGACATACTTGTTCTTTACCACAAGTGTCCCGATGCGAGATCATGGCTCCCGAGCATGGTCACCACAGATATAAAGATAGAAAGGCTCCCCTCGCGTGGAGGTAAGCACAGTGGGGAAAGAAGATAAGCTTTGAGATCATCAAAGGCCTTTTGGCAATGTTCATCCCATTCAAAATGAACATTCTTACGGAGGAGATGGTGAAAAGGTTGACAACGGTCCGACAATTGTGAGATAAAACGACGCACCGATCAAGACGCCCTCGAGACTCATGGAGTTGCTTTAAGTTAGAAGGGGAGGCATCTCAAGGATAGCTTTTATTTTTGGGGGTCTACTTCAATACCCCTGATGGAAATGATAAAACCTAAAAGTTTACCAATGAGAACGCCAAACACGCACTTAGATGGATTTAGACGAAGACAAAAGCGGATAAGCCTCTCAAAGAGAGGTGCAAGGATGAAAAGATGATCCTGACGACGTTTGGATTTACCGAGGAGATCGTCAACGTAATCTTCCACAGTTTTGTGTAAGAGATCATGGAAGATGTAGGTCATTGCTCACTGATAGGTTGCTCCTGCGTTCTTAAGACCGAAAGGCATGACGCGATAACAAAAGGTCCCCCAAGGAGTTATGAAAGAAGTCTTATGTTGGTCTTCTGGTGTGATGAGAATTTGATTATATCCAGAGAAACCATCCATAAGAGAAAGCATCTCATGACCTGCAGTTAAATCCACGAGTTGGTCGATATTAGGTAAAGGAAAATCATCTTTTGGACAAGCAAGATTAAGATCCCGGAAGTCGGTACAAATTCAATTTTCCCAAGAGCTTTAGTTACGGTACTATATCGGAAACCCATTGTGATAATCGATGGGTTGGATGAAGTTAGCCGAGAGCAAGCGCTGCAATTCTTCTTTAACAAGAAGGGCTACTCTAGGGTGCATTTTACGTAATTTTTGTTTAACTGGTTTGATGTTGGGAAGAGTAACGATATTGTGGACCACAATATCGGGATCGAGTCCTGGCATATCCTCATATGACCAAGCAAAGGCTTGACGATGGTTGGAAAGAAAAGTGGTAAAGTCCCCTAATTCTTGTGGATTAAGAGACTCGGGCCGACCTTAATGATGCGAGGGTCTTCGAAGTCCCTATATTAAGGTCGACAAAGGGCTTCGTGAGAAGCGTAGACGTGTCGAAGGAATAGTCTTGGGAAGATATGAATCCTCTGCCCCCAGATAGGTGAGGACAGAAATCATCATCGGAACATGGGATAGTGTTGATAGTAGGAGAGTCTCCTCCAACTATTTCAGGGAAGATTAACGGTATGGAAGTGGACCTTTGTTAGTCTTATAGGCTAGCAAGAAATCCTAAGGAAATGGTATTGATCAAAAAAAAAAGTTAGGCGGGATGGAAATGTCATCGTCCACATCGAGTGATGCTTCTGACTTAGCGGGAGAAGATGGTTCCTCAATAGGAAGAGGCTCATCGAGAATAGTGACGGTGGCTTTTGAAAGAGGTTTAAATCCTAAACCAAATTTTTGATGTGGCATGAGAGTAGGAATGGATGTGAGGTCATGCACACCTTGTTCATATTTTCCCAGGCCAAAACCCTTCCACGCGCATCGATATAAATAAGTTTTTGCAAACGTGGGATTCTGTAGATAATCGAACCCTGTTAAGTAAGGTTTGGTCCTAGGAGGAGAATCTGGGTGATAGTGAGGCGTATCAAGACCACCGTAGATGAAATTAGTCTGTTGATTGGGCAGACCAATGGTGACGATGCGACCGAGACCTGGTTGATATTCAGGTTGTTTGTCTGGTCTACCATACTCACTAGGTTTGAGATGGGCGTCGAAAGAAAAGAGAGGAAGCTCTCCCAGTGAGAAACACTGCAATGTCTCTTCTAGATTTTGTAAATCCGGTAGTTTGGTTGCAGGTATGGAAGAAGATGAGGCCCCGTCAGGAGAACAGGCATTTTCCTTTAGAGGGGCAGACCTTGTGGTCATGTCGCATTGTGTGGAAGGAAAAGGATCTCCTGGATGAGTATATATCTTGCCCTCATATTGATATTTTAAGCATCGATGGAGGGTGGATGGGACACAATGCATCGCGCGAATCCAGGAGCGTCCGAGGATCATATTATAGTGGAATTTTCCTTCGACAATGTAGAAGAGTTCGTGAAGCAGCTTCTTACCTACTCGAATGGGTAAGACCACAGTTCCTAAAGTAACTGCTAGCTGATCGTTAAATGATCGAAGGGCGAAAGGCGGGGGTGACACTCACGCTCTTTGGTAACTTAAGTTGCTCGAATGTGTGCGAGGAGATGACGTTGAGTGCAGCTCCACTGTCGATCATAACGCGTTTTAATGTAGTGTTGTCGATTTGGACTGTGATAAAGAGGGGAGCCTCCAAATCCTCTGAAGAAAGAGGAGGAATTTCCGAATCTTCAAAAGAAATGGCGGTTGATGGTCTATTCAAACCAACAACCAACTCGAAGGGTTGGGGCTCATCTGAATTCACCGCGATGCGACGCAGATTATCAATCAGAGCCTGACGATGTTGTGGAGAGGATTGAATGAGGTCAAAAAGAGACATTTTGACCGGAGCCTGGGTGAGTTGTTTCATAACACTCTCCTCAACTGACACGGGAATTTGAGCCCGAGGTGCAGCACGAATAGAGACCCGAGGTCGTGGGGCTAATGAGGAAGGAGGAACTCCTTCGGGGGCTGCAGAAATGACAACCCGTGGTCGAGATGCCGGAGATGAAGATGGATTATCATAGTGTTGGGTTCTAGTGGCGATATGGATTGTGTCAATTTGAGAAGGTGGAAGATCAATTGAGTGGAATCACTAGAGGTCCGAGTGGATCGTCAGGGGCTCGGGATGGAGCTAAGATGACAGAGATACTTGTTTCTCCTCCTCCAAAGAAAAGATCACTTTCTTCCAAAAGGTTGTTGATTTACATGTATCAAGAGCTTTACATCCCCAAGATCATGACCCCGGGTACGATGGTAAGCACAATGATCGAGTTAAACCAGTAGGTTTAACTCCTTTAGGGTTATAGGGTTTAATCGGAGGAAGAGATATGGATGAAGATTGGATAAGTTGGCGGAGGATTTCGGTGTAGAACCCGGTAGACGAAGATGAGGACAGAGATGATGAAGGCGCTTCTTTTACTTTAACAGACTGCCGAGGTAAAAGAACCTGCATGTTAGGTTTGACAGTCTTTTTAGGGATCATCTTATTTTTTTGGACATCTGGAGGAACAGTCTTGGGCACTTGAGATGGAAGTAAGTGAGACATGATTGATTTTGGTGGAGGGGGAGCCCCTAAAATAGATTTTGAAGATGATGGAGATGTGACAAGTGTTGTGGTCTTTAAAGATAAGGGAGGCTGCTTGGTCGAAACTAATAATGATTTAGATGATGTCGATTTAGATGAGGGAGAAGCTTCCAAAGTAGGTGTAATCGGAGGAACATAGGGCGCCTTGGTTTTTGGTAATGAAGATGATGATCCTGATAAAAGAGGTGACGTCCTTTTAGTAGGTAAGTCCACTTTTCGGGGTGTTGGTGAAGAATGTGTTGTAGAAGAAGATGATGGTTTCGATAAGTGTGTAGAAGAAGACGCCTTCTCAGCGGGCAAATCCAATCTTTTATGGGGCGTAGAGAGAGATTTTTGTGGGAAAGCACCAAGGGTCTTGATGGTTCGAAATATGGGCTTTCCTTTTTCAGGGATGGTGACAACTTCAACGGCATAAGGTGATTGTAACCTTTTCGGAGGAAGCAAATGGGGAGGTACTGATGGCGCAACGTTAGATTTTGGTTGTCTCGGTTTAAGTTCGGGAACCGAGTGTATAGGTGTCGGTGCTACTTCTTTTGATTTTCCTTTAATGGGGGAAGCAGTATTGGTGATGGAAGGAGTGAGTGATGAAGAAGCAGTTCCTTGCGAAGGGACTACTTCTGGTGCAGTAATTATGGGTGAAACTACTGTAGGAAAGGAGACAGGAAGAGTCAAAATCGAAGACGCTTCCGTCGAAGTCGGCACAATTATAGGTACGTTCACCAGGGGCATAGTTGCAGCGAGAATGGGAGCAACAGAAGTAGATGTATCTGCAGTGGAAACTCGAAGGGATGTAATTGCCTTGAGCACTGAAAGAATGTTTGATGATGAGACAGATGAGGATGACACTGTCTCGGGTATGGATGGAAGGTCAGACAAAGGAGCGGAGAGAGATGAATCCGTATCTAGCAATGTAGGAATATTCAAAGACGGGCTATCTGAAGATGGTGGAATTCCAGTGATTGACGAAGTGGAAGGAGGTTCTGATTCGGTTGATGTGTTCGCAGATGGCTTGGTTTCAGAAGAAGATTCTTCAGTAGAGATGAAGTTGATAGTATGAGTGTTTGGTTTTTGAGACTCTGAAGCATTATGGTTCGGGGAATGATTGGGAAAAGGTTGTTTAAAAACATCCAGTGCCTGATTTGGGGGAGCATTTGGGTTATCCAGAATGAGCTCGCCTTTATCAATGAATTTCTGGACAAGATTTTTGAAAGTCTGACATCGTTCGATGTCATGACCTTTGGTTCTATGATAATGACAGAAATCATTTTCCCTATACCAGAATGGACGTTCTTGGCTTTCATCAATATTCCTAATGGGGGGAAGTTCGATCATGCGAACTTCCAACATTTTCTCTAAGATAGAGGCATATGATTCTCCCAACGAAGTGAAAGATCGAGATGACGAGGACCCTTTTCGAGAAGATGAGGAGTCTCTCCGTGGTGTTTGATTAGAAGTATTATCGGCTCGTGATGTTTTTAATACGATAGCGTTGGTGGATCCCTGATTCTTGTCTTTAGAAGGGGAAGAATTTGGTTTGGTAAACCGAGAAAAATCTGGTTTAGATTTAGAGCGAAGTTTTAGCTTCCCTTGTTCAATGGCGCGAGATTCAAGTTTGCGTGCCATCGTAAAGGCTTCTTCAAAGGTGTGAAAAGTCTGGATCCTTAAAGTGGAAGAAATGTGATTAGCACAAGATCGAGTAAACAACTCGATTTGTTGGGATTGAGGAAGAGAGAAAGACAATTGGTTGATTATCCCTCTCCAACGAGCGACAAAGTCTGCAATAGACTCATCATCGAATTGACGAATGTTATAAAGATCTGTAATCGAGATCTTATGCGCGATATTTATCGAAAAGTTTTCAACAAACATCTGGGCCAATTGAGAGAAAGAAAACAAGGAATGTTGAGGAATGTTATTGTACCAGTCTAAAGCAGGACCCGCTAGCGACATAGGAAAAGTACGGAGCATAAGCTCCTGATCCTGGACTATGAGGTAGCAAGCATGTTTGAATGCTCGCAAATGTTGTTGAGGGTCCTCTCGACTATGAAATTTTGAAAATTTAGGAAGTTCCCATTGGGGAGGATAAGGCTTAAAAGCCACTGAGGGATGAATGGGTTCATTACACACTTCTTCAAAGGAGTATGAAGGACGAGCCCCTTTTGTGGAGGCTTCCAAGTCTGTGATTTTCTTGAAAAGAATTTGAACCACGTCAGATTGAGGAGGAGGCACACTGGCATGTCCTACATAAGAAGCAAATGGTGGATGTTGTTGAGGTGTCAACGGGGGATTCATCTGTTGATTGATAGGATGATAAGAGGAATAACCAGTGTTCTGGGTGACACCTGGTGGGGGTATTTGTCATTGTGAAGGAGCCCGTATAGCAGCAGTTGTGAGATAATAAGTGGTTGAGAAAATGAAGGTTGGATGACGGATGGAGCCTGTGATTGGTGGACTCCTATGCTTGTTGATTGAATCGGGATAGATTGAGGAACATGAGTGCTGGTTTGATTGGACATATTGGGGAACAAGACCTGAAAGAGGCTTTCTACTGCCGGATTAGGCATTAAGGGTGCCGATGCTAGAGGATGGGCGAAGGTCACTGTTGCTGGAACATTGGAAGAAAGACCCACTGGAGGACGAGAAGCAGGAACCAACTGACTATTCGGAGGGGGTTGGCTCATAAAGGGGTACTGACCTTGGGACACGATGGAGGGCATAGATGAATTAACAGCAATATGCGGGTGCGCAGACGCATTCATTATAGCCAGGGCAGAGGACCTCTCAGAAGTAGGTTGTGGAATATTCGAGGTAATCATGTGTTAGGAATAGGTAAGACTATTTGAGAACTAGTCGATATGGCCGGTGGAAGAGAAAAAGGAGGCACAGGGGCCCCGCCCTTCTCCGTGACTCGAGGCGAGAGAGATGATGCAAACTGGTCTACAAAGGCCTGGGATGGTTCACGAGAATAATCATACACTTGCTGGATTGGTGGTCCTTGATCAGATATTTGAATAGACTTGTGTACTAGGTAGTCCATGAGGGCTACCGGATTGCGATCGAGGAACGCCTGAAATTCAGGATCCCCGCGCGGAACATACTCTGAGTCAGAAGTAGATGATATTTCTGAAGGACTAGGGGAAGCTGGACGTGATGGGGTTGCTTTGGCTTGATAGAAAGGATTATATGACCAGGATGGGGAACCAACTAACAATGTCCCGAGGAAGATTTGGGGGTGCCAAACATCCACACTAGTGGTAATCTCGAAGAAGAAGGGGCCATTGAGCCATTCTTCTAGATTGTAACCGAGTGATGACCGTCATAAACACGCAGAAAAAGAAGATTGACCTAACTAATGCACGCATAATTCAAGCAAATAGTGATTATCTCCTTTAAGTTTTGATGCTTTTAAGAAAGAAAATATTAGGGAAGGCTTTTAGAACAGAACTACTCGTATAGCCAAACTAAGGATGGTTTGGGGAATGTTTGGTGAGGAGTCCCAAGGCACTTCAAGAAAAGACCTAGTGACGTGGCTTGATATAGGGGCCTACCCCGCACTTCACACACCGCGCGATAAGGGAGCTCGGGTGCTTTGCCAATATATACCAGAACTTCCGTGAATTTATAGCGCGGCCCGAGTACCGTGTAGGCTCTTCCTCTTGGATGTCACTTCCAAGTAGGCGAGGCCAGGGAAGGAATTTTTGTTTAAATGCTTTATACCTAGTGATTTTGGCTTTGTGTGCAAGGGTGAAAAATAAAAATCAAATAGTGTCACTACCGATTTTGATCAATTTTCCAACCTAATTAAAACTAGATGAGAAACATGCAGCAGCAATGACAAAGAAAAAGTTCTTTTTAAGCACTTAAAAACGAAGTGTTTGATTTCGATGAAGACAAGTCAAACAAATCCTTTCCCAAATGTGATTAAATTCCTTTTAAGCACCAAAAATTGAAATGTTCGAATGTGATAGACAACAAACAATTTTTTTTTTTTTTTTTTTTATATTTTAGTTCCTAAAAAGGAGAAAACACCGTAAAAGAGAAATACCTGTAGATTTAGCTCTCCAAGGTGTGTGGACTTCAAAAAGCGCGTTGTTGAGCTCTTCCCCTCGAACAATCCCACGAACAAGCAAAGTGCTCCGCAAGAAGAGGTTAAGCAAACACCAAACAAAACCCAGAAAGATATATCCGGATAATGGTGAAACGGAAATTTCTATTTCAAGGAACTAGGAAAATTTCAAGGAAATAAAAATTTCACAAAAAGAGCAAGATTAAAACGATGAAAGGAAATGCTCAAGCAGAACTGATAGAAATCAGTGAAGAAAAAGAACAAAGCTCAAAACTAGAAAAGAAATGAACTTGCCAATAAGGGACTTTGGTTAGGTCCCACCGGGCGTGCCAGAATGTAGATCAAGAATTTCGCGCTTGTTACCTGTCCAAGTTAATGCACCAAACTAAACACAAAAACCCTGAAAAACTCCAATGAAATCGATACCTGATGGACAAGATCCGAAGATGTAGACGGATGAGGAAGCCGATGTAGATAAGACGGGCGCACACGAACAATTCGCACAATAGATCCGAGTAACCTGCAAGACACCGATGCTTGACAGAAAAAGACCACGTTAAAAGGTATTTAGGTGGACTGCCCGAGAAGCGGGTCCGGGAAGCGATAAGCTTCCTCGGCGGATGTCAGTCCACGTTTTTAATTAAGCAGAGAAGCATACATGATAAAAGATGTACGTAAAGACTAGATTTTCTGATTACAGTAATGAAACAGAATCTAAACAAAGAGATGAAAAGCAATAGAAAACAGAAAACTATGAAATAAAGTCGATTTGTGTTACCTGTGTCCTTTACCTGTCTCGCAGATGATCGGCGCGATTATGTATAATCGGCGCGATCGATGTGATCGGCGCGGTTATGAAGAATCAAGCGCCGATCGAATAAGATCGGCGCCGATCAAAGCGAGATCGGCCAATCGGGGACAAAGGCGAGAAGATTCAAAATCGGAAAGTGAAGGCCGATCGCCAACGCTCACTGATGTGCCGAAGTTGGTGAGATACTGGAACAGAGTCACCAGAAGATCGATGGATACGTGCGATGTTGATGTGATAGGAGCAGAGTAACGGTGCTCCTCTCAGGGATTGATTCGACAGGATCCGCTCTCTTTTGATACACTTGATGCTAAAAGATCTCTCTTTCTTACAACCTGTGTCTCTGTGTCGCGATCTGTCTCTTTCTCTCTCTCTCCGTTCGTGCGTGTGTTCTTCCTCCTCTTTTTTCCTAGAACTGAGTTCTGAGCTTCTATTTATAATCGGCGCCGCTCCTAAAATTGGCGCCGACCGCACGGTCGGCGCCGATCGCGGAACAGACTCCCGAGATGGCCAAAATGAACGATTTCTAGAAAGATAAGAGTTACCCCAAATACGGGAAATATCCCGCTTGGGGAAGAGGAAAAATAGGGGTGATACATAGATAGAATAAATTTGGGGTAGATAAGTGGTTAAGATACATGTGAAGAGGCGTAATTAAATAGTTAATATTTAATTACTCACGGGTAAGATACAATGGGGTGAATTAAACTTAGAATAGGTGTTTAAATCACAAATCGGATAATATCCCAAGGGGATAGTGGTGACATAAACGTGCCCTAGGTTATCTGAGCAGGTAAACGAATGTGAGGGACACTAAATTGAGTAACCAATTTTAAGTGTCTACAAAGAATGGGAAGATGAAGATGATGAAATTTCAGCTCGAGTGTTGTTCTCATTTCATTTTCATGAGGATGGAAATATTATTAATGAAAAATGGAGAAATAGATTATTTCTCAAATCTAATGTAAATTTTAGTCAATATGGAAACCTTCTCAATATATTTCAACCTTTCAGAGCTCACTCCGATCAAGAGATGGATGCCCTCGACACAAAAATGGAAGATGAAGCCCAAAATGAACAAGTAAAAGAAGATGGAAAATTTCAAGTTGAAGACCTAATTTTAAATTCATTTTATTTGTAAGAGGGTAATGCAATGCAAGTAACACATTGTATAGGGTAGCACATGACAAAGGATCTGGGTCATGAGAAAGACAACTCCTTAGAACAATTAAAGAACATAGAACATCAAGAGGTCGGTAGTGATGCCAAATTTTGTGAGACATTTGCTGAGAATCAACTTATAAAAGTTATGGTCATGAAGAAGATGCATAATGAAGAAAATATGTCGGGTTATGAAAATGATAAGTCAAGAGTGAGTAAGAAACATCTTCATGATAATGACAAAAAATCAAAAATGAAATGAACCTGAAAGACAAGGAGAATCTAGAAATAAGGTGTCAAAGTAATGAAGGAGGTAAAATGTATAAGAAGGATAGCAATCAAGATAGATTTCTCAAGAAGTTGAGAAGAGGTTCATACTTTAGTGAACCTATTAATGGATTTATAGAAGAATGAAATGCAGTGACACCCATTTACGGGTAAACACTCAATTCAAGCTTTCACTTCAATGAGAGTGGGTTGTCCCCCATATGTACATAGTTGATCTAGGTTGTTTCCAATGTTTTTTTTATTTGTTTCATTTTTCCTTTTGATGTGTTTCCCTTCTCGTTTGTTTTCTCGCGTGTGCGTGCGCGTGTGTGTTCAATAAGGGAAGTTGTGTAACCTATCTTTCTAAGTGACTCTAAAGCCCAATGGATAAGGAACTGGTCCATGAAATAAATTGAGATTATGGGATTCTCACATTATTTCCTCACTATGATTGAGCCACAACATTTCCCCAAGCTAGAGCCAACTATTTTCATGAAAATGTGCAACAAGAAAATTCCCTATTTTCAAGCATGACAATGGACCCCAGTGTCGAAAAATTTGAAAGTCATACCTCCCCAAGACACCTCCCAGGTCAGTTCATCCACAATGCCAACCCTATCTTATCATCAAAGTGATCCCCATGTGAATGTAAAATGCCCCCTAGGTGATTTAGGAATGAAAAATCAGTCCCCATAGGTGATTTAGGAACAAACATGATCATTCAAGCATGTTGGAGCAATGGTTTGCAAAGTGAGTTTTTAGCATACTTAGAAGGGGATTTTATCATCCTTTCTAAGTCTAGGTGCATCATAATTGAGTGGAAAGGAAGACCAATATTCATAATATAGATGTATTTGAGAGTCAAGAATATCAAGGAACTGATTTAGGGAAAAATTGGAAAGAATTGGAGGTTTATGAGCTAGGTCACCAAAAGCTGGTTTTTGGGCCTAAAGAAGCTTACACCGAAAAGAGAACTAGATCTTCAAGGAGTGAATATAAGAGATCTAGGAGGATATATGGATAAAAAAATATATCATTTGAAATCTCTTTCAGTCCCCTACATGATGGAAACATATATCATCTTTAAGTATCTTGCATCTGTCATACCGACTCACTCTTCTCTCGGCGTGCAACTAGCGGTCCCAATAAAAAAGGGGTCATATGGAGGTGATGAAGTCATAATTTAAGCTTTAAACCATAAAAATTAAACTAATTTTTGGTTTCTAGTTAAATTCATATAAAATTTCACCTCCGAACTCATCTGGAAGCTCGAGTTATTACTTGTCACAAGTTGGCTCAAGGTAAGAGTTCGATACTTAGCCAATTTTTGAAGAGGACACATGTCATAAGTAGGATCCTGGAGGGATTTCATGTCCCTTTAATCCCTTTGGAAAATGGAAATAGGGTAAAAAAAATTTCCCATCCTTTTTATCCCTCGAACACCAATGTGACCTCCTACATCGCGCTTAAACCCCTAGAGCTAGTTTGAGCCTCCCCTCCCCTCCACGGATGATCACCATGTTGTGGAACCATGCATGAATTGGAAATTGATGTCCCTTTAATCCATTTAGAAAAGGGATATAGTGGATATTAAATTCCTCCCAGCCCACTTAAGGCCTTGTGGCTCCTCATACACCCAAAACTCAGCTCCCAGGTGCTTCTCTCAAGCCCCCTCACTCAAACACACGCCCAATCAAATTTTGCCAAATGTCACAACCATGCACATGAGGGGATTTTTCATCCCTTTCATCCCTTTAGCAAAGGGACATAGGGGAATTTTTTTCCCAGCTCCTATGCTTGCATTTTTGGATGAATACATACCTAGAATTAACCATTTTTCATTTTGTTTTATCCCCCACATCTCCATACCCCCGCCTAACTCCAAATTTTTTTCCTAACCTCCCAACATCCATTTATACACTAAAATAGTCTAAAAATCCTCCTCACACTGAAAACAATGGAATATTAGAATAAAACCAGATCAAAGTGATGAAGAATAGAGAAAAAATGAATAACTTCATCCGAAAACCTCGCGTTGTTGTTTGCTCAAAAGAAATTTCCATAACTTTCAAACCACAACATGGATCAAGATAAGGTTTTTTTTTCGTCTTCATAATTTTTAGAGATCGTAAAAACTTAGTATCATATTTATCATATCTAGCAATTATTATTTTTAGAAAATAAATTCTCTTTTATGTGCAAAGAAAACAAAAAGCTCATCTCCCGCTAAACGAGTGCTCGGATTGCGAATAAATTTCACTTGTAAAATAAGAGGAAAAATCCATATCAAAAATAAAATTTCCATCAAGATCCAAGGAGGGGAAGTGAACCTGCAATTTTTGAGCTCCATTAATGGTTTCTTACTCACATCCACCGCTAGTGAAAAATTTCAAGTTTTAATTTATCTCAAATTGATGATCGGCAGGTACAAAATTTGAGAGGGGTGATATTGGGAAAAAACCTAGATCAAAAATATTTGTCCTTTCATGATATGATCGTCAAAAGCATACCAAATAAAAATAATAGGCTTTCTACATGGGAGACTGCTATTTCGGGTAAGCCACCATCTAAAGAAGCTATGCTATGAATAAGGCGGTAAACAAAGAGGAAGTATCGTAGGAAAAAATCATTGAAAAGGTCATCTCAGCCCACAATTGACATTTACTAAAAATAGTAAGTGGTTCCATAAGCACATTCCATAAATAACAAGTTTTTTCAAAAGGTGAGAGGAACACAGTAAGAAGAAGGAATTCAAGTTGCCATAGCCGATTGAGGTTTGGAAAAGCTGACTTTTACACTTACTAAAAATAGTAAGTTGTCTCATAGAACTTACTAAAAATAGTAAGTTGTTCTAGAGGGTGGATTTCACAAGGGAGTGTACAGGGAAATAAAACATTCAAGTTGGTAACATCAGTTAGAGTTCATGAAGGTATATTTTGACACTTACTAAGAATAGTAAGTTGCCATGTCCAGATATAGTAAGTGCCAAGTGACCATGAAGTTCAAGTCCACAGAAGGGGCATTCTTCACTGTCGTCAATGGTATACTCATCGGTGTTCATCACCTACCTTCTTGGTGTGTGCGAGTTCAAAAGTATTGGTACATCATGTACAAAGGAGCATTTGTGATAATAACTAGTGTAACAAGATGACAATATTGTACAAGGTTGTGGCAAGATCAATATTGAGCTTATATCTCTTCACATGGGGTCTTCACAAGTGAATCTCATGGTTGTAAATGGAATAACTCAATATTTTTTTAAACACTTAGTTCGCAGTGTCTGTGGGTCATCCAAATGATGTTTTTCATGATGAAAAGCATTCAAGGATATATAAGTCACTACATTGGAGCATTTCATTAAATCATTTGGAAAGGATGAGTGGGCTTCATCGCAGGAAATTTTTCCTCATCATCACAATGTCACCTCCCTCTTCTTCTTCCCTCTCTCTTATTTCCCCAAATTTCTCTCTCCTCAATGTTCTAATTCTTCGTTGGGGTTGTAATTTTTCATAATGCCTTTAATGTAATTACAAAGTGACTTTAGAATTATAATGTAATAATTCACCTTTATTTTATAAAAAGGGACTTAATATATTCCTAGGAATTTGAAAAGTCTTAAGTTGTGCAAAGGCATATGAAAGGTCATTGGGGGTAGATGAAGAGTCATATGAGGGAGGTGAGAGGTAATTTCAAATTATATAAATTGGGATGGCCTCTCCATTCCAAGGATTCCATATTTTTAAGACTTTGAATTTGTAGAAATGGTTGATTTTATGTAGTTGAATTTATCAACACATATTAAATAAAGATATATTTCTTATATTTCCTTTCTTGTTTTTCCTCTATTTCTCTCTTTCATGCACTTTGCAAGCATAGTTGATCCTGTATGGAGTTGGAGAGGAACTTGGTGTCTTGGATAGATGAATTTAAACACTCATGTTTTAATTCATCATCCCCGCTAGCTTTAATGTGCTTTACATTATATTAAGGTTGAAGTACTTTGTTACTAGGTGTGAGCTCTGCAATCTACTCACGAAAATAATATTCCTTGATTAATTTCCACATTTTCCCTCATCATTGTAATTTCCTCCTCAGTAACTCCAAGACAAGAAATTTTCCATAGGTTCAGTGGAGTGTCCCTATGTGATCCCACAACAATTGGGCCATGTACAACATTTAGATAGGATTAGGATTAGTTTACTTTGAATAATGGGAGTTGTGCCATTCAATTTAGAGGGTCATAGCCCCATTAACATTGGTGGAGACACCTGATTTTCCCATCCAAATTTTCTCTCACCAACACAAGAATTAGCTAAGTCATCTATCTTTTTCATTTTCTTATATTTGTACACTCTTTTGAGTACTTAACACTTGTATATTATTGTATATTATCATTTTTATATTCTTTTTGTTACATTAGTTACTTTGAAATTTGATTTAATTCCATTTATATTAAATCACATATGTGTATAGATTCAAAGGACATTAGTAAGATACAAATCAAATGTAAATTTTATTTTCAATAGATGGAGATAACATAATCATTCTCAAATTTTCATAAGAGAAGGAGATGGATGAAAAATGTATTTAAAGAAAAAGGACCATATGAATGGTTATTTATATCATTTGTATTGATAAATTCACCAAGCATGTTCATTCATGGGTGAAAAATGAGGTGTTGAATTCATTCATTGGAAATTGTTTCATCATGATGCGAATGAAACTTTGGTGTTAAAAGAACATATAAGAGAACATGGAGTGCCTATGAAAGGTTTTGAGGTGATTGGAAGAAGATAAGTTACTGTCAACATGAATAAATATAACTTTAAGCACAAGGATTTGTTAAATTTGGGTTTTTTGATATCTTAAGAAGGATTGAGGATACACCTAGAGAAGGTGAGGAAAATAATAGAGTGGCCATCTCTAGGGAGTGTGATCAAGTAATGAGTTTCCTGAATTGTGATATTTTATGTAAATTTCAATAAACACTTTAGTAGGATTTGTACAATGATAAAAAGGTTATGCAAGGAGATAAAAATATTTTGTTTGGACCAATAAGGAATACTATAGTTTCTTATAATGAAAGCATATGATAAAAGAGTGGTCAATTCTACTATTTTTAAATTTTAACAAAGTATTTCAAGTGGATTGTAGTGTTGGTAGAGATAACATTTGTGTAGTGTTATGTTAGGAAGGTAGTTTATTAGCTTACTTAAATCAAAAGATGAATAAAATTATATATTTGGTTTATGACGAGGAGTTTTATGAAATTGTTAAAAACTCAAGTAATGGAGATACCATCTACCATCTACCACCAAAGGAAATTATGTCAGTATACCCATCATGCACTATAAGTCATTAAAATATAGGGAAATTTAAATTAGAGACATATGAAATGGACCGAGTTATTGCATAGCTTACTCATTTTTTTAAAGCATCAAATAGTAAAATTAAAAAGGTTGTATATGCATTGATCAAATGATTCTATTGTTAAATGAAATATGGATTTAAGTCACGAAGTTCATACCATGAAGGATTTTTACAAAAATATAAAATTTTAGGGATTTATGGAGAGCATTTACAAAAGAAAGCGTAAATAAGATACCTGGATAGAATAATTTATATAAGAAGTGATGTTGCTCAAGGGAAAAGAGTTGTACATGCATAAAGGGTCTATTTTCAAGAGTTTGATAAAGAAGAATCATAACACAGGTTTAATAACTCAATATAGATGTTGAAATAATATGGTATTTTTGGAGGATAGGTAATTTTGGAAAATATGGGAAAAAATGTGTGAAATTATGTAATATAATCTAGTATTTTATAGTTGTTATCATGCTAAATTTATAACATGCAAAATTGAAAATTTTAGCCATAAAGACTAAGCCCCACTTGAAAATTCCCTCTCTTAGTCACCGTGAATTCTCCTCTCTCCGCCAACCTATCCTCGCCACCCTAATTATGGCTCAGAGGAATTTCCTAGAAATATTTTTAAGTGTGTTTAATGTGAAGGGATGTATGCATAATTTTATTGAATAAGTCATTAAAATTCAATGGAAAACAACTTCCTCTAGAGGCCTAAAAAGGGGCATTTTTGGACATTTTGCAAATGGAAAACACTCTCTAGAATCCTAAAGGGAATATTCAAATATTTTGAGGGTGGTGTCAGAGAACAATGAAGTAATTAAAGGTATTTTAGGGAAATTCGGTGGAAGAAATTAACGTTAGGAAAAACATGAGCAAAACCACGTCATTTTGGGAACAAGGAATGAAGGCTCCAATAATGAAATCCAACTTGTCTAGATGATTCTAGGATTTTATAAAAGAGTTTGGAGGAAAAAATAGTGAAAATAAATATATTTTGACCATATAAATTAGTGACACATTATTTTTTCCAAACCTTAAATATTTTCTATGATAATCTAGGACACAATAACTACCCCTTCAAGTCAAGAATGAAATAGGCCCTAAAAATTAAATTTTATGAAGAATTGATTCTGATAATGTTTTGAATAATCATAAATGTTATTTGAGTCAAAATCATATAAGGTTTGACCCCAAAACACTCGGTCCATGCTCCCGAAGGCAAAAACACTCCCGATGTTTTGATTTGACTTGACAGTGAAATCAACATCGTAGAATGACACGAGTGGGTTTTTGAGCATGATTTAGCTCTCGAGGTTTAAATAGGACACAAAAATGTTCTCCCTATTGGTTTTAAAGTTGTGCCACTTGAGAAGTTGACTTGGGATGTTAGGATGGATGTGTGAGTTATGTTTTTAAGTCAGTATTGTCCAATTTTCATGATGAAAAACCCCATTACATATTTTGGATCATTAGATGTCCCATTTGGTGTAATGGGGACTCAAAATCATACCCCCTTTTGAACAACTCCTCACATCTCATCACTTTTGCACTTAGGTCCTTTAAACTTGCACTTGTGGCTTGTCCCCTTTCATGAACTAAAACCCATGGCGCATTTTGGACAATTAACTATACCATTGGGTGAAATATGTAAAAAGGATATAAGGGGGACATAAAAATGTAGCACCATCTAGCCAATCAACTATTTAAGCTCTCAGTCACATCAAAACCCACTATTTAGCCCCTAGAAGCCATTTCCTAACCCTTACATTTCATTCTCACTTCACCACATGATGCCATTTGTCACCATTTGGTGAAAATAACACTTTTGTGTATCTTTATCCTATTTTCCCCTCTTTCAACTAGTGAAATTCAAGATCAACCGAACTTTTCATATTTATGGAGTTTTAGAAAAAGAAAAACCTAAAGACTGGAGTAGAAGGTCCTTAAGAAAACCCCAAAATTTTGAGACCAATTTCATTTCAATTTAACATCCAGAAGACCTCCATCAAAATATGGTAAGTGTGCAAGGTTCTACATGTCCAAATATAGTAAGTTTCCAAAAATGATAAATTCTCTGCACCCATTTTATTGTAAACACGCAAAAACCATCACAAAGTGAAAATTGGGAAAAATTACTAAAAATAACCATCCTAGTCAAGACATGCTAAAAATAGTAAGTCTTAAAATCATTCTCAAATCACTTGTATCAACTCAAATTCCTCATATATAATTGGTTTTTACCTCAATTGCAAGCCTAAGAAGTTTCTTTTGGTTCAAACATGAGATAATGTCCTCAAGGCTCCCAAAACATTAATCTTGAGGCTAACTCTATATGATACAATTTGATTCAAGAAGTTGGATGATCTAAATCATTATAATTATCACAAAATGGTATCATCATGTTTGAACCATTTGGGTATTTTTCCGAATGTGAATGTAAGGTTAAAATGGGTCACGAGAAGGCATATGATGATCTTAACATTTCAACTCGATCTTGTGCTCATATCTCTTTCCAAGAGGAAAGACATCATGTAAATCAAACCATGGAAATGAACAAGTCGAATGAACCATTATCCGAGTGTCACTTGAACCAAAGGCTACCAAGGTAACCATGGACATTAATAAGTCATCACAATTTCACTTGGTGAAAGTTTCACATTAGTGTTTTTGAACACTTATTTAATAATTTGGAGTATGCTCACACTTCACAAAAGAAGAATATTGCACAAAAATGTCTATGTCTAACAAGAGTTCAAAGGAAAAAAATTCATTTAGAGAGAAGTCCTTCTATCTAGATGATAATAACTATTTCAATGAGCGGAAGATAAGAACAAAGGTGTCTATGTATCCTATGTATGTTTCCATTAAAAAAGAAGACATCTAAGTCATGAAGGTGAATTTTGGATAACATGATGATATCCATATCCTAAATCTGACTTTTTGTTTAAAGAGAATTATCATGTTTGTAAAATTGGGAATCATCTCAATTTCACAAAGTGAAATTAACCTAATAGTGTTTTTGAACATTCATTTGATGCCTTGGAGTGTGTCCACATCGCATAAGAGAAAGTATTTATAATCACCATGTTTCAATTCAATGGGTGGTGAGAGGATAATAGTTTTATTTAGGGAGTAAGTATTACATCTTAAATGGACCTCTTTTAGTGAATAAAAATCAGCAAGAAGGTTTTTGAACATTTTGAAGATGATTGTATTCGTAAAGGAGATATATTTACTAGAGAGGTGAACTTTGAGGTGATGTAGGAACATCATGTAAATAGCCCAATTTTGGCTTGATTAGTTTCGTAGGGTGTCTTAGGAGGTTTTATAAGTGTTTTGGTCCATATGGATCCTTCATGATGTAATAAGTGGCATTTTAGAGGTTTCCTTACAAAATCCACATTTAAATATTTAAATTAGTGTTGTAAGGTAGCCTAGCTCTAAGTGTTAGTGTGTTAATGATTCATGTCATAGATTATGATTAATGCTAGTGTAATAAGTTATTCATGATGTGAACTCACTCTCTTGTCCTTATCCAAATGTAAAACTCACCTAGAGTTGTAAAACCACATATGGGTTAGGATGGGAAAACCTAACTACTTTTCCCTCCTTCTTAATGTTCTTGAGGCATTAAATGAAGGGTTTTTGGTAATGTGGATAGGAGGTTTGGAGAGAAGGATAATCTTTGTAACCGAGCCTAGGGATCAATAAGCTTATGCAAATTTCATGGTTTATATTTAATGGAAGCTTCTTGTTGGTGTGAATTGTGTTGAAAGAATATTGACATATGATGCATTGTTTGGTTAATGAATTTGGTTTAATCTCATTGTTATGAGTGTGTGAATGTGTTTTAGGTAAATAAGGGTTAGTTTAGAGTCAATAAATTGTGGAAATTTTAAGGAAGAAAAAAGAATTAGACAATCTTAGAAGGGAAGTGAGATTATGTTCTAGAGGTAAGAAGACTATAATAAGAGGTAAAGAACATGCATGTTAACTAATAACATGATGTTTCATGATCCTTTATGGTGGTATAGAGGGCTAAAGGAATGTGTGATAATTGTGGAAACTTTAATGGGATAAGGAGATAAATGAATCAAAATTATCAGTCCTTTTATTTGAAAAACTTTGTTTTAAGGTATCTAAACCGTGATCTTTATCATATACCAAAGAATACCAAAAACCCTCTTATATAAGTGAGTAATTGGGAGATTGGTGAAGTGATAAAAAGGAATCGAGCCTTGAAAAACATCAATATAGTTTAGAATAAAATAAATAATCTCTTCTAAGGATTAAAACAAGTGAAGAAAGACATAAAATTGTCCTCATGATTTGTACACTATATTTTTATGGTTTAAGGGAGTTTTGAGTGTTTTCTTGAGAACAATATTGTAATTAGAGCATGTTGATAATAACAATAAATAATGATAGAATTCTATGCAATCATTTAGAGTAGATAAAAGTGTTTTAAAGATCAAATGGAGTATCAAGAAGCAAATACTAACAAAAACTTCCTTGGATCGAGATTGCCTTGTTTGAAGGGTTTATGAGTTAAGAATTTAGTTGAGCATTAAAAGAGTTTTCTTAATGTGTTTGAATTGAACAAAAAGGAAGAGTATGGTGTCTAAAAATTCTCTACATGTGTGTGTAAAAACCCTAAGTGGGTGGTCAATGGGGATTATCCTATCAAAGTCAAGAAATATAGTCTTATGAGTGCTTATACATAGTTTTGAAGATAATGAGGTAATCATGGTATGTAACTATTAATATAGCCTATTATCTAGGTTTGAATTTTTTTGACGAGTTTAATGGAGGATTTTGGATGGTGTTGGTCAAAAAATAGGGAGGTGGATTTAACACTCATGTGAGTTAGTAAAAACACAGTCATGATAGAAAAATATGTAGTGAGTTTGGTTTAAATCATGGAACAATGAAAGAAATACAATATTCAAGGAAATAATAGGTTTTAAGGTGATAGAGAGGTAACAGTAAAGTGTGAGAGGCCTTAAGTAATATTGAGGTGTCCTTTAAAAACATTAATTAGTACATAGTGCATACTTGATCGCCCAAGACAGTCAAGAGCCTTAAACTACTTCATAGAGGGTCATAAAAGGTTAATACAAATTTTAAAAAATTAAAGGCAAGGTTAAAATATGATAGGGGATAAATATTATAATGAACTAAAGTATATTTGAGGATAATAATTAACATTAAATAATATGTAGAAGTTTCTAGGCCTAATATTGTAAATCTATTAAGGAGATGATTCCATTAGAATATGAGTTGACCCATATCTTCATTAGGTCAAGCTTCACATGAGGGTGAATCTCATTTTTTCAAGGAATCCTCTTCCCATCTCCTTGTTCAAAATGAAGAGTAAAATGAACAATTGAGAAATTGGAGGAACATGTGAAAACTCTTAGTGCTTATATTCAACCTTTCTTAGAGCCCAATTCAACACCTCCTCTTCCCATGGAAGAAATTTCCCCAATTATTAGTTGTGACCCTCACATGATCAAGATGGAAAATATTTATATATGATGCAAGGGTATGCTAATGAGATATGGATTGAGAAGATAATCGAGAAAGGTAAGATATTTTTCCCAGAGGTTCTTTGTTCAAGTGTACTCTTTCCATGCTTTTTCGGAAGTAAAGAAAATAAAGAAACATATTAAAAATATAAGATCCACTTAGATGATGTGTTATTACTTGTGTCTGAGATGAGATCCATCAAATATCAAACCCTCTTGAGTAAAAATGTGCTCACATTACTTGCTGAAAGTTTTTCTCCAGCTTGGGTCTGCATCATGAATACTAAATATGGTATTATCGAAGTTACCATCTCCAAACTTGAATCTACTAGAAAAAAATTCATTTGTGATTTTCAATGAGGTATACAACTATGTTTAAAGACATGGGTTCCCTCCACTTACAAAGAATTACTCATAAAAAAACTCATTAATTCCTTTTAGGAGATGGTTAAGAAAGAGGTAGGTGATCCTCTTTCCTTCAATGAAGATACCTTATAGTCCCTTGAAAATATCAATGGATCTATTTCCAACATTGCAAGAGATAAAAATAATGTTATAATTAGTATAAGTATATCAATGATGTTCTAAAGACATCAATCAAAGTGTTGAGATATGTTTGAATTCTAAAAGTAGATAAGGTGGCACCCATAATATCTTGGTTCAATAAAGAATTCAAAGGATAGGATCCCATTCCAGAAAATCTCCACCATGGATCATGAACCAAAAATTTCTTCATCATAAAGGACTTCATCTTCATAAGATCATTCAACCCATTATCTATCTCTCTTCCTTATTCTCTCTCCATGATCTAATTTCTCATTAAGAATGTAATTTTTACTCTTTCATCCTATTCACTTAAGTGACCCTTAGCTAAACTTTATAAGAGTATTTTTCCATTAGTAATAAAAAGAATCATTTTCCAATAATACGAAAAGTCATAAGTGATGAGGATAATTAAAGAGTCATGTGGGAGGCGGATGAAAGGAATACTTGTAATGCTTATAAATTAGAATGGCTTCTCCATTCTAAAGGTTTGGAAATTTTTGATAGAATGTATGTTGTTGAGATTACCACTTCTACTCAAGCTATATAAGTTGAAATTATTCTATTTATTTTCTTATGTCCATATTCTATCTCTTTCTAACTTTGCATACATGATAATATTATAAAACAAAGAAAGATGTCCGTGCCTTCAATAAATGAGTCAATGGAATTCTTCATCAATGATCTAGTGGTCTTATCATTGTTTGCATTTTTTTGTTCTTCTAATTAAATGTGGACCTACTATGGTTACGTATGTGAATTCTACTAGTGCTTAATCAAAATAGTCACCATCCCTCTCCTTATTTACCCAACTCCCCTACCAATTTCACTCCTCCCTTTTACTCCATACACACACTTTTCCATAGGTCCATGTTAGGAATTTATTTATGTAGTGCTCACATTATTTGGGTAATTAGTATATTTTAATATGAGTTGTTATATAGTTATAACACCCACCATAAATGGGTACGTACAAAGTTAGTGAGGTTATAACAATCCTCATAAATAGGAATTGTTGAGTGATTTGTGGAGTCTTGTTAATAGGAACATCTCCTTATTTATAGGAGACATATTCCTACATATATGTAATCAAGTGTGAGATATAATAGTATTGTGTGATTAAAATTACTTTACTGTTTGTTCAGCTCCATTGCATGAGATAAATATTTGCATAAGATCCACTAATATCTATCAAAGGTATCATAACAAGATAAATTTTTGAGAGAAAAGAGTTTTGATTGTGTCCTAGGCACAAATCAATTGTGCTTCTATGACGATGCAATGAATATGAAGGGGTAGGCCTAAGAATTGTTTCCTGGTGATGGCATACTATTTTTATAATTTGATTTATTATGTTTTAGATGGAAGTTTAGTAATTTATTGTTGCATGAAATCTCTGTATAAGATATTGTAGCATGTGGTATTGTCTTTGCTTGCATGAACAAGATTCGGATAGACTAGATAACTTTGGACAAATGCAATAGAATTATAGAATTTTTCGGTTATTAAGACTATAGAAGAGACATTTTTTCTCTTGTGTTAAGTATTTGTGACTAATCAGTCATGTGTTAAATAATATGTTTGAAGACCATCCATCAACTCTATAAGTACATTGTTTCTTCCTATAATTCAATCCAATGAAGAATTATTCCATCGATAATTTGTAGATCTTTTTCAATGTTTAGAGCGTGCATAATTGCAGAAAATATTTTATAAACACATACATTGGTTTCTAATCTCCTTTATAGTCGAAGACATGTTCATATTTCTTCTTGTAGTGTATTAATAAATTCTGGTTGAATCTTGAAATATTTATTTCTCAACTATAAAATGTACATATCTATCATAATGGACTATCACCATTGAGTGTTTAAAAGTTATTTATCATTCCTCATGGTTTTAAATACATTCATTCATCTGTGACAATGAATCAACTAAAATTTCCTCCTCGAACAACATAAATTTTAGGAAGAAGTAAAAAACATTCTGCCATACAGGTGCCCATTTTGAAGAGTTAAATTAATATTGCCTCTTAATACAATTTTGTGTCATTTTTTCATGACAAAATCCTTATTGTCATTATGATTCAATATTATATTATTATTATGGTCACTATATATTTTTAAAGTAATATTAAAGTGATTCAATTTTCATGTTCAAGTTTGTTAATTCTTAGTTTTTTCAACAAAAGTATCTTTACGTGTCTTTATCGTCAAAGTCAAATGTTGTCTTGTGAGTTAAGTGTCACAATTATATCATTGTAAAAGTTTTCCATCATTTTCATAGTCAAGATTTAAATTATTGTTTCTAGTTGAAAAAAATTGTGTCCTTGTAAGAGTGCCAAAATATTGTAACTTAAAATATTTTTCCTTACGAATGCATTTTTGGTGTTACCCGACGTCTAAATTTTGGGAGGATAAAATGAAGAATATCACATTTCTAATGATATTTTTGAATATTTCAAAGAAGGAAAAAGTGTTTGGCTTCAACGGTCCATCCCTCGACTCTACCGTATACCATAATAAGGAATGTTCTAAAGGCACCGATCCTTGAACCTCATCGGGGTTTCCTCCTCCAAATCCCCACTTTGGGATTTCGAGACAAAGAAAAAAATTAGTGGAGAAATCCCATCAATAAAATATGGTGCATATTTGAGATTCTAATTTCATTCAACTAAGTGACTCATCACACTATAGGATGAAGGCATAGGAGGTTAGAGGTCAATCATTAGCCTCTCCTAAGTAACTAATGACAAGGATGATAACAAATGTGTTGGCATATTATGGTGTGTATTTTTATTTTTGGTATGGTTTGAGAGTCCTAGTTTTAGTCATGTGGTGTGTTCTTATTTCAATATTCCTATTTTATTTCCACTTGGGTGTGTTCAAATAATTGAGAAAATTTATCTTTAATCATGTGAAGGAAAATATAGTAGACAAATGAAAGCACAATGAAAAGAAACATCATGATATTTGGGTTGTTTTTATCATGTAAAACCATCCTTTTTGTGATTTTTGTAAGACACTTGAAAAACCATCCTTATTGAGGTTGTTGGTTGTCCTAAAAACCATCCTTGTTAGTTGGTGGTTGTCTAGTAAAACCATCCTTGAAGGTTGTTGGCTATCCTAAAAACCATCTAGATCATGAGCACACATGAGTGAAAAGTTATGAAGGAAGTGAATTTTTTTCTCCCATGTTCGTATAAAGGGTAGAATGTTAGGAATTTATTTATTTAGTTCTCAAATTATATGGGTAATTAGTATATTTTAATATGAGATGTTATTATTATGAAGTAAGGGATAAAATATGTGAATAATCCCACACAAAATCGCAATAGTAGAAACTAATATGTAGAATAATATCATAGATCTGAAATAAAAGCACATAAAACAAAAAAGAACATAATATAGAGATAATATTTAACGTGGTTCAACCAATTTTTTCTACGTCCACCAAGAATCAATTTCTCATATTTTTATTACAGCCACCTCTTTCTCTCAATACAATACCTAGATCTATTTAGAGTTATGCTTAACAAACTCTCCGAATTCACACTTGAACTCAAACACCTCTACAATGTTACATCTCCCTAAATCAATAGGAAAATGATTAAGTAGTTTTACAATACCATGGGTAACAAAACCATGGGCTAAAACCTCCCCATAAACCTATGGGTCAAAACACCACCCATATGAAAAGATCATGTTTCTTGAGATATAGAGCACATCTTTTGAGGTCAATTTTTTTCTCTAGGGCTAATGCCACCACACCCCATTTCGAGGCCCAACCCGCCCCAAAGCCCAAGGTGAGAAAACTATGGATAGTGTATATTCTTCAACACTTCGACACATGAAAACAAGATCCAAAATGTAATAATTATATAATTATAACACCACCATGAATGTGTACATGCAAAGTTAGCGAGGTTATAATAATCCTTATAAATAGGAATTATTGAGTGATTTTTGGAGTCTCATTAATATAAACATATCCTTATTTATAGGATAAATATTCCTATATGTGTAATAAAGTGTGAGATATAAAAACTATTATATGATTAAAATTAATTTACCGTTTGTAAATGGCTCCATTGTATGAGGTAAATCTTTGCATAAGATGCACTTATCCATTTTAGTTCAATGGAGTGTTCCTGTGTGATCCCCAACTTATTGGCCATCCCATAACTTTAGGTTAGTTTACATTCAATAGTGGGAGACTCCCCATACATAAGAAAGAGGGACTTATTCCCATACTATGGAGAAAACTAAATAATTTGGAACACTGAAAAATTATTTTTCCAACAGGATAAATATCCCATTTAAATTCCATGCCACCATACTCCATGAAGGATTCTTACAAAATTATAGTTTGGGTTAAAAATTAAATAAACGAAAAATGGTTATATAGAATTTTAATAAGGATTCAAACACATTATTCCTATGCCTTTTATTTCCCCTTCTTTAAGTGGTTTTAAAGGAACCTTAACACTTCATACTTGGCACTTGGTTTGGTGTTGATCGGGTCCAAATTCCCCACTTATATGGCTTCCACCATGATAGGATTAATGCCATATTATCAATGCTACCAACATCCATAAGCATTTTTAAGGGTTTACTCCACCTTGACATTTGGTCAAAGGACCAATTATATATGAATTATGTGCATTATATGGTATATGCTATGCATTGGAATGTTATTTCAATAGGTCATGAGTAATATATATTGGTTACTTACACCGATTGTTAGTGGAAAATTCAACCAAGATGAGTTTTCTTGTTTGGTATTGAATCTCGATCATGTATCTTGATGATTTGACAATAGAATGAGGAGCTTGAATCCTAGCTCACTCTATAACCTATCTTGGTCCTTTATCCGTAAACTTCTACTTTGGAACTCTACGAATCACACAATTATGTTGTTCTACTTTCAACTTTGGAAAATGACATATTTTCTTGAAAAATTAGAGCTTCGTGACTGATTATCTAGTGCTATAGAAAGGAAATTGTAGAGAAGGAAATAATTCAAAACTTCAACACCAACAATTTTATCCTAGAAACCTCCAAGGAGGAAAACTAGTCGGGAAGGGAAACTGCTCTTTCTTCCCACTTTTATTGGTCTAATATAGATAATTACAGATTATAATAAGTATGAAAAGAAGCAACAATGTAAACCTTCTCTCCAATTACTTGCTTTCTCTGTTTCTACACCTTGCTCCTACAATTCCATTCCAGCATTGAAGATCTTGCTCACTGCTCTCATTAAACTCTACTTCTCAATCTCTCTATATCTCAAATGCCTATTCTCTTGTTCCTTTCATGCATTTATAGGCCTTCACATGTCCTCCTGTGCACTGGAGAATGTGAAAGGGCATGGAAGGGAAGAGACATGGCTGGGCGCTTCAAATTCACATCCATTCATGTTCCATTCTTATTTTCTATTTGAAAGTGTCAAGACCACCACTTCCTTAAAGACCAGCGGTCTCGAGGACCACCACCTACCAGGGGTGGTGTCAAACCTTTCTCTACACAGAGCGGCGGTTCTTCTAAACCTCCATTTACCTCATTTTTCTCACTTTTCTTGTTTCTCCTTCTTAGTGCTGATGGAACTGATGAAGTGGTGTGTTTTTCTGATCCTATGGATCATACCTCCCCTACTTAGGAGGATTTTGGTCCCACAAAATCTTAGTGGGGGAGTGGTAGAGGAATCAACTCCCTCTCATGCTCATTCGAGTACCACTGGGTCTGCCTTGGTGTCTTCTCTCATCCAACCTGCCAAGACTCCTATGGATCTCTGGTTTGTTGTTCCAGTGCTACATCCTCCTCTCGAGTTTCCTTGAGTACAATCCTCTTTGGAAGGTAACTTTTGTATCTTTCCTTCTTTGTCATGCATAGATGGCGTTAGTGGATGCGAGCTCTTGCAACTTACTATCACATGCATCTACATGAAGTATGGCCTAAAGGTTTCTTCTCCAACCTGCTCAAGTATGGTGAAGGTCCCATATTATAGTGGTTTAGTCCTTTCCTATTTTTTTCTTGAGATGGATTGGCTGAATCCTCTCCAAGTGCGCTACTACTTTAGTCACCATTGTTCCTTGTATCTCCTCTTCTTCTTGTTGCCCCATGGTTAGGTCCAGTGAATCTATAGGTAGATATGGTGACTACATAGTGGAAGTTTGTTTTTCTCCTTGAATGAGTAGTTCCTGTGGTGGCTTCTTCTACAAAAACTGACAAGTGCTATCCAAATTCTCCATCCTTTGGTCAGAAATATCCACTCTCACATCCATTTTGTTTTTCTTCCAATGAAAGAAACAAAACTGATGATTTTCCTGAATAAGTCTTGGTGCTTGGTTGGCACTTACCATAGCTTTCTTTGATTTTCTCTGGTGTGCCTCGGATGTTAAAACTGACTCCATCCTTGACCCATCTAAACCGGTTCTCCCTCCTTGTGAACACAACATCCCTGGCATACAAGTAAGGACTTCAAAGACAACATCAAATGCATCAAGTGGAATAATATCAGCCTCTAATACATCTATGTATTGGGTATTTATCCCAAATTGAAACTTACACTTCCTTGTAACTTGTATTTCTACACCCTTCTTCACCCATCCTAGTGGGTATGGATGTGGATGTGTGTAAGTCTCTAGACCAAGTTGTTTTACAACCACATCAAAAATCAAATTTGACTAAGAACCAAAATCTACTAAAGCATTTACCTTAGTCTTCTTGATTTGGATTTTGATTTGAAATAGCTTACTCATATCTTATTCTTCTTTTTCCTCCCCATACATGTTAGTGGCCATGCATCCCAGCCTCTCATCTACATCCGAATCATCCTCAATCTCCACCTCTTTTTGTCTTCACAAAGTGGCCATGGATTTCTTAGAATCCTTGGTTTGGTGCTTTGGGTGCAATTCCGATGTAACTTCCAACATGTGGCATCAGTATGTCCATTTACATCACAATTCTTACATAAATTCTTAGGATCTTTACAAGTATGCAAAGCAGTAGTGGTATGTTTACCTTTCCATTTACCTCTACTACTTGTCTTCCCTTGTTCTTTGTCCTGTTGTTCTATTGACTGGTCTCCCTTTGGCTCTATTTCTCCTTGCTTCTTCTCGTCATCAATGTAGTATGCTTGTACACAAGCTTCATTGAGATCCTTGGGCTTCGTGGAGATTACCTTCCTCCAAAGGTGAGTGTGAAGTCCTCCCAAATACTTGGTCAGAATGTCCTCATCCTCCAAGTCCATATTAAGCAACATGGCTTGTCTCCAAATTCCGTAGTGTAGTCTTGCACACTTTGACCATTGCCCTATCTAAAGTACTTGCCACTTAATCATCATGTCAGTCTTATGGCCAATAGGATAGAAGTTAGCTCTTATAAATTCTTTAAAACCTTTCCAAGTACTGACAATAGGATGTTTCTTCTTCTCACAAGTGGCTAGATGGGTTTCCCACCAAACCAGAGCATGACCTTCCATTTTGAGACATGCAAAGGTGACCCTTTGTGCCTCAGTGACATTATGCACACTAAAGTAGACTTCCAACTATTTTATCCATTTATCTAGTAATTTTGCATCTACTTGTCCTTCAAAATTCTTTATTTCCACTTTCGTTTCAACTTTAAAAGGTGTATGTGTAGATTTTACCTTCTCACTTACAATTGGTGTCTCTTCATGCTCTTCCCATCCTTCCTCTTCGTGGCTCTTTCGATACCAAATTTTTTGGCTAGTGCTCAAACCACCAAGTCCATGGAATCTTTCTTAACCAAAGCCATCTTTTACAGATCTGAAAGCTCTTCTTGTTTTCTATGCAATCTATCCATCATGGTCTCTAGCATCTCGACTCTATGGACCAAGTTCTCTTCCTCCATTTGAGCTTGAATTCTCTGTTTCCACTTCTTCATAGAAATATCTGGCTCATAAGGTAAAAATTATTCACCTTTGGACCTTTTCACTATCATACAAAATCATAAGAAAATTTCAATACCATAGTCCTGGATATATAATCAGCTCTGATACCAAAATGATCCGTAAACTTCTACTTTGGAACTCTACGAATCACACAATTATGTTGTTCTACTTTCAACTTTGAAAATGATAGATTTTCTTGAAAAATTAGAGCTTCATGACTGATTATCTAGTGCTATAGAAAGGAAATTGTAGAGAAGGAAATAATTCAAAACTTCAACACCAACAATTTTATCCTGGAAACCTCCAAGGAGGAAAACCAGTCGGGAAGGGAAACTTCTCTTTCTTCCCACTTTTATTGGTCTAATATAGATAATTACATATTACAATAAGTATGAAAAGAAGCAACAATGTAAACCTTCTCTCCAATTACTTGTTTGCTCTATTTCTACACCTTGCTCCTACAATTCCATTCCAACACTGAAGATCTTGCTCACTACTCTCATTAAATTATTGCTTCTTAATCTCTCTGGATCTCGAATGCCTATTCTCTTGTTCCTTTCATGCATTTATAGGCCTTCACATGTCCTCCCATGCACTGGAGAATGTGAAAGGGCATGGAAGGGAAGAGACATGGCTGGGTGCTTCAAATTTGATCCATTCATGTTCCATTCTTCTTTTCTATTCAAAGTATCAGGACCGCCACCCCGAGCAGATGGAAGTCTCAGGGACCACCACCGGTTGGTGGCGATTTCAAGACTACCTCCCTATAGGGTAGTAGTTCTGAAAACCACCACTCTGTGAGTGGAGGTTCCTTCTAGAACCTTCATTTACCTCATTTTTCTCACTTTTCTTGTTTCTCCTTCTTGGTGTTGATGGAAATGATGAATTGGTGTGTTTTCTAGATCCCTATGGATCAATCCTCTCTCAACAAGATACCTCAAAATGTGGTGAGGTGGATAATATAAACAAATTGATGATGCCACTATGGTGATGAGGCCATGATCCATCTCTTGAAAAAAGTGAACCCCATCGAGCTATTAGGGCCCCAACTGACACCTATTGTGTGTCCCACATTCGCGATTGAATTATTTTTCAAATCACCACTTTTCGAATGCTGATTGGCATTTTATCAATATTCCATTGTATTACTACACATATGCCCTTAATTGTTTCCACTACTATGTGATATTGGATAAACTATATCTCCAACATATGGTATCTATTTTTAACAATTCAAAATGAATTGGAAATATGGCTTTAAGATCTTCTATATGCAATATGTTCTAGGATATTTAGGGGAATTATGAACATGAAATGACCTTTGGATAAACTAAGCTAACTCCTGTCATCATGCATTAAATTTTGTGTGTCCTACATCAAGCACAAGATACCTTATGGACACGTTTATAAAAATAAATATACTATCAATTAGGCCAACATGAAAAACAATATGTATAAAGTAACAAGATAATAAAAAAAACCATAAACACATTATGATTTTATTTTTTTATAAATTTATTTAGTTTTGTATTATGTAATTATTTGAATGTTTTTAAAAATAAATATATAAAAGAAAAAAAGGATATCACTAATCTAGTAGTCATTAAGAAGACAATTAACATCAGGATCAACATCAATGATATTTAATTAAGGATACCAAGAGGAGTAATGTTTTTGTTAGCAACCATAATAATTAGATCAATTTTCAAGTATTGCTTTATGAACATACTACAAGGAGAAAACCTATGTGTTTGCTAGAGGCTATAATACCCTTGGTGATTATAATCTTAGCCTCTAAACCACTCCAAGTTTTTCACTACATACTCTTGTTGTAGGTTCAGGCCTTAAATAGTTCTCATATGTTATTGTGCAAGTGTGAATATCTAACCAATCCCCTAGGGGTACCCTTTTTTTTTTGACACCAAGATAGTAGGATAATTGTGTGGTACAAAATGTAACTAGTATTGTAGATGCAAGATGTGGTGTGCCTTAGTTATTCAACCTAGGATTTAATTGCTTGAAATATTTGAACACAACTTTGGAATCATATTTCTCTTGCTAAGACAGGACTTTATAAAATTTACATTATTAGAAATGGAGAAAGCTATACTATTTGAATTGGTTGAATGATTCATACCTATGGAAGGGACTATGTTATAAATGATTTCCAAATGATTTGATTAGATTTAGGATTCTTTTGAGTGATTTTAGGATGATTTTGTAATAGAAAATTGTAAGAGTGTCAAGTGAGTTATAAAGTGACATTAAATTACTTATATACTCTTCCATTGGAGAAATATCATAATAAGGCTAAGCTTATGAAGATGAAAGGACCCAAATAATATATTCAAATATAAAACAAAGTCAATGAACTTGAGCATCCAAAACTGTACAAGTTGACCAAGACTAGATCCTACATCCCAACCTAGATGTACACTTTTGGAAAAAGAATGAGATACCCAAAATATAAAGTTTGTATATGATGTACACGTTTTGTTTACTTATTTTATTAAATAATATTCCTAGAATTGATGATAGAGAAGATCATAGAGATAAAAAATTCATAAGAGAGCTAGAAAGATGAACTAATTGGATTTTAAATATGATCATTTTTCTAATCAAGGTAACATGATACAACTTGACATTACATAAGATAAATATACAAAATTATAGTCTCTACATATTCCCTTCAAGTACGTAATTGAAATTTAAATCTTAAAGGAGAAATATACCCGAGTTTTCACACATAATTTATCTTCACTCAATTTTGGTTAACTAATGTGTCAGTGTTGAAATTCTCTAATGTAACCTATAAATTAGAGTATAGTTAAATGAACCTTTGAATCAAAATATACATAATTCTTGTTACCTTTAAATTTTCAAAAAAGTAAGTAAAGGTACAAAAAAATGGAAGGAATACAATTGTTCATATTAAAGAGGGATATTTCCTATTTTTGACATGCCTTGGAGATATGGAATTTTCTATAAAGGTTCGCTAGGATTAGGGTGACCAACCCCAATTTATTTCCATAGGATATACTAGAGTGTTGAGTACATCTCAACACATGAGCTCGAGTGAAGAGAGGAACCATGTTTCCACCTTTTGTAGAATTGTAAAGAGAAAGGTATAGACCAAAAATAACTTAGCTATGTTTAAATGTTCCACATTTGGGAATCTAGTGAGAGAAGAGGAAATAATGGTTTATAAAGAACTTATTTTATTTGATTCATTCCACTAAATCCACATACTACACTACTTCATGCATACAAATCTAGGTATTTTTTACTAAATTTAATATAATAAAAAACTATAAAGAATAGAAATTTACATGCCCCCATAAGGTATTTTTCCACTAAAAATGATCATGTAGATTATGAAAAATTATAGGGGAAAAGGGATCCCATGCTCCTAGAACCTATATCTATAGCTGAATATGCATAGTGTGTTTAAGAAGGAAGGAAGTAATCATGCCACCTATATCATGCTCTTTAACATGTCATCTATATCTGAATTCGTATGAAAATCCTATAAATAAATGATAGAATTTGAATAAATTAAAAAATCTATATAAATTTACTCTATCAATGATTGTGCATCACATCAAGGCCATATGAAAATCTTGACTATACTACATAATTTTTTTACCTTTAGTGAATTGTGTTACATTTAAATATTTGTAACCTTTTTTGATGAAACAAACCCTATAAAATATATTGATATTTTATGTAACCTATCTCTATATGTAGAAATACCCTAAAGAATACCCTCATTGGATGCACATGTGTTAAAACATTTGAGTGCATATATCAAAAAGAATATATCTATACCCATGTGTGATGATTTTGATAACATACATAGGATCACATAAAAGGATGGAATGGTGGCCACCATTAGAAAATTGTTCTAAAAAAGGGTTACACATGGTAGATACCATGTCGTAGAGAAAAAACACACACATAACAAGAAATAATACATGTGTAAAACAATATAAGTAAATATAAGTAACAGAGAAAAGTGGAACTCATATCATATCTAGAGTAGTATGATTATATAAATAAAATAACATGAAAAAACATTTTAGAAGTTATAGTATTGTTATCATTAGATTATAAACCAAGTGTCTTAGAAGAAAGAGTATTAATAATGTAGAATTGGAAACAACATTGTTAACAACAAACATGTCAAATCCATAGTAAAGACAATATTATAAGCATAAACTTGCAAACCGAGTGTGTCATAATATAAAGTAGTACAATATTAGAAACAATAGTGTATAACCAGTAGTTAATAGTATATAGAAACATAGTCATACGTAGGAGTGAAACCATGGACATTACACAATAATGATGTTGAAAGACAATTGCAAGATAATGAGAAATACATTAGTTTAATAAAAATAAGTGCGTGCACACAAGATAGACATGGAGTGATAAACATGGGACACCCGCGGTATCACAAGATAATTAGTAGCCCTAGGTCATATCAATAAAACAATTATAACATCATAATAAAATAAGACAACCAAGTAAATCCACATAATAAGCAATAAAAAATGATTATGCTTAAGAAAGTTTGTATCAACCCTAATTAATTTTAATAAGGTTTTATTTGAATTGATACCATAGTAACTAAGATTGTAAATACATTTAGATTTATACTAAACACTAGGAAAGAGAAGTATACAATAGAGAAAATCACAAGAAAATTTAGATATATGTAATTAGAATTGATTTTAGGTTATAAAAAAGTAGTTAGTTGGTTCAAAAGCTTGTCAAAATGTGTTGATCAATGGTATGGAATAGAAGAAAGTTTTGAGAACTGGAAAAATTAAAATGGAGTTCTATGACTTGTTGGGTAGGACTATATCAAATGGTCGGGATTAGATGTACTATCCCGATTGAACTATACAATTTTCCACTATAGAAGATGTGAATCTATATCTTGCAAAGTTGTGTGTCACTATTTTTCACTCTTTGGTATCTTTAACTTTGCATAAAACCCTAGATGTTTCACTTGAACCTATAAAATAAATCCTATCTTTCCTACAACACACTCAAACAATCATCAAATCTAAAAATAAAGATGCAAATGCTTGATTTAGAATGACCTTTTGGTTACCTCATTTGTGAGTCACCAACCATTGGACTAAAATTTAGAATCAATGTAGTTATCCTAGTGATTTATGCTTATGTGTATGAAACTATCCCTTGACCTAGTTTTCCCATTATGCCTCAAAACCGATAGCATGCTATGTTACTTCATCCCAATAGAAACCCTTATGTGCAGATGAAAAATTTAGATTTATTCCCTCATATGTTGTGTATGTAGTATGTAAATGTATCTCTTACTTCCTTAGCTCAATAGATGATAGATAAATAGGTGTTGTTAGGTAGTAAATTATTACACTATAATTATATATATGAGTACTTAATCTAAAATTCAGATCTTAGTGGTGGGAAAGGACAACCCAAAAAATAGAATTTGAAAAATAAATGAATAAAAATTAAACCCATGAAGAGAAAAGAATAATAAGCAAAATGGAACATGACCATACAAAATGGTCATGACCATGTTACAAATTTGACCTTTTGGATGGTTTTATCCTAGTCTCGCACATAACAATACAAAAAGGAAATTTCTTGATATATCTCTAAGGAGACTTAAAATAAAAATAAATAGGTAAAAATGTAAGAGAGTGTCAAATCAAGACATAAATATAAATACAACAAAATGATGCCACCGAGACTTTGTTTCATTGTTCAAAAATGACATTTATATAAGTCCAATAAAAACATGATGTAATAATGATTTTGTGCAGATTTTGGTGTCTAAAAATATAGTAATGTAAAGGAGAATAAATTCATACATGAAAGAGTCTTAAATTAAGATAGAAAAAAATCACAATGATAAAAAGTAAACATGCATGGTGAACAATGTGAGTCATTAGATGACCCACACTAAGATAAGGGGAAGTATGTTGTAGGCATGAAAAGGGGATATTGCATTTACAAAAAGAATATTTAGGCGACATGGAGATTCGTAATTTGCATGTTTGTAGAATTAAGCATGTTCAAATCCACAACAAGGTGTTTGATTTTAGATTAATGTGGGAATTTAGTATCCCGATACTAACGAGAAGAGTTTCACAGGATTTATAGTTACCCACTATAATACTTCCCAATAATGGGACTACACTGTGAAAGATGGATCTAGGTATTAAATATGTAGAAAACCCTTATAATGTAGAAAAGAAATGACATATCATTTCCCCACCATGTAATTATATGTGTGTATTATTAAAAACTGTGTATTGGTGCTTTGGTAAAATTTAAATATATATTTTTCCACTATATTTATAACAAATCCACCAACATTTTGAATTTATGACTATGTGTCCTCGGTGCATAGTGAAATTTTGTACTTAGGAGTGAATTTCGTGTGAAAGAATTGGATTGAACTATGTAATCATGAGAAAAATGTGGCATTGCATATCCAACCTTGCTTAAATTGTGTGAAATTTTGTAACTCTTAAATATGGAAATCTATCCTTTAACATTTTTTTTTTTTAACGTTACTAGTGTTGAAATTGCACATTTGTATGCAAAAATACACCCTCCTCACTCTTACTTATCACACCTTAATAGATATTAGAATAATATATTATCTTTGCACACCTTTATGTCATTAGCTCATGAGGTTTTATAACATGAAATACATCTAAAGACATCCATCCTTCGACATAGAAAGCTAAATTGTGAGTTTCCCTCTAAGTCAAAATCACCGGTTTTAGTCATTTTGTCCAAATTAATATTTATATGGACTAATATTCCCTCTTGGTTAGCATTTCATAACATAACAACCATAAGAAGACTATATAATGAAGTTGATCATACCTCATTTAGGTCCTGATACTTTATATTTTCTTCATATTAAAACAAACACTAAAGGAACTTGTTGCTCCCTAAACAATGAAGTAACTAATGAAAATTCATTAGGGTAACACACTATATAAGTATAAAATCTTCCCGTAAGTCTAGGATTCTCCATCTTCTCTCCAAAAGAAAGAAAAGTGACCCTTCCCAAGTATTTGAGAAAGTGTAAAACTCAAGAATGGTATTGTCAAAAACATGTTTGTCAAGTTCTAATTGCACTAATAAGGTAGATATTAATTTCTAGGAGAAAGGCATGTGGTTTTATCCTCTTTAAATTAGTTGCAATATCATAGGTACACGGGGTACCCAAAACCCACTTAATGTTTTTGTAGGAAATCCATCTTGCATGAGGGTTTTAGCGAGTTTATAGAGCCATTCCAAAGGTGAGTGAAGAATACCGACATACAAGGATAGTCATTTCTAGGAAGGTAAGTAATACTCGGAAGTTTAGACCCATAATCCAAGCATGAACAAGACCATATAGTAGGGTCAAAACCATAAAGATGGTATTGACCTATCTATATAGTTTTGAATAGATCTAGTGTCGGGTTCTAGTTCTTACAATGAAGCATTCTAAGTTCTAGATCAACTCGTTCCTATATCTAAATCACTTATAATCCTTCAAATCCACATAGAATAAGCTAATTATAATATCTACTTTTGTGTATTTATAGTCACGATGTAAATAGTAACTTGTTAAAGTGTCATGTTGATTTGTTCAATTAATGTTGGAATTTAATTAAATCATAATATCTTCATGTTGCACTATTTCATCCTTTTTATGCATGTGAATTAGAAACATAATAAATATTGAGAGGGAATGAAATAGATAACAAATAATGTGAAATAAAATGTGTGTAGATGAGGATGGGTTTATATGGCCAATCCATTTGCTTTTATTGTTGATTGCAATGATGGGGAGTAAAAAACCATGTATAGTCATCCTATAGAGTTCCCCCTTTAGCCAAATGGAGAGTGTGAAATAGTGTCACTTGAGGTGAAAGTGAGTAGATGAAACTATGTTAGAGGACATGGTAATTGAGGGGACATAGATCTGGGACATGTGATTTAAAATATAAAATAAAATTATGGATAAGATGTAATAGATCAATATTTGTGTAATAGATTCATTTAAAAATTGTTAGAGAAAAAATCATGCATAACCATAAAGGTATGCAGTATAGTGTTTTGATGTATCAACATGAAAGTATTTAGCACCATGATCACAATGTCGTAAATAAAATGTAAAACAAATAACCGAGGCCTAAAATATGGATTATATTAGTTGAAGACATTTATTGAGAACCAAATATTGGTGACAAAGTAACTAGATTAGTATAGATATAAAAGGATGTGAATAAGAGTGTTTGTTCATATGTAAAGGGTGTGCCATAGATAGTAGTGACCTAACATAGTAAGCATGTTTATATAAATTTCCAAGTGTATATTGTAATGATGACCGTGTCTCATAGGGATAAGACTATAGATTTTGTAGTAAGTATATAATAGGGAATCCTCTTGATAAATGGGTTGGATGTGTAGAAGTATGTGAATTAGATAATATGTGTACCAAGATGTTATATATTGAAACTAGGAGGAATAACAATCCTAATACTAAAGTCATTGCAAAAATTGGATAAATTGATACTAAGATATAGTATGTAAATAATACTTGTGTTTTTACTTATATTCATAGTGAAAAGTGAGTTAAGAGAGATTTGTGAGAGCTAGGATATCGTCAAAGATAAGATATTAGATGATCCAGGATGTCTTGGAAGTTTGTAACTTTATTGAAAAACTACATTAAATGTTTTTTATTATTGGTAAAGGGTAGTTTTAAAAAAATAATATACCTTGTATAGAGAGCATAAAAAGAGATACAAGAGTGAAATTTATTTTAGAAAACTATGACCCAAGCCATAAATAAAATAAAAATATCTAGTTAAGAATAAATTTATAGAAAAAGAGTAACAATGGAACTCTAACGATCAAGCAAAAAATACTAGTACATAAAGTTCAATTCCCTCCTAGAGATTCATACAAAGTATTAAGAATGTTCTTAAATGTTTTTCCCATGTAAGTCAATCCATAAATTTTAGTGGATTTTTCTTTGTCCTTCAATTTTCCCAATTCCTCTTCATTGTCATGATTTATATTTATGATTTGTATAATTCCTTCCAAACTAGAAAGGAAGTTTTTCATTTCCACTTTGTTGAAGCTAATCAAAGACACAAAATTATCTTTGATTATTATTTTCTCTTATTCCAATGAAATACCATTCTCCTTGTAACCTTTCACTTAGGAGGATATCTATTTAAATTCTTTTGACTCACTTTTGAAGGAATAGATAAGAATTTTGTTTTATTAAGGAACCATTTAAGAAAGGCCTTTATATCTTGATATCATCAAATATTTCCTCCAAATTATTCTGGATCTTGATCTATTGTTCAATTTCCTAAAAATATAACCCAAATGTATTTTATTAGGCTTGATAACATCTGTCTTGCTTTTTTGAGGGAACCAATACCTTAGTTTCCAAGATTCCCACCCACATTTTTCTTATCATCTAAATTTTTAAGCTTGTACTTGATTAAGTACTCAACTCCATAGGGTTAATCAATCTTAAACTATCCACTTATTGATTAATCCTATCATGTGAGGAGCATAGACTATTTTCTAACTCATTCTCCATATGGACACTTAATAAAAAAATAAATGGTTAACATTCCTATAGGGATTAACAATATGAGGCTTAAGAGACATTTTTTTGGATGATTTTTGATTATCCCCTTTGGGAAAATGAATAGGGACAAATTTAAGGGATTTTTCATACTTATAAATCATAAAGATTACAATTTGGTGTAGAGGAAAATCACAATTTGGTGTAGAGGGAATTTTAATTTTCCATTATAACCTTTAAGATAAAGCTCTATAAATATTTGAGGATGTAAAATGGAAAAATAATAGGCTAATTGGAAAAAGTAATTAAATAACACAAAGTGGAAAGCGAGACTTTTTTAACACTAACTTAGAAAGTGATGAACTTCATAATCATTTTAGAACCTCATTGAAAGGATGAGGTAGAGACTCTTGTAGATACCCATATTGAAAATTGATAAGCTTCGCATTTCCTACCATGAACTTCTCGATTTCGGGTCTATTGTTTCTATCTAGTTTGAATGATTCTTTGTGATCACTATTCATACCAAGTAACCTAGGTGATGATATATTCATTTATGTCAATATCAAATCCTTCCAATTTTATCGTTCTTTCAAAAAAACTATTCACAAAACCTTTATAGATACGAGGGTTGTAGCCTTCGAGTTCGATCTTCTGAATCAAGTTGATGAGAACACCAATATGAGGGATTATCTAAATCTAATTTCCTTGGCGCTAGATAATTATCCTTTGATGGATTCCACTCTACACAAGTCATCGATCATCTTGCTATTATGGAAATTAACCCACACTTCAAATGAAATATCTAATTCATTTTGCAAAATATCTAGAATGTGAGGAGATATAGCCTTCCCATAAGAATGAGAATTTATCATGATCCTCATGATGATGATATGGTGGAAAAAATTCTTCACATGAATTGTTAAATGTCTCACCTAGATATCATTATGTCTCAAGTACCCACGAGATAAGTTTAGATTGTGAAACATCAAACTCATGACAGATATAAGTAAAATCCTATGGATAAGGAGCCTCTCCAACCATCTTATAGAGATCAACATTTGGAAGATCAATCTTACTAAACCAATTCTTAAAACTATTAGAAACTAGACAAAATTAGAAAACCCATTAATGATTTAATTCCCTTTTACGTAAATATGTTGAATAAAATTAAGCTCCAAGAAATTGATGATTTTATGAACCTTTATCGACATGAATTTGATATTCTAGTTAGCATGATTTTCATAGAGAGGTAATTGATTATGTTGATGGAATTACCCTCAATAACTAAATTCTTAATCCCCAACTACTTAACCAACTAAAATCCCTTGATAGTAGCCATAGCCTCAACCTAATGATTAGATTGAAATCCCATATTTCAAATATAGGTTATAATCAACTTCCCATTATTGTTTCAGAGGATGCCACCTCAGCTTGAGGTTCCATGGTTACCTTTAAAGGACACACCAAAATCAATTCAACCCAACTAGAAGAGAGAACTTGTCAAATTATTGATTTTCTTAACTCTGATTTAGGGTCAATGATAGGATGATTATCAACATTCATATTCTAGTTCTTAACTATTTTAATCTGTTTAGGACTAAAATATTCCTTATATTTTATCTTGATACTTTTAAAATTTTACACTAAGAGGTT
This sequence comes from Taxus wallichiana var. yunnanensis, assembly GCA_018340775.1. Classification (NCBI taxonomy): domain Eukaryota; kingdom Viridiplantae; phylum Streptophyta; class Pinopsida; order Cupressales; family Taxaceae; genus Taxus; species Taxus wallichiana. The sequence goes on from CM031243.1 coordinate 742,920,417, forward strand.
TTTAATATTAATAACTACCCTTTTAGTGGAGTATTTCCTTCCTTTAAAAATTCTTTCATTTCTTTCCTTCCATAGATCCCAAAAATCATGGGGTAGATCCCAATACCATAAATTTTTGATTGCATTATTCTAAAAAGGATATCTCCAACAAGATAAAAGGTTAGTTAAGGATAAAGGATGGGCCCATGTAGTCTTAAACTTACTTAATAATAGTTCCTACACAATAAAGGTGAAAAGACAATCCAATACTAGATGGTAGAATATCTCCTCATTTTATTCACACAAGGGGCATTTATTGATGAGGAACCAACCTTTCATCCTAAGGTTTTCCATGGAGATAAAATTGTTTTTAACAATCAACTTGAAAAAATACTAATAATAGGGATTAAGTCTGTAAACCACAAGGTTTTTGAAGAAAGAGCATCATAATTAGTCTCTATCAAAGGATTAAAACTTAATTTAACAATGTGATCCTCATCTAGAGATCTCATAAAAAAATATCATCCTCCTTTTCAATATTGGTTACATGATTACCTTTGAGAATAAATTTCCATATCATTAAGAATTATATGGTCTTCATAATCGATATTTTTCACTGTGAGGTGCTTTCATTCTCATATAATTTCATTAATTTAAATGTAATCTACCACCATAGAGCCATAATGTATTTAAATATGGTATCTAATTTGATGTCATGGATCAAGTTAAAATAAAGGGTGGTAAAAATCCATGTACCTTCCCAAACCTCACCTTATCACCATTAAGAATCCTCTATTTGTTACTTATGATAATAAGATCTTCGTTTCTTGCTAGATAGTTGTAGAAGTTTAGATCATTTGATGAAGAAGTTTTGAGATTGGAAATAAAATATCTCTCTAGACTCTAAATATTTATTTTTGAATATGTCAAACCATTGATACTATTCATTGACTAATCTCCATCTCAACTTAACAACAAGGATTTTTCATCAAGTTCATTTTTCTAAGGCCCAACCCATTGTTATTCTTAGGATGAAATTTTTATCGCAAGATACCAAAATGTATCTATTTTTATCTTAATATCCAGACCATAAAAACATTATTTGAATCTTTTCAATATTAATTGCAATAGATTTAGGCGTTCTTAACGTGGACATAAAGTAAACTAGAAGGTTTTGAAAGAATTTTAATAAGAGTTAGTTTTCCTAGTTTGTATAGGATATAACATTTCCATCCTTCCAATTTCCTTTGTAGTATGTAGAGGTAAAGAACAATTAAAGAGGGGCATCCCAGATAGTATGAAGGTAGATCCTTCATACAATATCCCAATATCTAATAATAATTTTGCATTGTTGTAACATGGGGTATTAAATAAAAATAAAGATATCTTATAGAAATTAATCTTTTACTTAAATATCTCTTCATCATAATCTAAAATATATTTTAGATCTTTAGCTTCTCTAACAAAATCAATGGCTAAGACAATAGTATTGTAAAAATTATTGATGAGAAGATGGATCAACAACCCTAGTAGGCTTAAACCCCTTTATTATGCCTTGTATAATTGCTTAAATCAAAGTCCTACTTAAATTTTCAAATGTGATGCTAAAAATTAAAGGGGATGATGGGACACCTTTCTTGATAACTCTCCTAATGTCAAATAAATATTTAGGCATCCCACTCATCATCACAAAGAACATAACTATCGAGACAAAGGTGTTGATAAATTTTCTAAAGTGGCATAAAACTAAACTACTAAAAAATGTTATCTATATAGATTCATAAACCCTCTCAAAGGCCTTGTTCATATCCATATTAGACACCATACCAATGTGGTTACCACTTTCTATAGAGTGTATAATTTCATGAATATCTATAAATCCATCATGAATTTATCTTACCATAAAAAAATCCTTGGTGATTAGAGATAATATTCTCTAACAAGGGGTACAACATGATAAAAAGGACCATGATAATATTTATTTTTCTAGAACTTGGGAAAGAATCCCAACAAGTGTCAAGCCTCAAGTTGATCATGCTTTTTATTATTTTTAGCCCTAAATAGTGATATTTCAACTATGATTCAGTCTATGTGAGGAGAGACTCTCACGAGCTTGTGATATCACTATCCAAGCTGAAAACAACCTTATTCAAGCTGGTAAATTGGCACCAAGGCCTTCAATGAATTTTTAATAGATTGGGAACCTATCCCACAACCTATCACCATTTTGGACCTCTATTACAGCCCCATCAGATGATGTGTTTAAAGCTTTGCAGACTATGGGAAACAAACTAACTTCAATTGAAAATAGACTTGCATTACCTAATAGGCCTTATCAAGCTCCTTATCAGCAAAACCAACAAAATAGGTAGCCTTATCAATAGAATCAGAATTATAGACAACCATATCAAAGAAAGGTAGTTTGACCCAAAGGTTCCTAGTTCATCTAATGCTTTAGTCCCAGTTAATATGGCTACAAAAGAATGGTGTCAACCTTGTAATCAACCTCATTCAATTGCAAATTATCCAAATGCATTCTTGAATATAAGCCTTATTGCACAACCTCAACCTAAAACATTGTTCATGCCTCAAATGGAGGGTGGGCAGCAAGAAACTCATGTTTAGAAAGCACTTGAATAGAACTTGGTTAGTTTTAGTGAAGAATATTTTATTTTCATCACTACTAGGGCCAAAGAAAGTCAAAAGATTAAAAAAACCTATTTTACCCACAGTCACAAATAAAACAACTACAAGCAAAAAATCAGCTAAAATTATTATTCTTCATAGAACAACAAGTGTTTTAGCTGGTAAAGAAGGAAAAAATAGTTACAACCTATCTAAGAAGATTGTTTATACCTCGGATATCAAGAGCAAGCTGGCTAAGCAGTCGGTTTTCACCAAAGCCTATGCTAAGACAATATAATCGTTTCCAAAACTGTTGCTTCTTTTAACATTGTTGATGTAATGAAAAAACATAATGTTAATATCTCAATGTGGGATGCTCTAAGTATTCCATGAAAATAGGAGTTGCTTTCTCATGAACTTGCTAAGATGCAAATTTATTCAAAAACAATAAAAAAGGAAGTTCAGAAAGCGGACATGGTCCTTGGAACAATGAAACATGACCACATTAAAGAAGTTAAATGGATGGTTCAAAAGGTCTTAAATGCTTTTGATATCAATAAGCCACCACCATTTTATTTATCTCTAATTATTGGAGATCATTTGGTTCATAACTGCATGGTTGACAATGGTGCAAGTAACACAGTTATGACAAAAGTAATAGCGGAAAAGTTACACATGCATTATGAGACTATAGAAAAGTGTGTTATAGCTAGACAGGACAACAACTAATATAGTTTTTGTTATCAAAACCTAGAAGTAACTTTACATGCTTGTCCCAATGTTACAATTCTACAAGATGTGACTGTTGTAGATTTTCCTCCTTATTTTGCCTTATGTTTATCACGAGATTTTACAACAAAAATAGGAGGTTATCTTTCTTTAGATTGGTCATTTTTGTTCTTTACTACATGATATGGAACTAAGGTTACCATAAATTCAGAGCCTCTAGCTAGATTTCATATTGAGCCTCATGCTTCAAATGTTGTAGCAAATTACTCAATTTTAGATCAGTCTAATTTTGATGTTACAACTCATGTTTCCACACTTGATGGTGTTTCTAATCTATTCATGGATGAAAAGAACTCCAGTGGAACATGCTTATGACTCAAGAGGAACATGCCTATGAAGAAAATGCACTAATCCCTAGTGTCCAAAATAGAAGAAGCAATAGAAGGGCTATGGAAGCTTCACTTTGATGGAGCCAAAAATAAGAAAGGACAAGGTGTAGGTTTAATGCTTATTTCCCTTCAAATGAAAGGTACTTTTAGCTTTAAGTTTAGCATTTTTCTTGTACTTGTAATGTAGTTGAATACGAAGCATTAATTCATGGCTTGCAATGGGCTAGAAAGAGAGGTATCAACACTTTACAAGTTTTTAGAGATTCAGAATTAGTTATTAATCAAGTGAAAAAAACTTTAATGTGTGTAAGAATTCATTGTTGAAATCTTACAAACATAGAGTTTCAAACTTAATGGATGATTTTGATGCTATTAACATTCAATCTATCCCAAGAGCTGAAAATAAGCATGTAGATAGGCTTCCAACAATTGTTTGGTAAACAGTAAACTAGCTTTGATGTACTAGAACAAATAAAAAATAAAAGGTACAACCACATATTAAATTAATTATCATACCTTCAGTGCCTGAAAATGGAGAGAATTGACAGGTTTTTCAAAGATGATAAACAGATTTGTAGATTTTTTACAAAGAGAGAGGACAGGCTTCAAGAGGCTAAATTTTCTATAGTAAATCAGGAAAAACTACAACACTTCTATGGTGATCAAATTGTTCAGTTAAAAACAAACAGGTTTCCTCAAGGATTGGTCACTCTAGAAGACATTTTTAGTTACGATGATCGAAGGTAAGAAAGGACAAAGGTAAGATTTTCAATTCACACAGATAACTATGAAGAAATCATGGTGGATCATGACAAGAAGCTACTTATTGAAAGGTATGTTCTTTAGCTGAAAAACTACTCATTTATCAAATTATATAAAGAATTAAAATATATTTTTTTTCTGGAAGTACTAATATTTGAGAGGGTTTTCTTCCAATTTTTTAGGCCTTAGTTTATTTTTCGCTACTAATAGAATATAATTACAACCAAATTCCAATCCAGATTAGGATTTGGAGAAGCAAAGGCCTATAAATCTAAAAATTGAGCCATTGATGAGAAAAAGAGTTATCCAAGTTAATCAAATCAATATTATTTTTCCATTCAAGCATTCAAGTTGGGTAGCCAACCTTGTTCTGTTTGGAAAAAGAATGGAGAAATCAGATTATGTGTGGATTTTAGAGATCTTAACAAGGCTTCATTGAAAGATCACTATCCACTACCTAACATGGATCAAATTTTGAGAATAGTTTCTGGTTCTGATAGACTATCTCTTTTGGATGGTTATAGTGGATACAATTAGATTCTAGTTGAGAAGAAGATAGATACAAAAAAATTTTACCACCAAGTGGGGTACTTATGCTTACAAAATAATGCCTTTTGGCCTTTCAAATGCTGGTGTAACATTTCAACGTGCAATGGACATGGATTTTTATAGCTTATTAAATAAATGCATATTGGTTTATTTGGATGATGTTACCATATTTTAAAAAAATTCAAATGAACATCTAATACATTTAAGGCAAACTTTTCAGTTATGCAGATAGTTTGGAATATCATTGAATCCCAAAAAGTCTATCTTTTCAATACATCAAGTAAATTTAATTGGTCATATTGTTTCACAAGTTTAACAATTGACCCTTTCAGAATTGAAGTGATATCACAACTATCATTGCCTCATCAAAAGAAGGCATTACAAAGATTTCTGGAAAAATCAACTTTTTTAGAAGATTTGTTCCACATTTTGTAGCATTGGTTAAACCTTTGACAACCATGTTAAAGAAAGAGAATAATTTTTCTTGGACCAGCATAGGGAGAGAAGGGTTTGAAGAAATCAAAACAACCATTTCTCAAGCTCCTACTCTTGCAAATCCAAATTTTGATAAAGATTTTACAATGTATGCACTTGCAGGAGCTGAAACAATTTCAGCCATATTAACTCAGGTAAATGATGAAAATATTGAGCAATCAATTTCTTTCTTTGGACAAAGTTTGCATGACTACAAAACAAGGTACACTTTTCTTGAAAAATGAGTACTTTAAGTAATCAGAAGACTAAATAATTTTAAATACATCCTTTTAAACAATAAGATACATGTTCTTGTTTCCCATCCAAGTGTGAAAAATTTCTTGTTAAATAAATAATTGAATGAGAAGAGGGTAGGCTAGATAACAAAGGTTATGGAATACAATGTTGATATTTGTGTGTGAAAAAATTTCAAGGTAAAGGTTTGTGTGAGCATCTAATTGCTGATATGGAAAAACAACAAAAAAATGCAGCAACTAAATAAGTTAGAAGATCCGTTTAAACAACATTACATGTTGAAGTTACGTATTAACAATAAGATATACATGGTGCAACCATTAAAATCAAGGTAAACTCCAGCATTATTATTGGAAAAACAAGAAGTTTAGGATTCAAGATGGATGACTGATTTGGTTAACTATCTCAACATGACACTTATTCAAGAAGGTATGGAGAAGAGAAAAAAGAATATATTTCATGTTACAAGATGTACCTTAAGTTTTCATTGATGGCGTGTTATTTAAAAGAGATATAAATGAAATCTTGCTTTGCAATGTGTTGATTATGATAGAATTCAACAATTATTATCCGAATTCCATGAAGGACCTATAGGAGGTCACTTTTCAACACATACTACAACCTAAAAATTATTAAAGTTGGTTACTATTGGCCCAACATATTTAAATATTGCTTTGAATGGATCAGAAAGTGTAAGAAATGTGATTTCTTTGTTGGAAAATAACATTTAGCTTTACTTCCCCTACAACCTATTTCAATGGATCAACCATTCATGTAGTGGGGTGTTGATTTTATTGGCATGATAAATCCACCTTTGTCACAAGGACACAAGTGGATTTTGATACTACAGATTACTTTACACATTGGACTGAAGCAATAGCTTTGAAAGATGCTAACAAAACTTCAATACTATCCTTTTATGAAGGTATAGTTTGCAGATTTGGTGTTCTAGCAACTATCATTTCAGATAATGCCTTAGCATTTCTTGGTGTAAAGGTAACAAATTGGGCTATTAAGAATGAAATTTATTTAAGTACATCTAATTATTACCCACAAGGTAATGGGTTAGCTGAAAGTACTAATAAGAATATTTTAAGGATCATCAGAAGAACACTCAAAGATAACCAGAGAGCTTGGCATCTAATGTTGAATTCAACACTTTGGGCTGACAGAGTAACTCCTAAAAGATCAATTGACAATTCACCATACAAGCTTGTTTATGGAAGAGAGGCAAGAATGCCTATTTCAATTGAGTTACCTGCATTAGATTTTCTACATCAAATGGAGCTACTCGAGAATGAACCATTGCAGGTTTGTTATGCAGAATTGATGGAATTACAAGAGCTGAGAGATCAAGCTCATTTAAACATGGAAAAGAATAAAAAATAGATGAAGAATTTTTTTGATAAGAAATATAAGTTCATAATCTTTAATGAAGGAGACATTGTGTTGAAATGGGATGTTGATCGTGTAAAGCTAGGAAACCACACAAAATTTGACACACTTTGGAGTGGTCCTTATATGATTTCAGCTTGCAAGGAACATAATGCTTTTCATCTTTCAAGGCTGAATGGAGAGGAACTTCCCATTCCTGTGAATGGTATGTTTATCAAACACTGTAATTAAATATTCTATAGTGTTTTGTTTAGAGTAGGATTTTCCTTTCAATAAGTGTAGTTCCTGCACATTACAATGTTTTTCAAATTCAATAAGTGCATCCTACACATGATCTAGTTTACTAGATCCTTTCCCAGCTTTAGTTCATTTTAGAAGGGTTAGACCTTCAGGAAGACATATTTTGATTACATGATTTGGAATCCATGCCCAATGGACAAGAGCAAGGCATTGGTCTACAAGCTAGCAGGTAGCTTTCCCCATAGGATCACTAGAAATGTTGACAATTTTTTTACACTCGTGTTAAAATGGGAAACTCAAAACTTCGTTATGATGGATGAATTGGTGAAGTGAACCTAAGATAGGGAAAATTCTTTTCAGTTTAATATTTGTTTTGTTGGATTAATTAATGACTACATGTAATTTTTAGCTATGTGTGTTGTTACAAAATGTAACAAATCACATAGTCTACAATTTCATGTTTGTCTCAACAAAAGAACACAAAGGCCCCGAAGGACAAATGTGTTATCTTGATGAAGATAGAAAATACATAATAGATGAAGTGTTAAGTTTTGGAACAACAACCAAGGTTACAGATTGTAGTAATCAAAGTTCATTACTAAGGTTACATGTATTTTAAATTTCTTTCCTTCATGATTAAATACATTCAATTATGTTATTGAGTTGTTTAATTCATTATACAATCCATATACAAAGATGAAATGTAGAAGGAAGTACACAACTCAGTTTCAAAATTCAATGTTTTATTCATAAGGAATTTCAAATGTTTCCCACACAAGTCATGGGATGTGACTCAAGTAAACATCATAACTACTAAAATAGAAGGTGCATGTGCATGAAAATAAAAGTAAAATAATATGAAGGAACCCATCATTACCTTTTTCCGTTTGTCTCGCTTGCTCCATCTTCACTCCATTTTTTCTCCATCTTCATCCTTGTTATTCAACACACATTGTACCTAAAAAAATAGAGAAAAGACTTTCAGTCATGAGATCAGGATTAAATCATGTTCTTGTACTATCTATCTTCATGCAAATGAATCTCCTAATATCAGAGGTATGACTACAAAATAGATAACAATACATTAATGCAACATATTCTAGATTTGAAAAGTACATCTAGTAGAGTCTCATGGTATTCATTTGAATAGTGAAATATAGAAAGGAGAGAAAGAAAATCACTATGGAACACAAGAGAGGTAAAAATCCTAATGTTTTCTAACTAGTTTGTCTAAATGTGTAGGTACATGTAAGAAGAAGAAAGAAACACTAATTGTTGTATTTTACAACTACCTTCCAATAAGTTAAATATTGATGAATAGAAAATGTAACCACCTCTTACTTTGAAATACTCGAGATAAAAAGGTACCACATTCTATAAAGATAAATAAAACAAATGCAATCATTTCAGATAATCAAGTACAAAAAGTATATAATTGAATTAATTAAGCTCAATACTTAGAAAAATTCATCAAACATAAATGACTTAGATAGTCATGAAAATGTTAGAAGAGAATTGAATAAATAAAGATAGAGCTTTGTAATTCATAAGGGAAATAAAAATTCAAAGTTGAAATCAAGATGAAACTAGTTGACTTTCGGTTTTATCAATGAATGATAACAAAAATGGAATCAAGACACTTGTAGAAAATTTTCTCAAAGTAAATTCATAGATCAATGGTGGAGTATGGTTTCAATCACACATCATGAAAAATCAAAATCATGATTAAAGTTTCATAGTAGTGAACCAAATGATCAAACAATTACAATCTATGATCACATGATAATAGTAGTTAGCATATTTGACAGATATTACAAAGCCTAATCAAATAGAAAATGAGTGAAAACATATTTTATGTTTTGGAACTAAGTAGATGTAAAAGAAAGTTGTACAAACACAAAAGGTAAAATTTAGATCTATAATAGTCATATTTTAAAGATTTTAAGTGAACTCAAGGAGCATCAAGGCTTAACGATTTCAATCAAAGTTTAGATTCATTGTAGAATAAATTTCTATAGCATAAAAGAAGAAAGGGAGTACATATTTTTGAATTAAAAATGAATCAAGTGTTAACTTGCATATGCTTTGAAAGTGAAGATATATTTTTATTGTTTTATAACATCATCATAAGTAAGAGAAAGGAAACTATGCAAGCTACAAAGATAGCATTTATCATTTGAAGTTCCAAAGATTAGAGAAAAAAATCAATAGATATCATCTTCATGTAGCCATAAAAGTCAAATGGAGTGTAGAGTTAAAAACTTCAAGGTAGAAAAAAAAAAACTTATGAGTAAGCTATATGAAAAAACTAAGAACCAATTAAGGGTTTCAATATTCTAAAAGTAACATGTTTGATTAACAATAGAAAAGAATAAAATAAAGAAATGTGAGTTATCAACATTTCATGGTTAAACCCGTTAAAACCAAATGTAGATCTCAAAACAAACTTGAATTGACCCAGATTGTACAAGATTTTCAAGAAAGAAATCCATGAAATACACATTTTCTACAAGATTTCGGTTAAAAATCAAGCACATAACAAAATAATGTTTCCATTGAAATAAAAGGTTCAAATCTTCAAATTTTACAAGATATTACAAGTATTACATTTTAAAATCAAAATTCTTGCATTCCTTCATGGTATATCAAAATTTATCAAATTCTACAAAAAATCTAAAGGATTAAAGTAATAAATCACATTTTGAGGTTGAATCAATGAAAATATTTGAAATACCAAACAATAGAGTTGGGTTTTGAAATCACCAGACCCCTTTTTAGCTCAAAGATCATGAAGAACAAAGAACAATAAAACAAAACAGGGGTTTCCATTACTATCAAAGGTAGAGATAGAAGTTTGAAGAATGAAAACGAAGAAGAGTTTTTCAGTCAAAAAAATAAAGCGTACCTTTAAATGACAACCATTTATACTAACAATCCACAATGAGGTTGAATGGAGGAAAAGTGATGGAAAGAATATGATATGCATGCACATGGCTTATTAAAGCCAAAATTACAAAGTTTTTGTTTTCCTAAACTCAAAGAGTCAAAACCTCAAAGTATTCAAACCTTCGTAGTAACTTAAAATACATAGAATCGAACTCGAGAAGACATCTTATAAATAAAAGTAGAGCTTGAAATCATCAAATAGGGTCCATGACTAAAATATATTTTAGAGAACTTAAAAGAGCTGAAATGAAAAAAATAAAACTAGATTCAAAGTCATAGAGCCTCGCAAAATAGAGAAATGCACAATTTCGGGCTTTAGAAATAAAAATGGCAACTCGATACAATTAATGCTAAGGCATGGCTTCACCTCTCTTAATGAGTAATGAATATGAAATGAGTTTAGGTTTCAAGTTGTTTTACCCAAATTGATTAACCATCACTCAACCTAACTCAACCCAAGAGTTACAAGAGATCAACGAAATGAGGAGGATCATGTGGGTACTAGGATCAATGGATCACATCAAGCCAAATTTCAATACAACCAGAGGTAACCTAACTCACCCAGTTAGTGATCAATGACTCTATAATTCACAGTTAGAAGAGATAAAAAATTAGATTCAATCAACATTAAATTCCATCATAGACTAATCAACGATACGAGATCAATGAGGATAAAGATCAATGGTCATAATCAATCATCAAATTCCATACAGACTCTGAGTCACTCCAAACCAAACCAAGTTAAAAATTATCAAGATGACGTGTCGAGAAAATAAAACCATAGCTAACTCAAGGTTAACATAATTATCACCAAAAAATTGAAAGGGTGAGTCATCGTCACGAGGGGGGATTTGGATCCATGTTTTTTAAAAATATTTTTATTGAATTTGCAAAAAAAAGGTCCAAACTATAGTCCCAAATATGATGATTAAAATCCGACCACAATGATTAGCAAAAAGGGCAAGCATTACCTTATATTCATACAAGAAAAAGGTGCTAATGTAATAATATATGCCATGGTCATAGTGTAATAAAATTCTTTACTAATGATTAGATTCAAGATAAAACCATAGTCCATGTGCCAACAAGCAAAAGGTAAACCTCATATTATTTGCTATGAGCCTTTCATCAAAAGCAATCAAGCTATGTCATTAAAGAACTATGTTTTCCGACCAAGTGAAAGAATGAAAACTTTATATCATCCAATGATTATTCAAAAGGAGGTCAAATCCAAAATGAAGACAAAGTGTTCACATCACAGGTGGTCCCCATAGTGGGAGGTTTAGAAAGCAAACAATAACATTATGTGCACAAGTGCAATTCTTCATGTGACCACAAGAAGACAAGCAAAGGTCAACATCAGAGTACAAAGAACCTTCTAAGGCCTATTACCTTATTTTCCACAAAATAGGAATATTATTTGAGTGCACATCAAAAGTGGTCCCCAAAGAGATGGAATACATGGGTGATTATTTTTGCAAAGTATTGCAAATAAAGAAATTATTTTACTCACACATAGGATTTATTCTTGCATGTGCATCCAAGGGGCAATTTAAAATGCTATTTTTGCAATTGCAAGTGGATCAAGTTGTAGATGTCACATCATCAGCTAGAAGACAAAAATTACATGCATTGGAGAAGACTTACTCATCAAGAAAAGTTTATTATTAGCCAAATTATTCATCCAACTTTATTAAAAATAGAACAGTCAACTACAGTTTGATTGAGTTGTATTTTTGTAAACAAGGCTATTAATGCCTCATTATATTAGCATGTTTATTTTTATTCCTTTATTTATTCATGATAAAGGATAAAAATAGGATGCATGGGCAAGTACAATTTTAGTCTATTTTTAGGATGGGTGGGATGAATAAACTTGCTATATATTGTGTGCATTGGCAAAGCACAAAAGGGGGAATTTTTGGACACATGAGTGCTGAAGCAGATTTTGCCAATTTTTCCCTTTGAATGAGAATTTATTTCTTCTTTCCAATTATTTACATCTTCATGTATACTTTATTATTTCTTGTGAATGTCAAAATTCCTGATTGATCATCTTACCTTGCTACATATTTAGTAATTTCTGCATAATATTAGTGTGTATGCTAATATTAAAAGTATTATTGTGAATCGCTCCCTTAATGCATCAAGTGTTTTTACTTAAATCCTAATGAAACCTATTGGATTGTGTTTCCGAATCCATTCTCAAATATTTGTGCATGTACTTAGTCAAAGCCCTCAATAAGTTTGGTGTATCACCCCAATTTTTTTTTCAATTCATTTATAGTCATCTTTTTACCCTCAAAACCCCTAAAAATTAGTTTAGGATACATCAAGAAGGAACCGACCTTGATACTAGAGACTCACCTCAACAATAGGTACACCCAAGGACCTGAGGTGTTTACATTGTATCTACGAAAGAGAAAGATCTAGAGCAAGCTTAGAAACCATGTAGTCATCTCTCTACATGGTGCACTTTTGAGAGATAACATTTTTTGGCATGCCTAGTGGGAGAACGAATCAGATCTGTGAGAAAATTACAACAATTTACAACAGATTCACAAAAAGAAAAGTTACTTTTGGAGCAACAAGCTGCAACAACTTATTCTAAATATTTATTTGTGACTCTTGTAAGGATGATTTCAGATAATTTTGTAGTATGTTCCATGCCTAAAGTGACTACAAGATCATCAAGATGAAGAGGAATTCCTTCTAAGTTTATTTCTTTACCTTCAATTCTATAAGAAGAAAAAGAGTTGGTAATGTTAGAATTTGAGGATTATAATAAATATAGATTTAATAGAATTACATATTATATAATGTTACAATAAATATTTAAATAAACATTACATCATAACATAAGTAAATAAAGAAATACTTACAGAAATAAATAACACAGGTGACACAATATTTATAGTGGAAAACCCCAATAGGGTAAAAACCACTTTGAAAATAACATTTTACTTCAGAGAACTTATTTTACATCCAATAAGATCACCTCCTCCTTAAAACCCTATTTACCAAGGGTAAAACCAAATCACTTGATTTGCACACCTTTGATATATTTAACTCAACAATAAAGTAGATTATTTTTTCACTAATTAAATCACAATTGCATCCATCTAATTGTGCTTTAATATTTTTAATTTTGGCTAAGAAATTAACTACATTTTTATCTCCTTTCATAGGATTTGTAAGCAATTCTAAAACTAATTTAATAATTTAAGATAAATGCATACCTTCATGCATGGATTCTAGTTTCATCTATACCTATTATGGATGTTTGATATTACCCATGTGTAGAAGGTAATAATCATTCACATTGCGTAAAATCATGTAAAGAGCCTCTGCATTCATGCACGAGAATGCAATCATGTTATCTATAGTTTTTTGATGACCGATGGGAGTAACCTCGATCTAGAAACAATTATCCAGAGTTTCCTTGCGCCATAAGTTCTGATTTGACCTTGATCTTTCAAATGTTGTAGTTGGTTCCATTCAAGATCTGGGTTTTGTTAAGACGAAAGAGTGGATGTCATTGTTTTCCTAAACCAAGAAAACACACCCCATTATAATATACAATGTACCACAGAGTTAGATACATATTTATAAAAAAACAACACTTTTAATAGAAATAGATCTAAATTTTATAGATCTACATAAAATATTTAATCATAACTAATTTTGTCATTATAATGCATATTAATTAACCTCCCATGATCAAAATAATAACCCACAATATAAAGGGCTTTGCATTATACCTCTAGACTTATATATAAAAAATTCTAACCATATAGAAGTGAAGAAGAAACCCCTAAGAATGCAAAACAACTTCAAATTTCTAGAAAAAAATAATGTAGACAAATATCCGGTTAGCTTAAATTTGACGTCTAAATGGCTATCATACTTTTGCTCTTATGTTTGGTCTTCAGACGGTCATTTGATCGTCAAATTTAATGCAATAATTTTTTTTTGTATTTTCTAGAATTTCTTCTTCTATATAATGTTAGGAGGTTATATTTTAATACATTATATTAACCTATTATAATGTATAATGTAAAAATATATTCACTTTAAAAAAGAGGTATATAGTTTATATAATGTAAATAAAAAAAACATATAGTCTATAAAAAATTATAAACTATAGTATATATACTTTAAAAAAAAAAAAAAAACACATATAACCCTTATTACGGGGGCCCTCATGAATTTTTTTTAAAACATTTACTAGGCCATGTAATTTTAAATTCTACATAAACCTTAGAATTACGGAGGATGAGACAATATTTTTCACACTTCCAATGGAAAAAATTCAAATCCTATTTTGATGGAGCTTTGTCTCCTCCTTAATTTACCATTGAAAAAATTCAACCTACACATATTAAAACTATAGAAAAAAATATTTCAAATATTTTACCCTTACCTCTACACAAGTTTTCGCGGAAGGTAAGAAGTTTCCAAAATTCTACATAAACCTTAGAATGTAAAGAGGAGACAACATTTTTCACACTTCCAATGGAAAAATTCAAATCTTATTTTGATGGAGCTTTGTTTCCTTAATTTACCATTGAAAAATTCAACCCTACGCACATAGTAAAACTATAGAAAAAAATATTTCATATATTTTACCCTTACTTCTACACAAGTTTTCATAGAAGCTAAGAAGTTTCCAAATTTTCCACTCGGAATTCACCTTGATTATTCAAAAGAATTTTTTTAGGTTACACAATGGAAAGAAGGGGCCTCGTAATTTTAATACTCTTCCGATTTGGTTAAAAAAACCCATACAAATTAAATAAATAAAATACAAAATATTTGATCTTAATTTATTTTATTTATCCTTTTGGGTTGGTTGAAAAACCCATACAAATTAAATAAATAAATTACAAAACATTTGATCTTAATTTATTTAATTTACCTTGCTTTATTACCATGTTAGAATTTGAGGATTCTAATAAATATAGATTTAATAAAATTACATATTATATAATGTTACAATAAATATTTAAATAAACATTACATCATAACATAACTAAATAAAGAAATACTTACAGGAAATAAATAACACAAGTGACACAATATTTATAGTGGAAAACCCCAATAGGGTAAAAACCACTTTGAAAATAACCTTTTACTTCAGAGAACTTATTTTACATCCAGTAAGATCACCTCCTCTTTAAAACCCTATTTACTAAGGGTAAGACCAAATCATTGATTTTCACACCTTTGATATATTTCCGAATATATCAAATGAGGACATATAGTCATTTTTATATAAGGTTATCGGGTATGTCTCCTAATCCACCTTTTCAACCTTAAATGGTTGACACATATACCTAGGTGAGTGTATTTAATAAATATAAATATAAATAATTCACATTATTAAATACTTAGCTAATGTATATTACCTAGGTATAAATATTTAATAATAGAAAACTATTTAATATTATTAAATATTTAACCTATATAATAGTGATGGAACCATGTTAATTAAGGGTAATAGGTAACACCCTACCTTAATATAGGACTATTTTTAACAACCCTCCTCCTAATCTTCCTTCAAAGACGTATTAATTTCTTTGTTCAGATCCCAGTTTTTCCAATGACTATTCAACCACCTAGGAATTTTGTGACCTTTACTAATGGCAGCCTATTAGTGATCCCAATTTATCATGATATTCCTAATGCTGCCATGAAAATTTTGACTTCATTCACTAGTGAAAATCAAGTTACACCTACAAAGCATATCAAAGATGTTGCAGCCCTATGTGTAGTCCATAATATAACACATGAAGATGTGGCATTGAGACTTTTAGCTGTATCCTTTAAAGGGAAAGCCTTGCAATGGTATAAAAACTTAGAGATTGGAAGCATAAGAACTTGGGATGAGTTAGGTGGTAAATTTCTGAAACAATTTCAAGATAATTCAGATCATTTATCACATCACGTAACAATTGTATACAATTAAGATAGTTCCTAATGAATTTATGGTTAGTTTTAATATCATTTTGCTAGAACTTGTGAAAGAATCCTAGCAAGTGTTAAGCCTCAAGATGATCATGCTTTTCTTTATTATCTTAGAGCCATAAATAGTGATATTTCAACTATGATTCAGTCTATGTGAGGAGAGACTCTCCCAATAGCTTATGATATTGCTATCCAAATTGAAAACACCATTATTCAAGTAGGTAAATTGACACCAAGGCCTTAAATGCCTTTTTAGTAGATTTGGCACCTATCCCACAACCTATCACCATTTTCGAACTTGATTATTGTAGCCCCATTAGATGATGTGTTTAAATCTTTGCAGAACATGGGAAACAAACAAAGTTTGATTTAAAATAGACTTGCATTACCTAACAGGCCTTATCAAGCTCCTTATCAACAAAACTAGCAAAATAGACAGCCTTATCAATAGAATAAAAATTATAGACAACCATATCAGCAAAGGAAGTTTGACCCAAAGGCTCCTAGTTCATCTAATACTTTAGTCCCAGTTAATTTGGTATAGAAGAATGGTGTGAACCTTTTAATCCACCTCATTCAACTGCAAATTGTCTAAATGTGTTCTTGAATATAAACCTTGTTGTAGAACGTCAAATTGAAACATTGTTCATGCCTCAAATGGAGGGTGGGCAATAAGAAACTCATGTTTAGAAAGCACCTGAACAAAACTTGGTCAGTTTTAGTGAAGATTATTTTATTGCAGTTACTACTAGGGCCCAAGAAAAGGCCCAAAAAACTCAAAAGTTTCAAAACAGACCTATTCTTCCCACAATCACGATATAAAACAACTACATGCCAAAAATCAGCTAACAGTTGTTCCATTCCTCATAAAACAATAGGCGTTTCAGCTTGGTAAAGAATGGCAAAAAAATTACAACCTAATCCAAGAAGATTGTTTATACCTCATATATCAAGAGCAACTAAAGAAAAGTCAGTTTTCACCAAATCCTATGCTAAGACAATAGAATCTATTTACAAAACTATTGCTTCTTTTGAAATTGCTGATGTAATGAAAAAGAATAATGTTAATATCTCAATGTGGGATACTCTAAGTATTCCAGGACAGTAGGAGATGCTTTCTCATGAACTTGCTAAGATGTAGATTTCTTCAAAAATGATAGAAAAGGAAGTTCAGAAAGTGGACATGGTCCTTGAAACAATGGAACAAGACCACATTAAAGAAGTTAAATGGATAGTTCAAGGACTTAAACACTTATGATATCAAGAAGCCACCACCATTTTATTTATCTCTAATTCTTGGAATCATTTAGTTCATAACTACATGGTTAACATGGTGGTGCAGTAGCACACAGTTATACTAAAAGTAATTGTGGAAAAGTTGGGCTTGCAAGATGAGCCTACGAAAAAAAGCATGTTGCAGCTAGACTAGAAAACAACTAATACAATTGTTGTTGTCGAAACCTAAAAGGAACTTTACATGCTTGTCCCAATGTTACAATTCTACAAGATGTGATTGTTGCAGATTTACCTCCTTATTTTGCCTTATGGTTATCACAAGATTTTAGAGTAAAAATAGAGGTCATCTTTCTTCGATTGGTCATTTTTTTCTTTACTACATGATATGGAACTAAGGTTACTAGTAAATTTAGAGCCTCGACTATATTTCATATTGAGCCTCATGCTTCAAATGCTTGTAAAAAATTACTCAATTTTAGATCAATCTGATTTTGGTGTTACGAGATCATGTTTCGCACTTGATGGTGTTTCAACTATATTAATGGATGAAAAGACTCAAGAAGAACATGCTTATGACCCTTTTAAGGAAGTGAAAGAATATTTGTTTAGTGTTTATTGCTTGCATGAAGAAAATGCACCAATTCTCTTGTTGTCCAAAACGAAGAAGCAATAGAAGGGCTATGGAAACTTCACTTTGATGGAGCCAAAAATAAGAAAGGAAAAGGTGCAGGTTTAATGCTTACTTACACTTCAAATGAAAGGTATTTTTCATCTTTAAGTTTGTATTTTTCTTATACTTGTAATGTAGTTGAATACGAAGCATTAATTCATGTCTTGCAATGGGTTATAAAAAGAGGTACCAACAATTTACAAGTTTTTGAAGATTAAGAATTAGTTATTAATCAAGTGAAAAACTTTAATGTGTGTAAGAATTCATTGCTGAAGTCTTAAAAACATAGAGTTTTAGACTTAATGGATGATTTTGATGCTATTAACATTCAATCTATCCCAAGAGCTGAAAATAAGCATGCAGATAGGCTTGCAACAGTTGGTGCTAGATTTGATGTATAATAAATGATCAAAAACAACAAGGTACATCCAAATATTAAATAAATTATTAGACCTTCATTGCATGACAATGGAGAGAATTGGCAGGTTTTCAAAGACGATAATTTTTTTGTAAATTTCTATAGTAAGAGGCTAAATTTTCTACATTAAATCGAAAACTTGCAGACACTTCTATGGTGATAAAATTGTTCATTAAAAACAAGCAAGTTGCCTCAAGGATTTGTCACTCTAAAAGATGTTTTTAGTTCTAATGATCGGTTAAGAAATGAAAAGATAATATTTCAACTCACGCAGATAACTATGAAGAAATATTGGTGGATGATGGAAAAAAGCTACTTATTGGAAAGGTATATTATTTAGCTGAAAAATACTCATTTATCAAATTATGTAAAGAATTCAGATATATTTTTTCCTAGAATTACCAAGTTTTGAGAGGGTTTGATCCAATTTTAGCTCAAAGATACGATAAAATTACAACCAAATTCCAAGCCAAGTAGGTAGAAGCAAAAGCTTGTAAATCTGAAAATTGAGCCATTGATGAGAAAAGAATTATCCAAGTTAATCGAATTAGGTATTATTTTTCTAGTCAAGCATTCAAGTTGGGTAGCCAACCTTGTTCCTATTCGAAAAATAATGGAGAAATCAGATTATGTGTGGATTTTAGAGATCTTAACAAGGCTTCATTGAAAGATCACTATCCACTACCTAACATGGATCAAATTTTGAGAATAGTTTCTTGTTTTGATAGACTATCTCTTTTGGACGGTTATAGTGGATACAATCAGATTCTAGTCCGAGAAGAAGATAGATACAAAATAGCTTTTACCACCAAGTGGGGTACTTATGCTTACAAAAGAATGTCTTTTGGCCTTTCAAATGTTGGTGCAACATTTCAACGTGTAATGGACATGGATTTTTGTAGCTTACTAAATAAATGCATATTGGTTTATTTGGATGATGTTACCATATTTTCAAAAATTCTGATGAACATCTAATACATTTAAGGTAGACTTTCCAGCTTATGCAGATAGTTTGAATATCACTAATCCCAAAACTCTATCTTTTAGTACATCAAGTAAAATTGCTTAGTCATATTGTTTCTAAACAAGGTTTAGTGATTGACCCTTTCATAATTGAAGCCATAGCAAGACACTATCATTGCCTCATCACAAAAAGGCATTATAGAGATTTCTTGGAAAAATCAACTTTGTTAGAAGATTTGTTCTATATTTTACAACATTGGTTAAACCTTTGACAACCATGTTAAAGAAAGAGAAGAATTTATCTTGGACCAATGAAAGGAGAGAAGGGTTTGAAGCAATCAAAAACCATTTCTCAAGCTCCTACTCTTGCAAATCCAAATTTTGATAAAGATTTTACAATGTATGCACTTATAGGCGCTAAAACAATTTCAGCCATATTAACTCAGGTAAATGATGAAAATATTGAGCAACCAATTGCTTTCTTTTCGAGAAAGTTTCCATGACTACGAACAAGGTACAATTTTCTTGAAAAAAGTAATTTTAGTAATCGAGGACTAATTTTTTTAAATAAATACTTTCAAACAATAAGATACATGTTCTTGTTTCCCATCCAAGTGTGTAAGCTTTCTTGCTAAATAAAGAATTGAATGAGAAGAGGGAAGGCTGGATAAAAAGGTTATGGAATACGATGTTGACATTCGTGTTGTGAAAATAGTTCAAGGTAAAGGTTTGTGTGAGCATCTAATTGTTGATATGGAAAAACAACATGCTGCAAAATTAGAAGATCTAGAACAACATGTTGAAGTTACGTATCAACAATCAGATAACATGGTGCAACCAGAAAATCAGCAACCTGAGCTTATTCAAGAAGTTTAGGAATCAAGATGGATGACTGATTTAGTTAACTATCTACAACATGGCACTTATCTGAAAGGTATGGACAAGAAAAAATGAAGATATTTCAGGTTACAAGTTGTACCTTATGTTTTTATTGATGGTGTGTTATTTAAAAGAGATATAAATGAAATATTGCTGTGATGTGTTGATTATGATAGAATTCAACAAATTATTATCTAAATTCCATGAAGGACCTGTAGGAGGTCACTTTTCAGCACGTACTACAGCCTTAAAAATTATAAAAGATGGTTATTATTGGCCCAACATATTCAAAGATTGCTTTGAATGGATCAGAAAGTGTAAGAAATGTGTTTTCTTTGTTGGAAAAGAACTTTTAGCTTCACCGCACTCAAAGATAACGAGAGAGCTTGTCATATAATGTTGAATTCAACACTTTGTCTTGACAGAGTAACTCCTAAAAGATCAATTGACAATTCAACATACAAGCTTGTTTATGGAAGAGAGGTAAGAATTCCTATTTTAGTTAAGTTACTTGCATTATATTTTCTACATTAAATGGAGCTACTCGAGAATGAACCATTGCAGGTTCAAGTTATACGCTGAATTGATGGAATTACAATAGCTGAGAGATCAAGCTCATTTAAACATGGAAAAGAATAAAAAATAGATGAAATTTTTGATAAGAAATATAAGTTCATAATCTTCAATGAAGGAGACATTGTGTTGAATTGGGATCTTGATCATGCAAATCCAGGAAACCAAACAAAATTTGACACACTTTGGAGTGGTCCTTATATGATTTCAGCTTGCAAGGAACATAATACTTTTTAGCTTTCAAGGTTGAATGGAGAGGAACTTCCCATTCCTATGAATGGTATGTTTCTCAAACACTATTATTAAAAATCCTACAGTGTTTATTTAGAGTAGGATTTTTCTTTCAATAAGTATAGTTCTTGCACATTGCAATGTTTTTCAAATTCAATAAGTGCATCCGTGCACCCGATCTAGTTTACCGTGATCCTTTCCTGCATTTAGTTTGTTTTAGAAGGGTTGGACCTTCAGAAGGAAGATCTTGATTACCTATATTGAAATCCATGCCGAATGGACAAGAGAAAGGAATTAGTGTACAAGCTAGTAGGTAGCTTTCCCAAGAAGATCTCCAAAAATGTTGACAATTTTTGCACTTGTGCAAAAATGGGCAACTCAAAACTTCATTATGATGGATGGCATTGGTGAAGTGAACCTAAGCTAGGGAAAATTCTTTCAATAATTTTTTGTTGTTGGATTAATTAATGAATACATGTAATTTGCATATATGTGTGTTGTTACAAACATAACGAATCACATAGTTTTTAATTTCATGTTTGTCTCTAGAAAAAGAACACAAAGGCCCCAAGGACATATGTGTTATCTTGATGAAGACATAAAATATAGAATAGATGAAGTGTTAAGTTTTGGAACAACAACCAAGGTTTCATATTGTAGCAATCAAAGTTCATTACTAAGGTTACATGTATTTTAAAGTTATTTCCTTCATGATTAAATACATTCAATTATGTTATTGAGTTGTTTAATTCATTATACAATCCATATACAAAGTTGAAATGTAGAAGGAAGTACAAAACTCAGTTTCAAAATTCAATGTTTTATTCATAAGGAATTTCAAATGTTTCGCACACAACTGTGTGATGTGACTCAAGTAAACATCATAACTACTGAAATAGAAGGTGCATGTGCATGAAAATAAAATCAAAATAATATGAAGGAACCCATCATTGCCTTATTTTATTCATCCCGCTACTCCATCTCCACTCCAACTTTTCTCCATCTTCATCCTTGTTATTCAACACTACATTGTACCTAAAAACAAATAGAGAAAGATCATAGTCATGAGCTTAGGATTAAATCATATTCTTGTACTATCTATCTTCATGCAAATGAATCTCTTGATATCAAGAGGTATGACTACAAAAAGATACCAATACATTAATGCAACATATTCAGATTTGAAAATCACTATATGATAGAATCTCATGGTATTCACATGAATAGTGAAAGACAGAAAGGAGAGAAAATAAAATCACTATGGAACACAAGAGAGACCAAAAATCCTAAATTTTTATAACTAGTTTATCTAAATGTGCAGGTATAGGTAAGAAGAAAGAAAGAAACACTAACTGTTGTGTTTTACAACTACCTTCCAAGAAGTTAAATATTGATGAATACAAAAGGAAACCATTACATACTTTGAAATATTCAGATTAGAAGGTACCACATTCTATAAAGATAAATAAAATTAATGCAATCATTTCAGGATAATCAAGTACAACAAGTACAAAATTGAATCAAGAAGCTCAATACTTAGACAAATTCATCAAACATCAATGACTTAGACAGTCATGAAAAGGTTACAAGAGAAGTGAATAAATGAAGATAAAGCTTTATAATTCAGAAGGTAAATACAAATTCAAAGTTGCAGATCAAGATGGAAACTAGTCGACTCGAGCTTTTATTAATGAATGATAACAGAAATGGAATCAAGACACTAAAAAATTTCATCAAAGTAAATGTATAGATTAATGGTGGAGTATGGTTTCAATCAAACATCTTGAACAGTCAAAATCATGATTAAATTTGCATAGTAGTGAACCAAATGATCAAACAGCTTATAGTCTATGATCACATGATAATAGCAGTTAGCATATCTGATAGTTACCAAGCCTAATCAAATAGCAAAGGAGTGAAAACATATTTTACCTTTTGAAATGAAGTAGATGTCAATCAAGTTGTACAAACCCAGTGGTAAAATTTAGATCTATAACAGTCATACTTTACAGATTTGAAGTGAACTCAAGGAGCATCAAGGCTTAACGATATCAATCAAAGTTTAGATTCATTGCAGAATAAAGTTATATACCATGAAAGAAGAAAAGGAGTACATATTTTTCAATTCAAAATGAATCCACTATTAACTTGCATATGCTTTGCAAAGTGAAGATGCATTTTTCTTGTTTCATAACATGATCATAGTAAGACAAAGGAACTATGCAAGCTACAAAGATAACATTTATCATTTGAAGTTCCAAAGATCAGATAAAAATTCTAGTAGATATCATCTTCATGAAGCCATAAAAGTCAAATGGAGTGCAGAGTTCAAAACTTCAAGGTAGAAAAAGAAAAAACTTGTGAGTAAGCTATATGAAAACATTGAGAACCGATCAAGGGTTTAAATATTCTGAAAGTAACATGTTTGATTACCAACGAAAAAGAATAAAATAAAGCAAATTGTGAGTTATCAACATTTCATGGTTAAACCCAGAAATCAAATGCGAGCTAAAAAAACTAGAATCAACTCAGGGAGCTTCAAGAAACAAATCCATGAAATATAGAGTTTTTACAAGATTTCAATTGAAAAAGTGAAGCACATAGCAAAATAACTTTTGCATTGAAATACAAGGTTCATCTCCAATTTTAATAGTGTATTACAAGTATTACATTTTCAAAACAAAACTCTTTCATTCCTTCATGGTCGTAATAGAATCTATCAAATTATATAGAAAAGATAAAGGATTCAAGTAATAAATCACCTTTTTAGGTTGAATCAATGAAACTATTGAAAGGTAGAACAACAAAGTTGGGTTTGAAAGCACTAGGCCCCTTTTTATCTCAAAGAGCGTGAAGAGAGAACCAAAGAACAAGAAAAAAATAGGTTTTCCGTTACTATCAAAGGTAGAGATAGAAGTCTGAAAAATGAAAAACGAAGAGTTTTCGCTTAAAAAATAAATCTTACCTTCAAACAACAACCATTTATACTAACAATCCACAGTGAGGTCAAATGGAGGAAAAGTGATGGAAAGAATATGATATGCATGCACAGGGCTTATCAAATCCAAACTTGCAAATTTTTCATTTTCCAAAACTCAAAGAGTCAAAACCTCAAAGTATTCGAACCCTCACAGTACCAGAAAATGCACAAAATTGAACTCAGAAGACATCTTATAAAGAAAGTAGAGCTCGAAATCATCATCAATGGCGTCCATGACTAAAAGATCTTTCAGAGAACTCAGAAAGA
This sequence comes from Taxus wallichiana var. yunnanensis, assembly GCA_018340775.1. NCBI lineage: Eukaryota > Viridiplantae > Streptophyta > Pinopsida > Cupressales > Taxaceae > Taxus > Taxus wallichiana. The sequence goes on from CM031243.1 coordinate 742,944,944, forward strand.
GATGAAATGACAAAATTATACAAGATTTGAAGTCACAGAGCCTCGCAGGCTAGAGAAATGCACAATTTCGAGCTTCAAAAGATTAAAAATGGCAATCTGATACAATTTTGGCACGAATTTTCCATTTTCTTGTGCCCTTAACCTATTGCTTGTATTAGGATATGAGTATCCGACTTGTGGCTTACCATATTTTTTATTATATAATTTATACTTTCTCATGCTTAATAGGTTAGCCTTGGTGATGGGCATAACATATGAATAGTATATATAGGGGATTGTAGGTAGTAGTTCATCATCATTTGAGCATTTGAGTCTTATTATATGGTTTAGAGGTTGCCCCCTCGAAGTGGTAAAGCTATTCTAATTGCATATTGAGATCATTATTCTGAAATATTGTGTTATTTGGTGTTCTCTTGTTGCTCATAATCTGAATTATACAAGTAATTTCATTACAAGTGGTATCAAAGTGCGATCTAGGCCAAAATTAGGCAAAACCCTAATTTTTGTTTTACGCCATATATAACGAAAAAAGAGAATTGGTGGGATATATTTTTACCGAGTTGAGAAACATTTCAAGTAAGGTTCCCTGAAAATTTAAGGATTTTTTGATTTATTTTGAAAACATTATTATAAATGTATGGTTTTTCATAAAATCGCTCCCTAGGGTGCAAAATGTGGAATGTTTTCAAGTTATCTACATTTTTAGAAATCTCTTAAAATAATATTATTAGTATGTTGTTTGTGTTTGTTCTGTTTGGCCGAATTTGTATCAAAAACCTAAACCTTAAGGTTTGACATCTTGCAAGGGGCCTTCCACAAGAGTAAAAAGAATCAAGTTACTCCGAGTAAAACCCAAATAAAGATGGGGTAGTGATTGAAGAGATGGAGTTAGAAAGGGTAAATAAAAACTCCTCAGCACTAGGGTTTTCCTTAGTTGATCATAAGGCTAGCCAATTTGAGTATGAGATGTAAAATGTACAATCTGAGATGGCCTCTAAAGGAGACATAGAACAAATCAATCAGCGGTTGGATGATATCATGTAACATCTAAAGGGTAAACAGTATGGCCCAAATCTGCCCCATATCAACCAAGGAGGATCTTCAGTTCAAAATCATGGACAAAATAACCATGTTGGATCACTTTTCCAGCCTAATTAGAATCCAACTTATTCACAACCACGGAACATGATGCCGAAAGTGGATATGCATAAATTTGATGGTAAGGATCCCATGAATTGGATAAATCAAATGGAGAACTTCTTTAAGTTACATCAAACACCATCAAAACAAAGGGTTACATTGGCATCCCCGTATCTATAATGCCCGTTTGATGTCCCCCAGGTCCCTCATGATGACCTTATTGTTAAGCCTAGGAGACCAAAAAGTGCGTGTGTTTTCGTTGAACTTTGTTGACCGTGTCCGTGTCGCAATGAAGAATTTTCACCTTCCCTCTCTTTCTTGCCTTCGGTTCATCATTTACACCCCAAACCGTGGACCCCGTAGCATCATGCGAATGGTTATCCAGCTTAAAGGAAAATTTGGTTCTCGGCTCTTTGAGTTTTTCGGGTTATTGTCATTAATAGGATTAATAATTATTATCATTATTAAGCTGTAAAATTATTAAAATAATGTTTATAATACTATTATAACTCATATCGCTGACTTCGATCAGTCGCTTTTGTGTCGAAATTTCACCTCTGGTAATGGATTGACTTTAAGTTATATTTTAATTATTTGTCTACTTCGTTTTAGGGTTTTATGATGTTTTTAGATTAAAATAAAAAAAAGAAATAGATAAATAAATATAAAAGGAATTAAAAATAAATAAATAAATGAAATCTCGTAAAAGGGGTGGATTAGGGCAAAGTGGAGGAAGGTGAAAAAGTTCAAAAAAAAAAACGCAGTTAGGGTTTGGTCTTTTTGGCTTTTGGAATGCGTTGGGTTAGGAGGTTGGGTGGCTGGTTTGGGGTGCAGGGATCTGCACACAAAAATGAGTTTGTTGAAATGGCCTTGGAAACTTTCAAGAAAATGCAGTGATTCGTGTAAAGCCAGACTCCACAACCGTTTCAACATCCTCCCGGGCCGCGCCACATACCCCTGCGTGGGAAGATCAAGAAAAATGGAGGAGGATTATTGTTTGTTTGGTCTGTCACGTTGCCAACACCCTCCCAACCCGCACCCAAGCCTGTGTGGGCTCCCATCAAAGCCAAAAAGGAAAAGGAACCCTGATGTTGCAGTCACAAGTGCCCTAGTAGATGCGTATGTAAAATGTGGAAGCATGCGACCTATTTGACTAAATGCGTGGAAGAAATGCGGTTCCATGGACTGCAATGATTTTGGGATATGCACAAAATGGTTTTGTTGAAACTACATTGGAACTTTTCCAAGCAAAATACGGTTGGCAGGTTTGAAGCCACACCCCACAACCTTTGTTGATATCTTCCCAGCCTGTGTCAAAATGGGAGCTTTAGAACAGCGCATGGACTTCCATCAAGCAGAAAAGAGAGAAAATTTTGTCAGATGTGGTAGTTTCAATGTGCCTTGGGCACTGGTTTTTGTATTTGTCCAATGAAAGAATGAGACAACTTCTAATGGAATAGTATTATTGCAGCGTACAAAAGACATGGACCTCCTTCGTGAGGTAGTCACGATGTGTCTTCATTTGTAGTAGGGCACCAACCAAATCAACAGATATGCCAAAGATGCTTCTAGCGTGTGCCAAGATGGAAGCTTGGGAATAGGGTATGAGAAATGAAATTTGGTTTTCATTTGAAGGATTTTTCTCATGTTTACATAGTGGATATGCGTGAAAATGTGGAAGTGTATTCAAGGCATGTGAACTGTTTATTGAATTCCTCAAAGAAATGTGGTCTCTTGAAGTGCCATGATTTACGTAATGTACAAGAGAGAGCATTTAATCAAGATGACTGAGAACCTTGTTATGCTCCATGTTACTCTAAGAGCTTCCATTATTATGGTCATCAACGGTGATGGGAAGTTGTAATGACTGGTGTGCTGGTCAGAGTAGTGGAATAGGCACTCCTTTTGCAACAATCCTTAGAAATCTTTCAACCAATTTGTTTGTTTCATTACCAGTTATGGATGAGGCTCTTTCAGGCAAAGATAAGCTTGATGACGTGTTACACACAAACCATTTGATAGAATGCCTAATAGACGGATCAATCTTTTGGAGTCCAAGTGAAATTGCTTGGATTAGCTCACACTCTGCGGGTTTGATTGGCTTCACCCCACCAGGTATGGTTCTTCTTCCCTTACCTCTCATAATTCTTGTGTTTTAGTTCTCTTGTACAACTAAATAGAATTTTAAATTATTAGGATTTTTAATACAGTTAAATGTCCCTTCAACTCATTGCAAAACAATAAATTGTCGTTGTCGTAACTCACGACGTCATTATAACTCATCTACTTTAAACCATGAACTATTACCCTCACTTCAAGATGATTTAGAAAACTCTTACCCATCTTGATCGCTCCAATATTGTTTTATCAACCAGACGAATTTGACTCCCCATTGATTAAGTTGACCTTCTTCCTGCTTAAAATAGTTAAATTTTGCATTTTTGGAGACTCACTAAGTACCCTTCGTAACTCTGGAAATGAGATGTGAAGTTTCATTTGTGTACCTTGGTATACGAGGAGTCACCTTGACCTTTGGTTTGACCTGAAACAAACATATGAAATCCTTTTAACACTCTTATAGGAGCCTGTTACACTCGGTTTACAACAAGAGAGAGTTGTTAAAACTAGAAAGTTGGCTTTCGCTTTGGACCACCATTCAAACCCGGAAAGAGAAATCACGTTCCGTCTTCGCAAACCTCTAGCGTTTATACTAGACAAATGCATGGAACATTCAGTGTAGGAAAGAGAACTTTTTGGGATAGTTTGGTGAAGCCATTTTGTAGGCCTCCTGGTCGCAGTTTGACGAGGTCAAATTGGACCAATTTCGTCTTGTCGCTCCAAAAAACTTGTCACCGTTTGAAAATGGTTTACTAGTTCTCAGTCCCATCAACTCTGATGAATTATCCTTATATAGGGGAACTAGTAGGAGATGTCTCATTGCATGCTTCTCCATCGAATGTCAGTTATGGACACGGTTTTCTGGGCCCTCGAGCTAACTTTTGTCATTTTACAACTAGGTGAACTACAACCAGGGGGACCCAGAGAAATAACCGCCAAATGCAAACCTGCTTTGCTCTTTTCAATTCCGCGATTGCTATGAACTCTTGGAATATCCGGGGACGCGTAGAAAGTTGATCGTGGAGGGCGTTCTCATCGAAAGATAACTTTCGAAGTAGTTTCTTAGCCTTTGAGCACGTTTTGTACGTATTTGTAGTTAGTATGGAAATATAAAAATAGAAAGCTGCAAAACCTCGTAGGGTTGCCAACCACCCTAGAAACTTTTAAAAATGCAAATAACTTTTTAAAACCCTTTAGTGTATTTGTTGTGTGAAATAAAACTTTTGACAAAATGATGTTTTCTCTCTCTTCCTTTCTCTTTCTCTCTCCTGGGTTACAAAATGAAGAAAAAATGAAATGCAATGAATACATGTTTCTAGACCTTTTTGTTTCGATTGCAAATTGTAATTTTTATCTTATGTAAATGGGAAGCTGAAAATGATAATTATGATTGATTAGGGTGGATGCCATGCCGTGATTTATCAATGATATCATGCTCACGTGAGTTTTGCGGATGGAAGAATGACGACAAAAAAAGGCGATGTGTAATTTTAATTATTGTAATTTTTATAGGTCATTGTAAAATGAACAACCTGTCTTATGTAGTCTCTTGTTACTGAAAAATATAATTGAAATTTGTTAATATGCATGAGATGCTAGTTTTAGGGATACTTAGGAAATGTGCATCTAATCTCCGGTTCAATTTGTTTCTTAGTTGTGTATGGCAAAAAGGGTTTGATTTATACATAGTAAATTGAAATTGAAGTTAATATATTGTAGTACTTTCTCAGTATTCCATAAACGATTAAATTAATTACTGGGTTATCTTCTTACCTTGCAAACATAATAAAGATTTTTAATGGGATCACTCAACCTTAATTAAATATTCGTGCATAACTTACCTGCATGTGTGATCCTTTTTACCATATAAGAAAATTAAGACCGTAGAATGAACTTAAGCTTTGCACTCGATGAGACCTCCTAGGTTAGGTAAATAAAACCCCTAGTTGGAGTTACCGTCATAGTCATTAGGTTTAGCGACATTGTCGTGAACCCATATTTTAGGAATGTCATGGTCCAACTTTATCCAGAGTATGCGGTTTCCTTCTAGTTTTGGTAATCGCGAGAAGAATGTACTCTCTTCAGGTCTGACACCAGGCTGAGTGGTGAAGACCACCTTGGAAGTCACCTCATGAGTCCTTGTTAGAAGGAATGACTAAGCGGTGTAACCTTCCCTCTGTGGAGTAGGTAGAGATATTACTCCCTTGTATCCTATTGGATTTCTAGGCCTTACAAAATTAGATCTAGAAATTAACTTCATCAATGAATGAAATCCCTGTTGGATCCAAACGACCTAAATGAAGATCGTGATATAGTTGTTCTATGTCTTGTATTCCCATTTGCGAACCCTTTTGCCCCTCATAGATAAATGTCTTATATTGGGCTTGTGAAAATTTAGTGCCTTGATCTTTCATGAAAGGATTATAGGGTAAATACATTTTAACCTTAATCACACCTATAATAGAGATTAAAGCCCTGGTGAAACTGAATTAAGCTTAACCATGTGCTTCTTTAATATGTCAGACAAGTACTTTTGTAACTCTTATGTTTAAAATGATAGTAATAATGAGACCCTAGTGCGACGCAAAAGTAAATCATATGAGAGTAAAACCAAAATTTGAGGTTAGGAATAATGTCACTGGGAGTCCTTATGACTTAATTTAAACATCTTCATGTGTTACCGTAATATAAATTGCCTTGGTGTGACCAAAATTCAAGAAAACAAAAGATATATAAATATAAATGGAAGTCCATAAGTTATTGAACTTTAACAACCATGGTAGTGAAATAACTATTCCGTGATCGATGGATGTTCTTGGGGAAAAAGCTATTTCGAATCTATGTCTTCCTCAATCCCAAGATTTCATCTTGTCATCACGTTAGTTGCACTTGTGTAGCAAGGGTAAATTTTAAACATTAAATAAATGTTTGAGAAGCATATTCTTAATATAAGAACAAGATAATCAAGTAATGTATATGTGATTTGAATTGTGCCAAATAAGCAATTAAATTATGGAAAGTTCCACGATGCATAAAGGAAGCCAACCTAAATTGATCGAACTGTAAATTAAAGGTGGAATGAGCTTAAGATCTTGTAGATGAAAAATTTAAAAGGAGAAAACTATCCTTGCACAATAATGTTCTTAGAATGTTAATCGTAACTAAGATGCAATTAAAGAAATGATGTGTTGTGGGTTCACCAATCCTTGAGTCTTTTGTCTTGTGGTTGGGTTTTTGCTAGTACTCTTTCATTTGGAAAAGTGTGGTATAAACAGGTATATGGCATAGTCATGTGTCTATGTGATTTGGTGACTGATGTAGGTGTCGTATATGTTGTTGAGTTGTTCTACTTGGAGTCCTTGTGGCATTTTGCAATGAGCAATGTAAGTCAAAAAAAATTCCTGGTATTTCACATGTTGTAATTGTGCGTGTATTTTGTGGGCACTACAAGATTCTTGAACCAAACCAATTCGTTTGGTATCGATGGTTATGTGCTCAGAGGTAGAAGAATGGTATCGTGTCACTTGGATAGTTTTTACTGAGGAGTTGCAATTGCACTATAGTTCCAGTGTTTTAGATAACTACTTTAGTCAATTAGCAAATTTACAGAAAATAAGATCAATTAAAGATTATGTGCATCAATTCCATAACCTATCCTTAAGGGTGGAGAATATTCCAAAGAGAATCTGAATGACCTGTTTCTTGGGGTCTTAAGGACCACATCAAGCATGAGGTATGTATGTTTAATCCACTCAAGCTTTTTGATTCTATTATCATGGCATGTCGAGTAGAGGAAAAAGTTATTTGTAGTAGGAGGCCACCTTTCATTAACACCAGAGACTGTAGTATCTCTTCCCCTTCATTTGCTAGGCCAATTAGATTGACTCCTCAAAAATGGAAGAAAAGAGAGAAAAAGGATTATGTTTTAACTGTGATAGAAAATATGGACCGGGACACAAATGTGCCGAGAAGAAGTTTTTATATATTGAAGGAGGCAATGAGGATGATGAGGAAGCTGAAATTATAGGAGAGGCTAAGGAATCAATAGACAATGAAGTAGAGGATCACTAACCTACAATTTCTTGCCATGCATTGTCGTGTATTAGTGCTCCTCAAACACTCAAGTTTATTGGCTATCTCAAAAAAGAAGGTGATGGTGTTGATTGACTTGGGAGTACTCATAACTTCATAAATAGTAAGTTAGTTGCCCACCTCAATTGTTTTATTTACCCAAATCTCCGTAAATGCAATTTATGATTGGGATGGTGGGACAATCAAGTGCACAAGAAAGTGCCATAGTATCAAGCTTTCCATGGAGACTAAATGTTAGACTCACCTATGTTTTTATTTCTATGAGAGGGGCATATATTGTTTTGGGTGTCCAATGGCTCACAACCTTAGGTACTATAGAGATGAATTTCCAAGAATTGTTCATGTGATTTTATTTAGATGGAAGAACAATACAATTGAATGGGATAGTAGATGAGACTCCACAGATTATTAGCTCTCATCAGATGCATAAAGTTCTCATAAAAGGAGTAGATGGATTTATAACAAAGTTATTTTCCATAGAAGTACAAAATACAAAGTTTTCAATGCCACCCGATCTTCAAAAATTGTTGATGCTCACTCATTTGTTTTTGATGCAATTACAAAGGTACTACCACTAGTTAGAGATCATGATCATGCCATTTAGTTGATTCTAGGGAGCCAAACACCTAACATCAGATATATGATACCCATATTCCTAGAAAAGTGAGATCGAGAAAATGGTTGAGGAAATGTCAAAGACATGTATCATTAGGCATAGCTAGAGTGCATATTCTTCACCAATGGTCATGGTATGTAAGAAGGATGAAACATTGAGGATGTTTCTAGATTAAAAAGAAATCAAAAAGTACACCATCAAAGATAAGTTTCCTATTCCAATAATTTATGATTTACTTGATGAATTCCATGGTGCTATTTATTTCACAAAATTAGATCTTCGTTTAGGGTACCATCAAATTAGAATAAAAGAGGAAGATGTTCATAAAATGGCTTTCAGGACTCATGAGGGCCATTATGAGTTTTTGGTAATTCCTTTTGGTCTTACAAATGCGCCTTTAACCTTTCAAAGCTTGATGAACACTGTTTTTAGGCCATTTTAATGGAAATTTGTATTAGTTTTCTTTGATGACATATTGATTTATAGTAAGACATGGGAAGAACACTTACAACATGTAAATAAAGTGTTGAAAGTTTTGGATAAACATACTCTTTATGCAAAGCCATCCAAATGTTCTTTTGGTGTACAAGAGGTAGAGTACTTGGGTCACATTGTATCCCATGAAGGCATCAAAGTCAATCCTTTGAAGATCAAAGTCAGTGGTGGAATGGCTAAGGCCCAAAAATCACAAAAATCTTCGTGGGTTCCTAGGACTAATAGGGTACTATAGATGATTTTTGTGGGGATATGGTAGAATAGCAACCCAACTCACTACATTGCTAAAGAAGTATGCCTTCTATTGGATAGACGTAGCCACTAAATCCTTTGAGCAACTAAAGGAAGCCATGTGCAAAACCCCAATTTTGGCTACTCCTAACTTCTAAAAAAATGATTGTTGAATGTGATGCTTTATGATCAGGATTAGGAGTAGTTATAATGTAGGAAGGAAGACCAATTTCATTTGAGAGTCTCCAATTCAAAGGAAAAGATCTACTCAAACTTTTTATGAGAAAGAAATGATGTCTATTCTTTATGCGGTCAAGCGGTGGAGGCCCGATCTCATTGGTAGACACTTCAAGGTAGAAATTGATCATGATAGTCTCAAATACTTTTGGATAAAAGGTTATCATCTCGAGGAACAACAAAAGTGGGTAACAAAATTTTGGGTTATGATTTTAAAATCATATACAAAAAGGGTAAAGAAAATGTATTAGCTGATGCGTTGTCTAGAAGGGATACATCCGCAGATGCCTTACTATGTGGAATGTCCATGTTGAAGGCCGATTGGGTGGATGAAGTAAGATTGGAATGGGATCAAGACAAGGATACACAATCTCTAATACATAATATCAAGCAAGGATCTATGACATCTAACAAATTTGAGTGGAAAGGTAATGCCCTATGGTACAAGGACATGTTATACTTGAGTAAAGATTTTGAGTTGAAGCATAAGATTCTTGTAGAGCTACATGCCTCACCTGTTGGAGGACACTCTGGTTTTTGAAGACATATCATAGAATAAAAAGAGAATTATTTTGGGAAGGACTCAAGGGGATGTATAAATTTTTTTATCAGAGTGTTTAGTGTGCCAATAGAACAAAGGGGAAACAATTAAGACACTAGGTCTGTTGCAACCCTTACCAATTCCTAGTCAGAGATGGGAGGAGGTCTCCATGGATTTCATCACCGGATTGCCTTGTTTAGAGGGTAAGAATTTTATTTTTCGTTATTGTGGATAGGCTCAAAAATATGCCCATTTTTGTGCCCTATCACATCCATTTGCATCCAAAGACAATCACACTTATTTTTTGGAGACAGCTTCAAAGGCTACATGGAACCCCAAAGATAATTATAAGTGATCGTGATCCTATTTTCACAAATAATTTTTGATGGAATTATTTTCATGTTTGGTTACTCATCTAGCTCAAAATTTATCTTACCATCCTCAAACTAATGGGAAAACGAAGTGGTCAACAAAGGCTTAGAGGGGTATCTACGTTGTTTTGTATAAGATAAGCAAGAAAGGTGTATTAATTGGCTATCACTTGCGAATGGTGGTATAACACATCTTTCCATACCTCTTCTCAAATGACCCCATTTTTATCATTATATGGTTACCATCCACCTTCTATCAATTCCTCCTTGAGGGTACACACTAAGGTCGAGTTGTTGAGGAACACATTCAACATCAACAACATGTTTTGGCTAGTTTGAAGGAGAATTTAACATTAGCACAAAATAGGATGAAACAACAAGTAGATCAACATCATAGTGAAAGACATTTTTAAATTGGTGACTGGGTTTTGGGAAGTCTCCATCCTTATAAACAAATGTCCCTAAAGCAACAGAAAAAGGACAAAAAACTTGCTCCTAAATATTATGGCCCTTATCGGGTTCTACAAAAATTGGCAGTGTTTCTTATAAACTAGATTTGCCTCTATCTTCACACGTACACCTATTATTCCATGTTTCATGCCCAAGAAGGTTATTAGACATAAATTTGAAGCTTAGACAGAGTTACTTAGAAAATGATGAGGAAGGAAGAATCATTTTGGAGCCGAGAAGATGCTGCAAACACGTACTTAAAGAGGTGAGAACCAGAGACATTAAGGAATATTTGATCAAGTGGAAGAATCTGAGCATAGAAGATGCAACTTGGGAGGATGAAGGTTTTTTGCAGCAACATCCAGGATTATTCAATGTTGAGGACAATGTTGGTTTGAAGGGGAAGGGCATGCTACGTCCTTAATGTATTACTTGTATTAGGATATGAGTAGCCGACTTGTGGCTTACCGTATCATTTTATTATATCATTTATACTTTCTCATGCTTAATAGGTCAGCCTTGGTGATGGCCATAGCATATGAATAATATAGATAGGGGATTGTAGGTAGTAGTTCATTATCATTTGAGCATTTGAGTCTTATTAGATGGTTTGGAGGTTTCCCCCTCGAAGTGGTGAAGCTATTCTAATTGCATATTGAGATCATTATTATGAAATATTGTGTTATTTGGTGTTCTATTGTTTCTCATAATATGAATTATACAAGTAATTTCATTACAAGCTTACTCGTAAATTAACAAAGAAAATGAAATGAGTTTAGGTTTCGAGTTGTTTTACCCAGCTCGACTAACCATCACTCAACCTAACTTGACCTAGGAGTTACAAGATCAACGGCGAGGATCATGTTGGTACTAGGATCAATGGATCACATCAAGCCAAAGTTCAATACAACCCAGAGGTAACCTAACTCACCCAGAGTTAGTGATCAATGACTCTAGAATTTTTAGGTACAAGAGATCAAAGGCTCAGATTTAATCAACATTAAATTCCATCACAGACCAATTGACGGTCCGAGATCTTGAAGGACAAAGATCAGTGGCTAGTAATCAATCATCAAATTCCATACAGACTCCTGAGTTACTCCAAACCAAACCAGGGTTGAAAAAATATCAACACATGTCGAGAAAATAGAAACCCTAGCTAACTCAAGGTTAACATCATTATCACTGAAAAATTTAGAAGGGTGAGTCATCGTCACGAGGGTTTGGCCCCATGTTTTTAAATTATTCGCATTGACTTTGCAAAAAGGGGTTCCAAACTATAGTCCCAAATATGATGATTAAAATCACCACAATGATTGGAAAAAGGGAAAGCATTACCTTATATTCATATGAGAAAAAGGGGCCAATGTAATAATATATGCCATGGTCGTAGTGTAATCAAATGCTTTACTAATGATTAAACTCAAGACAAAACCATAGTCCATGTGCCAACAAGAAAAAGGTAAACCTCATATTATTTGCTATGAGCCTTTCATCAAAAGCAATCAAGCTATGCCATTAAAGAACTATGTTAGCTGACCAAGTGAAAGAATGAAAACTTTATATCATCCAATGATTATTCAAAAGGAGGTAAAATGCAAAATGAATAAAAGTGTTCACATCACGTGGTCCCCACAGTGGGAGGTTTAGATAGCAAACAATAACATTATGTTTACAAGTGCAATTCTTCATGTGACCACAAGAAGAAGTCAACATCAGAGTATAAAGAGCCTTCTAAGGCCTATTACCTTATTTTCCACAAAATAGGAATATTATTTGAGTGCACATCAAAAGTGGTCCCCAAAGAGATGGAATACATGGGTGATTATTTTTTGAAAATTATCAGCAAATAAAGAAATTATTTTACTCACACACAGGATTTATTCTTGCATGTGCATCCAAGGGGCATCTTAAAATGCTATTTTTGCAATTGCAAGTGGATCAAGTTACAGATGTCACATCTACATCTAGAAGATAGAAATTGCATGCATTGGAGAAGACTTTCTCATCAAGCAAAGCTTATTATTAGCCAAATTATTCATCCAACTTTATTAAAAATAAAATAGTCAACTGTAGTTTGATTGAGTTGTATTTTTGTAAACAAGGCTATAAATGCCTCATTTTATTAACATGCCTATTTTTATTCCTTTATTTATTCATGATAAAGGATAAAAATATGATGCATGGGAAAGCACAAATTTTAGTCCATTTTTAGGATGGGTGGGATGAGTAGACTTGTTATATATTGTGTGCATTAGCAAAGCACAAAAGGGGGAGTTTTGGACACATGAGTGCTTGAAGAAGATTTTGCAGTTTTCCCTTTGAATGAGAATTGATTTCTTCCTTTCAAATTATTTACAACTTTGTTTATACTTTATTATTTCTTGTGAATGTCAAAATTCCTTGATTGATCATCTTACCTTGCTGCAAATTTAGTAATTTCTGCATAATATTAGTGTGCATGCTTATCTTAACAGTATTGTTGTGAATCTTCCCTCAATACATAAAGTATTTTTCCTTAATATCCTATTGAAACCTATTGGTTTGTGCTTCTAGAATCCATTCTCAAATATTTGTGCATGTACTCAGCCAAAGCCCTCAACAAGTTTGGTGTATCACCCAAGTTGTTTTTCAATTCATTTATAGTCATCACACCCTCAAAACCCCTAAAAATTAGTTTAGGATACATTAAGAAGGAACCAAACTTGATACCGAAGACTCACCTAAACAATAGATATACCCACAAAAATAATATGTTTCCATTGTATTTGTGAAAGAGAGAGATCCGAGATCAAGTTTAGAACCCCTGTAATCATCTCTATAGAGTACACTTTCGAGAGATAACAAATGCGTGCCTCCAAAGTTTGAGAGTAGTTAAATGAAACAATATGGTGTTTCTATCCACCACCTTTACCCAAATCACTTTATATTTAAGTCGCCAAAATTTTCCTTTTACAAATTGTTTTACGCTTTTCTCGCTTATAATATTCTTTTCTCTAAAATGAACCATTTGGTACATACCAAAGACTAGAGATATGCTCTTTTAGATAAGCAATTTTTTCACATAATATTTTTTTATGGAAGATGTTTCCAAATATCTCTTTATTCCAAAGACATTTATTTTCACATTTTAAAGCTTTTAAACAATCCTAAACATTGTAGAACCCATAAAATCAACATGTCTCCAATACTTAATTCTATGAGAGATCTCAATATGATAGAACCACATATGTTCAAACTTGAAAGGATTCTTTCCATTTTTGGATAGATTTTCCATGATAATCAACACTGAGTTATGTTTGAAACCAATTCTAGGTAAAGAGGAGAGGAAAAAATCTTTTCTAATAATCCAATCTAATTGAATAAGAATTATGGCTAGTCTCACCTAAATTAAAATATCTCCTAACCTTTTATTAGACCATATGAATGGAGATCCTTTGAGATCTAAATTGACCATCTTATTGTCCAAGATAAAGTTAGCAAGGTCATCCATGCTCTCAAAGTACATATGGTTTCTATATTTATTTTTAATGGGGGATAGTGGAGTGTTGAAAATTCTAGTGATCATCCAAAGTAAATCACCAAAACTTTTGCTTTGAAGGTGTTGAGATCATTCCATTTTTTTACATCTTGAGAGTATATTAATAGAAAAAAATTTAGAAAAAATCTTTATGGAGCCATTATATTTGTTAGTGAAGATCACAATGAGGTGATGAGTACTTTTTAATTTGGTATTTCAAAATTTAACTATCCCATCCGAGGCCTCGAAGAGATAAAAATAGCTATAATGACCTATTTCCATAATTTTTCTTATTATTCTCAATCAATGTCTCATTCATTTTAGTCTCTTGAATTGTAACTATACTAGGATTGGCATTCCTTAAATATTTGAAAATTCTATTTTTATTCATACCTCTAATATGTCATATAACGACTTTCATTCGGAACCTTTATTATGGGTATTGACTCCTTTCATGATCAAATTTATCTACAAATTCTCCTTGAAAATATCTTTCTTGGTTTTATTTAGCTGATTTTACTTCAAATAGGTTATATTTTTCTTTATATCGTCTCCCACATCCATATATTTATAAATAGATCTTTTCATGCAATGATTACCTTACGACTATTTCCTAGTTTATTTAGGGAAGTCACTTTCCTGTGAGTTTCTAAGGGCTTAGGGTAATTCGTCCTCTATATTGTGAAGGGTAGACTTAATAACATCTTGATCTAACTCAACTAAAATGGAAAACTAAGAAGCTCTCCATAAGTATAAAAACATGATGTAGTGAGATGGGGAAGGATATTGTAGCACATCTATTTTATTCCTTTCCTTGGAATGGTTATTTTCACTGCTGATCCTATATTAGTTGGAGATAGTTTTTCTTCTTTAATCCAGTTGCCAAGATATTTTTTAGCCTCATTCTATTTAGTATTCATCATCTTATTCTCTTCTAGGAATCCATTATTGTCTTGTGTCATGTTGTGGTAGACCAATCTCCTTCAAAAATTTTGGCTCCAAAACTACTATGTCCTAAACCAAGGAAGAGGGTTTTTTAGAGTTTTAGGAATCTTTATTCTCTTATGAGTCCTCTGAGTCTAACATTTCTTCCTTAGAGGAATTTAATTTCCTTATACTTTAATATTTACATGGTTTGTCAAGGAAACCTTATCAATCTGTATAAATTTTGAGGACTTTGTTTTGCCATGCTAGTTTGTCAATTTTTCCATTATATCCATTTCATTTAAAAGAGTAGGAAAATTCTAGTTATATGACCAATCTTGTGACACTAATAAAATTTTGGCATTGATTCTTCATATTCAACTCTTTGTATCCATTCATCTTGCCTTGACTTGAGGATCGTAGAGGATGGTTACTCCTGGTTGATGAAGGCATTCACATAAAATCTTGCATGGATCGGTCTAGCTCTGAATTAGTTATAACATAAAAATTATTAGGTATGAAAATATTTGGCCATACTAATCATGAGGTATTCCTCCTAGAAATCTAAAGAAAGGCATGCAATACATATGAGATATGCATTAAATTGACATATTCCTTATTAGGATTAAACCCCAGTTGTATTTTATAAGGAGTAGACCAGATCTCCACAAAAACAAGTTCCTCCCACTAGTATTAGAGAAAAATATTCCTCATTATTTAAGTGAATTAGAAAGAACCCATTAGACATTGTTGAAATTTCTATGTGGCCTTTATGCATCCACTTTAAATCAGCCCAAGATATGAAGACTTCAATATTAGTTCTAAATCCCATAAATTTACCCATCAAGAACAACTCATCATAGCCAAAGCTTTGTGAATCATAGAGCTAGGATTCTTTGTTTTGATGCATCTATCTTATTTGGAGATGTGCTCTAGTAAAGGATGAATTTCCTCTTGATATACTATTTTCACTTTTTTTTTTCCCATGTTTACTTCTCCATGTCACATTTCTCTCTTTCTACTATCCTTCCTTTTTAGGGAAATGTGTCAAAGAATATTTTGATGTTGAAATCCACATGAGGCCAATCGTCACCGAATGAAGCATCCTCTAGACTCTAGATATATTACATGCCCTCATGACCATCCCCATTACCCTTTTACTACTCTAAATCTATGTAAAAAAATTTCCCTAACACTAGTGTTCCTCCACTCTACTCTATTTGATTTTATTTTTGAAATTCATCTAATTTTGTACTATTGTAACCTTGTGAATGAAAACTTGGAAAATACTAGAAAGTTCCATGTCCCAATATAATTTCATGTTTGCTGATATTGGTCAATTAAACATGAAGAAATGATAGGGGAGGAGAGGAACCATGCCCACAAAAACCCATGCTTATGATTGGATCATAATAATGTAGGTAAGAAGTTGTGAAATAATAATGTTACATGTATAATTATTTGAACCGATAAATAGGTATCGAGACTATGTAGAAATGTTGTAGATAACTGATAGAATTTGTGATAATGGAAAATTGTGTATGAGATACCCCTATACAAGATTATATGTTATGGTCAAGAGCATAATATAGTCTTGGAATTCCTCTATGGTATTGAATTGTGTTAGAATTTTTCATTTTTTTTGTGTTTTTGTTGAGTTATGATGATTTATGCTCTAGAAAAATATTTCCTTTTATATTGATGTCTATCCATGGAGGTAGAAAATATCCTAATGAATTGGTTTAATTTTTTATTTTATTAATGATGATAATGATGATGTATTGATTTTTTTGATAAGGGCATGGCCCTCGTGTTGTGTCATATATGTATAGACATTTATTTTTTACTATGTGAAAATTGTGTCTAGTGTAATGGCTATAAAATTTGTAGCATAGTTGATGAGATGGATGGATTTATGTTGTGATATCATGGTTTTTATATGTATGTGATTTTTTTAATGTAATGATGTGTACATTGTTAGCGCGAGATGGTGTATATTGATTGTTGAAGTTGGTATGTGAGGTGTGTAATGTGTAAGAAAGATAAAGTAGATGTGATTAGAATACAAGTGTATTTAGGAATTGATTATGTTATTATCAATGAAATCATAGTGATGAGAAAGTGTGATGAGTGGTATGTGCTTAAAATCTACATAATATTTCACGAGCATATATGAAGAGGAAAACTATTCTTAGGAAATAAGGAATGGTGATCCTCATATATGTCATGAGGTATTTAGTGAAAATTTAGTGGTCGTAACAAATGTTGATATTGAATTTATGATATGGGTTATTAAAACATTGTGATGGAGAATTCAAGTTAAACTAGGTGAGAGTAACAACTCTAGAGATCAAAAATGATTTTGGTGTAAATAAAACATGAAAACCGAGGTTAACCAGATGTACTATTGATAGTGCCAAAGAAGTTGTAAGAATGATGTATGTAACTTTTGGGTACACAAGTTTTATTCCTTGGCAAGTCTTTTGATTATTGGTTATGGAATCTCCTGTGGAGGAATAAATTCATCTTGAGAAACACAACTTGATTTATTAGAGGAAACATTCTTAGTGAGAATAATACTTCATCACGCTAATGTTGTGGAGGAAGAAAAATATATCTCATAGAATGAAATGTATCAAAACTAATAATGCCTTTTTCCTCAAATAACTTAATTTTATGAAGTAATACATAACAATCATTGTCTCAAAGATCCATTAATGTTATGGAAATTGTAAAAATGTCATCCCTTGGTTTATTCAATCTTGTGAGGGGAATGATAATAATTATATGGTAGCTGAATTGAGTCCTTATCTATTAGTGCAAGTAGGATGTTGTGAATCCTATCAATATATTTATCAAAATGTACCAGCTTATGCTTAGGAATAAGAGGACCATTTGTGATAATTCTTGGTTTAGTATCGTGATTATAAAAAGAGTTACTAAGGTATTAAAAATTAACTTGATTTTTGTTAGATAAAGATTCTGATGGTGCATCATGATCATGCGTAACGGAAGAAACTATAAGGTTCTAATTTCAATGTTTAGGTTAATATGGGAGTATAATCCCTCACTCTAGATAAATAACACATAGATAAAGATTATTAAATGAATAAAATTTGTTGTAACATAACTTTTCCTTGAGAATCCATATGAGACCTCGACAAAAGTAATATTGCATCTTTAGGTAATTGGGTGGGTATAATAATAATTACATGTTTACCTTAAAACATAAGATGTAGTTAGATATAGGCTTGATATTAACTTGGTGAAAGGAGGGTAAACACTCATATATAACCGTAGGGACTCTATTAAAAATAATGTGTGCTAGAAAAGCATATATTCATGTTCCAAAAATGTACCGAGAGATCTAATAGGAAGGTGTGTAAAATAATCTATAGAATTTATGGTAAGAATCTTATGAAAATATTTGAGGATAAATATATCATTGTTATGTAAATTCATAAGTGCCCTATAATGCTTAAGATATAGATAAGGATTCGAGGTACTATCAAATAGTTGGAATGAAGGCATGATCAAATTCCTATAGAATTATCATATTACTCATTAATGATGGGATTAAAATATAATGTGCATAGAATAAATGGGTGAAGAGGGAGTCTGAGTGAGAGTGTGAATGAGAAAAGGATGGGGTTTTTCAAAAATTAGATGGGTGGGAAATTGTTCAAGACACAGGTATCTTCGAGATGGGAATTTGCAAATGCCCCTTAGTTTTGGAAAGGATAAGGTCTTGTTAGGAATTTGCAAAGTGTCTTGGGATGATAGAGTCATTAGACGAAACATGCATAAATTGATTTTTTTTCAATAAGGAACTACATCCCAAATATGAGAATGGCATTTTAAATCTTTCTATTCCTAATTGTTTAGTGAAGTGAACTAATATTTGGATGAAAAATTATCTTGCTAGTAAGTTATTTAGATATAGACCTAATGTTGAATGGTTCCAAAAATAGGCTCATAGAAAGTGAAATCTAAAGGGATCTTTGGATATCGCCTCTTATGTTAATGGTTTTTTAATCATAAATCTATCTAATAAGGAAGAATGTGCAAGAATCCTTTTGGGAGGTCCTTGGTTTATGGGTAAGTAAAGTATTTTTTTTCAAAAATGACATCTAAGATTCAACCCATTCAAGGAAAAACTAGAAGAACTACTTGTATGGGTCGACTTCGTTGGTCTTCCGATGGAGTTCTCGGGAGGAAGAAATCCTAGAACGGATTTATTGGGCTAAAGGGTTTCCAATAGTTTATGATCTGGTAACTAAGGAAAGAACTAGATAAATAAATTCCCGATTTTGTGTTAATGGTTATATTGGCTTCATTTCTAAAGGAAATTAGGATGAAATCTAAATATGGAATCTGGAATAAAAAATTGAATATGAGTCATCTCCACTTTTTGTCCAAAATGTAGTATATTTAGACATGATTCAAGACAATATAAGGAAACTTGTAAGGGTAAACAAATGTGGGAAAATAGGAAACAAGTCGACAAAGGATATGGGCCTCATATAAATAAAATTCCTTCTAAGATTTCCAAATAAGTGGTAGAAGGGAATCTCCCTATTAATTAAAAAATTAATGAGGAATCCTCTATAGGAGGGTCCAATGAATATTGCAAATGATTTAGATGGTTTTATAGAAATTATTGGAAAAAATATAAAGATTATCAATTTAGGAAAAGTAGAAATAAAATTGGTCTTCTTTGATAATGATTTACAGTAACATACGATCCTTAATGTAGATGTGGATCAAGAATAAGAGTTAGTTAATTCTAGGGAAGAATAACTTCATCCTTCTAAAATTACTCCTCAGAATGCTTTAAAGAACCATGGGAATCCTCTCAAAAATGAGGTAAGAATGAAGATTTTGTTCATTATTCTTTAAAATTGGAAATGGATAAGGGAAAAGAAATGATTGAAGAAAATTAAAACCAAAAGAACCATGGTAAAATAAGATCATTTAAAAGTAGATTTGGGTAAAGAAATAATGTCAAAAGGTAAAATCTCTAATAAAGAGAAAAGGGAAAGAAAAGTATCTCGGGATATTGAAGAAGGTAAGAAAATATATTTAGATTTAAGCTTGTCTCCTCTGTTTTCTCAAGGTAAAAAAAAGAATATCATCTCTTGTAATGTTAGGGGTTTAAATAGCCCAAATAAACAAAGGATTTTGAGTAGTTTTAGGAAAATTCATAAACCATACATTTTGATGATTCAATAAACTAAGATGAGTTGATAGAAGTTCAAGAAAGTTAAGAATAAGATTTGGTATAAATTAGTGATCGGGGAAGTAAGTTCTAATGGATATTTAGGGGGTTTGGTCACTCTCTAGAATCGAGACCTTCTCAAGGATTTTTTTACTTATTCTTCTAATCATGTGGAGATTGTATTTAAAGAGAAGGATAAGGATCATACTTGGATTGCTTATAATATATATGCTCATAATTCCCATGTTGGGAAGAGGTATCTTTAGGAAGAAATTATTTCTTTTAGAAGTAATTTTAAAGAGATGGGATGGTTAATTGGCAGGGATTCCAATACTCCTCTAACTCCTGCTAATAAATTTTTTTGTTTGGGTAGGTATAATGAGTGTATGGAGGATTTTTCTAAGTTTTTGTCTTAGGGTGGGATGGTTGATATTGAGCCTAGAGGTTCTAAGTTTATGTGGTGTAATCAAAGAGTTAAAGATGATTTAATTCAAACTAAGATAGATAGATTCTTGATCAACACCGAGTGGATGTCATCCTTTGATAGGTGTTTATATGCTTTTCCTAGAATTGGATTGGACCATAGTCCTATTTGTCGAACTATGATAATTGTAATGTTGTTGACGGAGACCTTTTAGATTTCTTAAAATGTGGCTCCTTCATCTTAATATCTATAACTTGATCAAATTTTAGTGGAAAGTTGATGTTAGAGGTAACTTCATGTATAGGATCTTTGGAAAATTGAAAAATGTTGAATATAAAATCAAAATATCGAATAAAGAGACTTTTGGAAATATTTTCCCGAAAAATCTAGATTGATAAAGAATTAAAAGAATTTGAAGAACATATGGAATTGGAAGGCTTAGATCAAGGGATGAATGATAAAGAGAAACCTTCTTTTAGAATTTCATTCTCTAGAATCTAGGGAAAATTTTAGTGGCGAATATTTGTAATATGGCGAATATTCCATTTTTGAAAATTTTGAAAAGGTGAATTTTTTGGCACGGGTCAGTGACCTATTCGCCTAAAAATTACACTTTAATTTTTTTTAGGGGTCGGCTTCGCCTACCCTTGAAAAATATCCCCTATATAAACCTAGATTATTTGCTAGGTAGAACACTTCTACTTCACATTTTTCAACAATATGATATATCCCGTATTATAGACACGTGACAAGGGGGTAAGTTATTGACGTGCGACAAGGAGGGTTTGTAGACAAGGAGATACTGTAGATATTGACGCATAGTAGACGCATGACAAAGATTTTTTTGACGAGTGACATGGAGTTTTTTCGATGAGCAAGAAGAGGGAAGAGGTCAGCAGACTCGCGACAGGATATTTGGCGTCGCGTCAAAAATGTAGTGACGCGTGCGTCAACAGGCCTTAGTGACGCGTGTCAACAAACCTTAGTGACGCACGCGTCAACAGACCTTAGTGACGCGCATCACTAAGGTCCGCTGACACATGCGCCACTATTTTTTTAACATGTGACAAGGAGGTACAACAATGAGATATCGACGCATACAGCTTGACTCATGACAAAGAGTTTGTTGATGCGCGACACGGAGATTTTTTTGATGAGAAAGCAGAGGTCGAAGGTCAGACGCACGACAGAGATTTTTCCGTCGCAGCGTCAAAAAAATGTAGTGACGCGCGTCAAAAGACCTTAGTGACATGCGTCAACAGACCTTAGTGACGAGCATCACTAAGGTCTTTTGACGCCACTACATTTTTTTGACGCGTGCGACGTAAAAATCTCCCGTCACGCATCCGTAGCCTTCATCACAAAGCTTGATAATCAGTGAAATTTTTTCATACAACCTCCAAAAAATTCACCTTCCCATGAAACCGGTTCCAGGATATTCACTGTATTCTCCACCTCCGATTTCTAGGAGGTCTCTTAAAATGAACCCCGCTAGAATCTATAGAGGAATCATATTGAAAACATAATTCTAGAGTTTCTTGGCTTAAAGAGGGAGATAGAAATACTAAGTTCTTCCATTTAAATTCTACAATGCATAGAAATAGTAATTAAATTATGGAGATTGTGTCTATGAATGTGATTAACTAAAATTAACTAAAAATGGGGGAAATTTAATAATAGTTAATCTAATCTAGGAGGACATAAACACTATAAATAAATGCACTAAAGTAATATGAAGTGACTAAAATGATTAAAATGATTGAACTAGTAGAAATAAAACCCTAATATGTAAGAGGAAGGTAAGGAATGAACTCAACGATTATGGATGACTATTGCAGGTGTCGCAGTATAGGTATAACAGAAAATACATAAGATGGAACAGGTTGTACAAAGGTCCCAAAAAGAGTGGATCTAGAAGATATGAACAGACTGGAGTACCCAAGAGGGTAATGAGGTGCCCCGAGATGCCCTAGTATGCAGAATAGGCACCTCCGGTATTTGAAAAAGCTCAAAACTTGGTTCTTTCTGGGTCAGAAGATGCTCTATAACCTTTCTTCCTATTGCACTAGATTCATTGAACTATGCCGAATGTGCCGAATATAGAAAGATGAAGTTAAAGACCAAGAGACAAGAGAAGTATCAAAACCATAAAAAATAAAGATGCAAATGAATGGGTTGAATTGACCTCATCTACCACAACAATGGGCTTACTAAACTGAGTGCTACACTACATTTTGGACCCAAATGTAGTTATTGTGTGTGTGTGTGCATGTCGTGCCCTAGGTTCTCTTGTGCCACCACACTTTGTGAAGTAGAGAGCAATAATTAAATGTAAAAATGTAATATTATGTTTGCATGGAATAGAATAGAATCCCTCCCCCGATGAAGAGTTTTTGATACGAGATATTCTTACTTTGATGCAAGTGATGTAATGGATACAATTCTAGATGGATTGATAGTAGTGAATGATGCTAGGACCTAGTTATGGTCTCATAACTTTATATTTATAGGTTTATCTTTCTCTAATTTCATAATTAACCCGACATGGCCGACTAGGAAAAAGATAAGGATGAAAACGGATAGAAAGATCTAAAAAGAGGTGGGAACATAAAAAAGGATCGTGGCACCCTAGGTAGGACCAGGGTACCCAGGGCACCCCAAGATAAGCCTATGTGCCCCGATTTAGGCTAAAATGACTGGAGAGTGCCGAAATAACTGGGCATGTATGTAAAAATATGCAGAAAGAAAAATTAAAAAGTAAAAAGATGGCCAAAAGGTGGGATTAGTTAGTACTTTTTTCACTTAAGAACCTTCTAAATAGTAGTATGAGACCGGGCTAAATAATGCCTAAAGTGCATGATTTTTTTACTACACTTTCCCCCCACTTTATGTTAGTGAGTGGAAAGCTCGATAACATAAAGTAGATAGAGATGCGTACTTGATATCTATGTAGAGTGTAGTAGAAAACATGCCAAAGGACTAGAAAAAAGTGGAATGATAAAAAGATGGAGGAGCATGGAAACTATAGATGAAAAATACGCATATAAAAGTGATGAGAGTGAACCTAGGGAAAACGTGCATGTAGTTGCTGCGGTGTGTACTGTGACCAGTATGGTTTGTAAGGCATGTGCCATCATGAAATGTTATTATTGTTATCGTCATCATTATTTTTGTTGCCCTCATTTTAACTTCTTGTTTCTTAGACGTCCTGGACTGTAATGAGAAAACAATCAACTAGTCAAATATGTATGTGTGTAAAAATGATATGTAAAATATGCATGTGTATAGAAATGTGTAAAATATGAAAATGTAAAATACATGAAAAGAAAAGTGTAAATGGAATATATGCATATAATCCATGTCGAGAGAAAAGGTGTAGAAGGATATCGTGTAATGCTGAATTTTTTGGGCCATCTCACGCCACATTGGTTTGAAGAAGTGTAGGAGGAAATGCTCTGTCCTCCAAACTTTGACCGCTTTTGATGAAATGTGTGTGCGAAGAGATCTTTGTATCGTTGTCTTTGTTTTTGGGTGATCCAACACCACCGGCGGAGTAGTGTAGAGAGGCACACCCACTGTAACCTCCAAGCATATAACTACTTCCCACAAATGCTAAGGACATTATGTCCTATAAAAGACGATATGTATGGGGTTCGTAGACTAGTCTGAACCCACTCATTGTGTATAAACCCACAATGCCAAGGTAGAAAGTGCATTGTACTAAACCAGTATAAATATGTTGTGCTAGTATGTAAACCCTCAATGATGCCCCCTCTTTGGGGGTGCATGCGACGTCTCTAATAGGAGAATGTGGCCCCAAATGAGCACCTACCACACTTTGAAATCTATAACTCTTCCCTACAAGGGGAAAGGGGAATGTGCTTGGTAGAAACCAAGGCATGTATAAACAAGGATAGCTATCCAAAAAAAGTGTTATTTTGAAAACACATGCATGTAATAAGACAAGTGTAAAATATGTAGACAATGTAAGAACTACCAAGCACAATAGTGTAAACACACAAGAACAAGTAAGTTGCACAAAGTGGGTTGCAAACATGGGACATCATTCATGATTTTGCATGACACAAAAGGACATCATGGCCACAACAAAAACAAGTTTGAACACAAACAAAGGGAAAAGACCATAGAAAAAGGAAAATAATAGCAAACAAGTAGTCATGGAAACATGTAATCTTGCAAAATAAGTGCTACACATGGAACACCTATTAGCATGTTAGATAAATAACCAATATGTCAAAGCGTGTATGATCAAGTAATGTAAGATGCTAAGTACAAAATGAAATAATAACACCTAGATGAGATGAATGTGGATGCCCCTAATGACCAGTATAGGAAGGGTAGAAGGTGAGCATCCATGCTGTATGTAAGAGTCTTGTATCTGCAATCACACTAAACAAAGGCATGAACACACATGTGTGTATGATATAGATAATGAAATATAAGAAATCAATCTAACATGTGTAGTAAAGTGATCATGCAAAACAATAGTAAACAAGAGTAAATGTCCCCAAGATAATGTAGTATCTTTTGTGAATGGATGAACTGGAATGCAAGATGGAATGATAGGATTAAAATTCCCCCAGTGTATGGAAGTGTAAGAAATGAGGTTCATTTTGTTTTCCCCTCAGTATTCAATAATGAACCGTAAATGAGAGCACGTCATCGGAAATGGTCGAGTTTTGTTTTTTTGCATCTAACATTCTCGTGATGAATGTGTATGTGTAGTGATGAGATGCGACATGTGGAGAGATGTGCATGAACCCTATATCCGAAGTGTATATCATGAATTGTTGAATAGATGAGTGATGATTTATCCCTATGTGTATATCACTATAAGATGAAAGGATGGGTGATGATTTAGCCCTAAGCGTATATCACTATGAGATGAAAGGATGAGTGATGATGTAACCTAAGGTGTATACCACTACAAGATGATAGAATAGGTGATGATTTAGCCTAAAGTGTATGTCAATAGGTTATTAATGTCACATGATGAAGTGTCACATGGTGACTATAAGGTCTATTTGATTGGTAAACTCTCGGTATTTGAGTATGGAATGAGGAACTAAAGTGAGTCATAGGGTGGTGAGTGCAACACGTAAAAGAAAACATAGTATAAATGACCAAGTGATGAATAGGATATGTAAATGCATAGTATGTATAATGGAATGTAGGAGATGTAAGGTGTGTAGGATGTGTAACATGTAATGTGTATAATATGCAATGTAATGTGTGTTAATGTAGAATGTATGGATGAAGTGTAAAGTTAATGTTGGGGTGTGGAGCCTATTTTTGGTCTTCTCGAATCAGTGTTAAAATGATGGAGCTCAAAAGGTTAAGTTTGGAGACTTTAGGAGCATTCTGTCACTCGTCTACTTTGACGTTTTTTCGTTGTTATTAATATGTTGTTAACATCATGACTATTTTTTTCAGTGTACCGTGGGAAGTTTAAAAGTCACGACTTTCAAACTTCTAGGGTCGGCTTTAGGACTTCTTAAAAGGATTGTAATCCTATAAATAGAGGTGTTAGGGTATCTTGAAGATATCTTGAGTGTTCAAGAGGTATTGAGTCTTAATGATCAAGAGGTGATCAAGAGTGATCAAGGTTAAGCAATTGGGTGTCAATTGTGGTTTAGCATCTTTGGAATTTTGTTGTGAGTTCATAACTGAGAGAAGACTGTGAGAGTTTTTTTACTCTTGTTGATAATAAAATCTGAGAAAGTTCTTAGTGGACGTAGCCCACATTGTGTGAACCACGTTTAGTCTTATCTTGTCTTCTTTTTGTGCATTATTTATTTATGCTTGTTATATTTTTGTAAGTATAATTACGCTATATAGTTTCCTATTGTTTTGGTTTAAGGAATTGTTTCCACATATTTTTTCTCTAATTCCTAACAATTGGTATCAAAGCTTTGGTGGTTTTTTTCTGAAGTTGTAAATCACAAGGAAAGTTTAGCTTGAGTGGGAGCTATGGAATATGAGGGCAGATCAAGGGTTGAGAAGTTCAATGGGAAAAAATTTGGTTTGTGGAAGATGCAAATGGAGGATTACTTATATCAGAAGGACCTCCATATTCCTTTGGCTAGAAAAGCAAATAAATCTACAACCATGTCAGATGAGGATTGGGAGTTGCTAGATAGAAAGGCACTCGGGGCAATTCATTTATGCCTTGCATCTTTGGTTGCTTTCAACATATCGTAGGAGAAGACCACGGAAGGTCTCATGAGTGTGTTGGGAAGTTATATGAAAAAGCCTCTTGCCTTTAATAAAATATTTTTGATGAAAAATTTATTTAATATGAAGATTTATTAGAATGGTTCTATTGCTAATCCCGTGAATGAATTTAATATAGTTGTGAGTATGTTAAACTCAGTAAAAATTGACT
Organism: Taxus wallichiana var. yunnanensis; assembly: GCA_018340775.1. Classification (NCBI taxonomy): domain Eukaryota; kingdom Viridiplantae; phylum Streptophyta; class Pinopsida; order Cupressales; family Taxaceae; genus Taxus; species Taxus wallichiana. Next base: position 742,971,727 of record CM031243.1, read on the forward strand.
TTGATGATGAGGTTAGGGATTTTTTGATTTTTTGCTCCTTACCAGATAGATGGGACAACTTGTTTATGGCTGTGTTGGTGGTGAAACGTAGCACCCCTAAGACTCTGCAACGCGATCAGTTGAGAATCTCAAAGCGATTGCACAACATGGAGCTTTTCCCAAGTGTGGACCTCGCGAAATCGGAAAAGCTCTCCCAATGAAGGCCGGCTCCTATTCCTCCCTGCTCGATGCACGAATAAACGCAGAGGGTTTACCAAAACCTAATCTAACTCGCCAAGAGACAGGTAGAGAATGCATAAAAATAAAACCTAAACTACGGAGGTGATGCACCGAGGAATGAAGAACATATGTTTTGCCAATAAACACAAACCATAGAAATGCAATGCAATATCATGCACGGATAAACATATTTGCAGTGAAAGATTAGGAGGATGCAAAATGAAACACATAGAGGGTTGAGAAACATCCACAGTCATGCATTTATTTGCTCCGAAGGTTTGATACAATACACTGCAAAAATGCCAATAGGCAAAGGTTGCATTACAGTTCCAAATGGGAGGTTTGAGCTCCACAACTCCACCTGCCAAAGAGAAGAAGGGAGGGGCCAAAACAAGAATGTCCAACCATGAGAAAAGCCCCTCCTTTACAATTTATATGAGGAAAAAATGAGGGAGAAGAGAATGATTCAAATTCTGCCCCCAACCACCTCCAAGACTGCACCTAACCCATCATATTATGGCGGTAGGTGAGAATCTCAACAACCCAACAGTGGCGAAGTGTATTTTACATTTTTAAGAACTTTTTCCCACCCAATTAAAGATATCCAGTCGTAGTTGGGTAGAGGATGCCGAGAGCTTTCCGAAAAGTCCAACCTTGTGTGAATCCGAGCTCCCTGTGAAAAGTTATGGCGATCTGAATATTTCTCGCGTCAGGTCTCTCCGCCTGCTGTCGGGTTCGGGTTCTCCTCTCTGCATTTGCATCAGGCACTGGAGGATGGCTCGACATGTGTTTGATGCTTGTGTTTTCCCGAAACCCGCTTCCGCCGCTATTTCCAAGTTTTTCCTTTGTTTCGGGTTCGGAGATGTAACTTGCATATGCATCGGGTTTGGGAGGTGGCGCAACATGTTTTTGCCCCGTGCTTCTGCGCCATGCTTTTCCACCTCCGAAACCCGCTTTCCCTTTGCGTCGGGTTTTCCAACCCTTGCGACATGCTTCTGCGCCATGTTTCTCCACCTCCGAAACCCGCTTTCCTTGAAGTGTTTTCGGCTCATGAACCCTCGAGCATTGGGACATCCTTTGCGATCTGCATGCTTCATGTTTCGTGTTTCCTGAAACCCGAAACCCGATTTGCCTTTGATGTCAATGTTTATCTCGCCCCTCCGACATGTTCCTTTTGCATTTCTCCACCTTGTTTCTCTTAAATTGAGACCCGGCCTGCATTACGTTTATCTATATTTACCCGGGTAAATCTATACAACAGTCAGTAAGTAATTCAGTCTCTAATAACTCAAAGCTGAAGTTTGAGGATGTAATAGGTGTGATCCTCACGCGAGGAAATGCAAAGGAAGAGCACCGGAGATTCTTCTACTTATGGAAACACTTTGATGGTGGAGAGCAGAGGGAGAAAAATAATAGAGGGAAAGGTAACCATGGGAAGTCAATGATCATGAAGGTCAAATTCAAAGAGTAAGTTAGAATGTTGGGTACTGTGGGAAGGTTGGTCAAGCTAAAAAGATTGCTGGGCTCTTCAGATAAGAAGAACAAGAAGGAGGGAACTAAAGAGGTAAATTTGGCAGCAGTTATGCTTCTCAAGATGCCTTAATTCTTTCCTTAGATAATATTTTTGAATATTGGGTATTTGATTCGAGGGGATTCTTTCCATGCCACCCCACATAGACATTACTTTACTTGATTTTGTTCAAGGTGATTTTGGACATGTATATATTGGTGATGATGAACCATGCAACATAGTAGGGAAATGTTATGTTTGGGTGAAAATTCAGAATGGGAACACATGGCTACTTAAGGACTTAGGCATGTGCCTAAGTTGAGGTGGAACTTGATATCAGTGGGAAAACTGGGTAGTGATGGTTGTACGGTTAGTTTTACAATGGATTCTTGGAAGGTTACTAAGGGAGCTCTTGTGGTTGCAAGAGGTAAGAAAACTGGTACTTTGTATTTAACCAGTGGTGCTGATTATTACAATTTAGTTGTTGTAGATGGAGATGTAACTTTGTGGCACCAGAGACTCGGTCATATGAGTCATAAGGGTATGCAGATTATAAAGGACAGGTTTCCCTATTAAAGGAGTTAGATTTGGACTTCTATGAGGACTGTGTTTATGGGAAATAGAAGTGGGTGAGATTCCTTAAGGTTGGACCTACCAGGAAGGAGAGTAAGTTGGATTTAGTGCATATAGATGTATGGGGGCTAGCTAAGGTAAAATCTATTGGTGGTTCATGTTATTACGTCACTTTCATTGATGATGTAACTAGAAAATTTTGGGTATATTGCATTAGAAAGAAATATGATGTGTTTGAAACTTTCAAAAGATGGAAAGCCTTGGTTGAGAATGAAACAGGTCTCAAGTTAAAATGTCTCAGGTTGGATAATGGAGGGGAATATTACAACAATGAATTTCTTGATTATTGTTTGGTAAATGGGATCCGCAGAAAAAACGGTTCCAAATACTCCATAGGAAAATAAAGTGTTAGAGAGAATGAATAGGAAAATCATGGAGTGTGCTAGGTGCATGAGGTTACATGCAGGGCTGCCACTCATGTTTTGGGCATAAGTGGTAAGAAAAGCTGTTTATCTGATTAACATAGGACCCTCTATGGCTTTGGATGGAGGTATACCTGAGGAGGCTTGGTCTGGTAAGAAAATTGATTACTCATTTCTTAGAGTATTTGGATGTGAGGTATTTGTTCACATTGATAAAGATGATAGGACCAAGTTAGAGGCTAATTCTGAGAAATTCACCTTTGTTGGATATGGTGAAGATGATTTTGGTTTCTATGTTTGGAGTCTTAAAGATAAGAAAATATTTCAGTCTAGAGATATTGTCTTTAATGAAAAAGTCATGTATAAAGATCAATTGTAGGAACAGAAAGAGGAATCAAAGAAAGAATACATAGTGTTAGAGGAAATTGCAGACAACAAGGTGTCCAAGGGGCCAGTTTAGGTACAACATGTTCCGGCACAGCCAGTTCAGGTACCTACTCATCAGGAACCCCAAACTCCTAAGGTGAGAAGGTCTTCTAGGGTAAGAAGGGAACCTGAATGATTTACTCCATCTTTGAATTATTTATTACTCACTGATAGTGGAGAGCCAGAGTGCTTTGAGGAAGCAGTGCAGGTGGATGCCAAGAAGAAGTGGGAGCAGGCCATGGATGAAGAGCATAGATCTCTTATGGAAAAATAGATTTGGGATCGGGGAAGCTACCCAGGGGAAAGAGAGCATTACATAACAAGTGGGTGTATAGAATCAAAGAGGAAGATGGAGGAAGGAAACGATACAAGGCCCGATTGGTGGTCAAAGGATTTACGTGAGAAGAAAGCTATAGACTTTGACTTTGATGAATTTTTTCTCCTATTGTTAAAATGACTTTATTAGGATTGTTCTTGGTTTAGTTGTAGTAGAATACTTGCACTTAGAACAATTAGATTTGAAGAATACATTTCATCATGGTGAGTTGGAGGAGGAATTGTACATGCAGCAACCACAAGGTTATGAGGTCAAAGGGAAGGAGAGGTTAGTGTGCAAATTGAAGAAGAGCTTGTATGGCCTGAAACAAGCTCCACGGTAGTGGTACATGAAGTTTGACAATTTTATGCAAGAGTAGGGTTACTCCAGGTGTCACTCAGACCATTGTGTGTACATCAAGAAGTTTCTTGATGGTAGTTATATTATTCTATATATGTATGTAGATGATATGCTTGTTGCAGGGAAGAACATGTAGGAAATAAAGGTACTCAAGAAGCAGTTAGGTGACTCCTTTGCTATGAAGGATTTGGGGGCAGCAAAAAAATCCTTGGTATGAGAATAACTTGGAACAGAAGGAGAGGAAGCTAGTATTATCTCAAGAAGAGTACATAAAGAAGGTATTGGAGAGGTTTAGTATGTAGGATGCTAAACCGATTGGTACTCCTTTGGTAGGTCACTTTAAATTATCAAAGGAGAAGAGTCCCAAGACTGAGGAGGATAGAATCCAAATGTCCAGGGTACCGTACTCATTAGTAGTTGGTAGCTTGATGTATGCTATAGTATGCATTAGGCCTGACATTGCCCATGCAGTGGGAGAAGTGAGCAGGTTTATGAGTGATCCAAGTAGAGAGCACTGACAGGTAGTAAAGTGGATCCTTCGGTATTTGAGAGGGACCATGGGAGCAACATTGTGTTTCGGTGGATCGGACACTACATTATGTGGCTATGTAGATTCGGACATGGCAGGAGATTTGGACAGCAGGAGGAGCACGACATGTTATGTATTTACGGTTGGTGATATAACGGTGAGTTGGATTTCACGGTTACAAAAGGTTGTGGCTTTATTAACCACAGAGGTTGAGTATGTTGTTGCCATAGAGGTAAGAAAGGAGATGATTTGGATACAAAAATTTCTTGATGAGTTGGGTCATAAGCAGGAAGTTGGGAGACTACATAGTGATAGTCGAGCGCTATTCATTTGGCGAAGAAATCCACTTTCCACTCTAGGATGAAGCACATTCAACTGAGATATCATTTCATCAGTGGTAGCTTTGGAAGAAGATAAATTGAAGTTGGAAAAGATGCATACCACTCAAGAATCCTATGGATATGATGACCAAGGAGGTCACAGGAGAATTTGAAGTTGTGTTCAACTTTGATTGGCCTTCATGGTTGATAATGAATGGTTAAGAAATTTGCTCGAGTTGAAACAGATCTCAAGTGGGATATTGTTGGGGTGTGGAGCCTATGTTTAGTCTTCTCAAATCAGTGTTAAAGTGCTGGAGCTCGAACGGTTAAGTTTGGAGACTTCAGGAGCATTCTATAGTTGTTTATTGTGACGTTGTTGTGTCATCATTGTTAATATACTATTAATTGGTACATTAACGTCGTGACTATTTTTTCAGCAGTGGGAAGTTGAAAGGTTGTGACTTTCAAACTTCTAGGGTCAGCTTTAGGACTTCTTTAAAGGATTGTAATCCTATAAATAGAGGTGTTAGGGTATCTTGAAGATATCTTGAGTGTTCAAGAGGTCTTGAGTCTTAATGATCAAGAGGTGATCAAGAGTGATCAAGGTTAAGCAATTGGGTGTCAATTGTGGTTTAGATGTGGTTTAACATCTTTGGAATTCTGTTGTGAGTTCATAAGCGAGAGAAAGACTCATGAGAGTTGTTTTAATCTTGTTGATAACAAAATATGAGAAATTTCTTGGTGGATGTAGCCTACATTGGGTGAACCACTTTAAATATTGTCTTGTCTTCTTTTTGTGCATTATTTATTTATGTTGTTATAATTTTGCAAGTGTAATTTTGCTATATAGTTTCCTACTACTGTGGTTTGAGAAATTATTTCCGCATATTTTTCTCTAATTCCTAACAATTAATCTCATATATAATGTAAACTAGCATAGTATGTCGACTATAGATGATGTATAAATGTGCCATGTGAAATAGCCTAATGACATATGTAATATGTAGAATGACTAATATGTGCATGATGAGAATGTAGTATAATGTAAAATGTAGAATAAGTGTAGAATGGATGGTGTATGATGCGCAATGTGTGTGATAAAGTGTAAATGTGTAGTGCCTATAGTACAGTGTGTGGGGTTCAGTGTAATGGTAATCCCTCAACAGTCAAGTGTGAACTGAAGCACAAGAGTGCATCATCGGGTAATGACGGTGCTATGATACGTGATATGATATGCCTATAGGAAAGGATAATAAATGAGAACTACAAAAGATGTGATGTAAGAATTATGTAACTATGCGAAAACATGGGGGGGAAAGTGTGTGATGTGCTATGCCCCCAAGTAGGTGAACTAACCAATGAGAGTGAAAGGTGAAGGTCCTCCATCAGACATTTACGAGGAGGAATACGAAGATCCATAATCTAAAAGTGATGGTATGGTAGATAAATGAAATCTATATGCATTTGAAGGATGAGTGTAAGATGAAGAATGTGGTGTAGTGACATGCGGTGGTGATGAGGTGGGTGGGGGTGGTTGTGGTGATATGTTTGATGATTTGGAAAAGGATCATTGTGATGATGTCGAGAGGGGTGAAGAGATGACAACCTATTTGTAGAAGAGTGTTGTTTAGGAGGTGGTTGAGCAACACTAGCTAGATACGCACGAGAGAGACAATCTGATGCATGTGATTCCCGGTATTAGGGGTTGTGTAGTGAATCAAAGAAGACCACAGTACATTCAATATCTTTAATTATTCATGACAAAGCACTTGGCAGAAAGCATTATCATGATGCCCATATATTTTATGATGGTGGATTTATATGGATGATCATGGTATTGTGCTAGTCGGGAAGGATGATAAGAAGGAGTAGGTGGTAAAGTGATCAACTAATGCTTAAGAAGCTAAATAAGAATGTCATAGGCTGGAGTATTATGTTCAAATATGAGAGGCTCAGGTGATGGTATGCCTTGAGTTTTGGTTAAGTGGAAAGTATCAGTCATAGAGCGCATATGAGATGTAGAACTAGCACAAACATGCGATTGAAAAACATCCTTAAGTTGTTAAATTTCAGTGGTAAGAGAGGAAATCATAGATTCCATAGCATGAAACTGCTCTTGGAATAAGGTATGTAAAGCAAGAATTGAGTCCAATGGAGATGCATTAGTTTCCTGATTATGAGGTCTATAGCTTTCAACTAAATGGGAAAATATTGGACCTATTTGGTGCGATGGTAGAGTGTCATCAATGAAGAAAGGAAATGGATAAACTAAATTATCTAAAAGATCATCTGTATCATTTTCAAATTCATATTGAATGATACAAGAGACCTGATAAGTGAAGGTGTGAGGTTGGTCATCCGAGATAACCGTGAATTCGTAATACATACATTGTCATGGTGTATTATTTGTCAGTAAAGGGAGGTAATGGAAATCCATGAGCATACCACATAGTGAAGTTGGGTGAATAGAAAATAAAGGAACTGTTACAAATGCACATAGTACCAAAGGGCATGGGAAATGCTATATCAATGTGAGCTAAATCGAGTGTGCCTACATATAATCTAACCAAGACTGGGGCGAGAATAAGTGAAGACGAGTTAGGGTAATGTGTAAGGTGGAAAATGAGATGAAAAACATGTAAACCACACATATCCATGAGAATAATATATCCATGATATAAATATAGATCATATAAAGGTGAATGGAGGTCCTCAAATGCAAAACCAAGTCGAAGGAGACCATCATGTGAACATACAATGGCCTTGCAGGAGATATCAAGTGGTATATGCTCCCAATAAGAATTATTCATGAAGAGAGTACAAGTGAATGGTGGGCATACTGAAGGGCATGAGAGAGTGATGTCCGTGGACTGGAGAGGCCCCTGATATGGAATGATAGCAGTAGTAGTAACATGATGGAGGGGAAGGAACTATGTCTATCATGTGAATGTCATCTTCAATCGATTGCTCATTGACAAGCGGAGGTGGTGAAGGAATAGGTAAAGCAAGAGAATATTGTGGAGTAGACCCTATATAAAGTATCATGGCATTGATGACATCAAGATTTAATGAAAAATCATAAGGAACCACATCAACCATACAAATAGTAGGGACCGAGTCATGTAGAGCTTCAAGAGATTGTGGTCCAAAAGCAGAAGATGGAGAGTAGGGACAATTATTGCATTAGGAGAATCAACTATAGGAGAGTAAACAGGTGAAGGTGAATCATCATGTGGTTTAGTTATAGTAGAATATGCAATGATTAGATCAAGGATTGGGTCTTGAGCCTCTTCATGGTTTTTACTAAGATGGAAGGGTCAATATTACATAGATAAACAACAACGTCATCTATAAATGTAGGTTCGTTATTAGAAGATGGTAGCTGAATAAATGAAGGACAAGGTTTATACCCAAAAAGATTAATAGGATTATCAAAACTTGGCATGATTAAATTTATCAAATTAGAGAGTGAGTGGAGATTCAAAAGGATTATTCTTAAATGCGTGATAAAAAGTGGGTTCACCATAATGATTAACTAAAATTAAATAAAAAATGGGGGAAATGTAATTATAGCTAATCTAATATAGGAGGACATAAATATTGTAAATAAATGCACTAAAGTAATATGAAGTGACTAAAATGATTAAAATTATTGAACTAGTAGAAATGAAACACTAATATGCAAGAATGAACTTAGATGATTATGGATGACTGTCCATGAGGTGTCATTGTTCGATAAGAAAATATATAAGCTAGAATGGTTGTACATAGGTCCTAAAAAGAGTGGATCTGGAAGATCACGCAGTAGACTGGAGCACCCAGAGGGTACTTGGAGAACCCGGAGGGTACTTTGGAGCACCCAAAGTGGTACTTGGGAACCTCGAGGTGCCCTGGTATGGAAAAATAGGAACCCTAGTCTTTGAAAAATCTCATAACCTAGTTCTTTCTAGGTCAGAAGATGCTTTGTAAACTTTGCTACTTGTCACACTAGATTCGTTGAATGCGTCGAATTAAGTTGAATATAGCAAGATGATGTTGAAGACCTACAAGAGACAAGAGAAGTATCAAAACCCTAAAAAAATAGAATATGTAAATGAATGGGTCGGAATGACCTCAACTGCCACAATAGTGGGCTTAATAAACTCGAGCTACATTATATTTCAGACCTAAATGTAGTTTGGGTGTTTGTGTGCATATTGTGCCCTAGGTGCTCTTATGCCGGTTGCACTTTGTGAAGTAGCAATCAATAACTAAATGTCAAAAATGTAATAGTACATGTGCATGGAATATAATAGAATCCCCCTATGAAGTGTGTGTTGATGTAGATATCCTAGCTTTGATGCATGAAACTTTGTGGATTAAAGTGATGCAACGCATGCGAACTCTATATGGGAGTGATAATAGTAAGTGATGTTAGGACCCTCATTATGGTCTCATAACTTTATATTTATAGGGTTCTCTTGCTCTAATTTTGTAATTAACCCTAACATGGCTGACTAGGAAAAAGATAAGGATGAAAAACATCTAGAAAGAGCCCAAAAAAGAGGTAGGAACTCAAAACAAGGATCGGGTGCCCCGGGTGGGACCAGGGGCACCCGGAATGCCCCAAGATGCAGCCCGAGTGCCCCTGGATTAGGCTAAAATGATGGGAGAGCTCCAAACAACTAGGCATGTATATAAAAATGTGTAGGAATGACAAAATAAGAAGGAAAACAAGATGGCTAAAAGGTGGGATTATTTAGTAGTTTCTTCACTTAAGAACCTTACGAATAGTAGTATGAGACCGGGCTAAATAATTCCAAAAGTGTATGATTTTGTGGCTACAAAATGGTTCCAAAATTCAAGAGAAATGCGAGATAAAAATGAATTCATTAGATTTTTCTTATGTTTATTATAAGATTCCTAAGTGCCAAATTTAATTAAGGAAAATACTATTGTCAAATCTATTTTATCCACGGGGTTCATTTGTTAGGCAATATCATAGCACGTGCATTCATATTGAGGTAATTAAAATTGATAAAATCAAAGTCAATATACCGGTAGACATTAGGGGGTGAAAGGTTTTAATTTACTAATATTTTGAATTAGGTATTGAGGGTAGGTTAGAGAGGTGGGCGTAAGGAGAAGTGGGGTTTATTTTAATATTAAAATAGACTATTTGACCCCTAGTTTTTATTAATAATTACATTAATATTGCATAAGAGTGTTTGTTATGAAGTTAAATTATAATCTCTTTTTTAATAAGGAAATATCAATTAGGAGATTCTTAACCAAGAAATAATAATATTATAGAAAACTAGGATTGAGTATGCTTTTCAAATTAAATGATATTATTTCACCATCTTAATTATTTGAATAAATATTGATAAATGATTAAAGTTTAACATTAACGTAATTGATAATATATCTTGAATGAATACGAAATATTGTTCTAGAGAAGAGATATAATAAAAACAAAAAAATTGTGTGGAAAACATGATATATTTTCTATTTGATATATTAGATAAGAAATAAAAAATATTTTCTATTTGATATATTAGGGTAGAAATAAAAAGGGGTAAATAAAATTGTAATGGAAAAATGGGTAAGTAAGGTACATGGAAAAATAGGGGGTATTTTCATTCTAATAATATAACAGGAGAGGGTATTATCAATTGAATAATTAGAGATAAAAACTAACATTAAGGGTATTCTTTAATATCCTTCGAACGAACGTGATATACCATAATTTTACTAAGCGAAACCCCCATGGTTTTATCCAATCATCTTTGTTACTAAGAATAATGATCTTGATAGGGTTCATTCAGCTAAGGAAATAAAAGTGGCTATTTTTGACTTAGAAGGTGATAAATTTCCTAGATCAAATGGATTTTCAGCATTTTCTTTCAAACCTTCTAGGAGATTATCCATAAAAATGTTGAAGATGCTTTATAAAGGATTTTTTAGTTCATGGAAAACTTTTAAAAGAGATCAATAATGATTTTATAGCCATTATTCCAAATAAAATAAGGTACAAAGAACCTTATTGATTTTAGACCTACCAGTTTATATAATACTATTTATAAGATCATTTGTAAAATTATTTCCTTTCGTATTAAGGGTCTTGTTGAAAAAATCATTTCTTCTAATCAAGGGGGTTTTGTAGAAGTAAAATAGATATTGAATAACATTATCAATATTCATGAAACTATTCATTAAGTGGATACGTCAAAAAGAGAGCCATGTTAGTGAAAATAGATATTAATAAAGCATATGATCATGTTTATTAGAGTTTTCTTTGTATAATTATGTTCTCTTTGGGATTTGATGATTACTTTATTAAGTTTTTTTTGGAATATATCTCAAATCTAGAATATTCTATTCTTATCAATGGAAAAACTAAAGGGTTTTTCTCTATGGGGAGAGGCCTTCACCAAGGAGGTCATATTTCTCCTTTTCTTTATATTATTGTGGTTGAGACTCTTAGAAGAATTTGTGATGCTATAATGAGGAATGGAAGTATAAAATGTTTGGTTATATCAAATAGGTTAGAGCCTCTCTCTTAACAATTTTTTTTTGATGATATGTTTCTCTTGGGAAGAGGTTTTGTTCTTGAAGCTTAGAATTTTAAAGAAACTCTTCAAGATAATGCTGAGGTGAAATAGAAACTAATAAATATGAATAAAATTTGTATTTTTTCTGAATGTTTAAAGGGAGGTTCAGAGGAGAATTTCTCATATCCTAGACTTCCCTACTAAATAATTTCCTAATGTTTATTTAGGCATGCCTCTTTTTAAAGGGAGAATGAAAGATGGAATTCTCTTCTTAACGAGGTTCCCGATTAAGTTGGAATATTGGAAAGGGATCTTCTCTCTCAAGAAAGTAAAGTACAACTCCTTCAAAGTTCCTTGGAAAGATTATCTATTTATCTAATTTCAAATTTTTAAGATGCTTAGGAAAATAAGGAAGATTATTGATAAGATCAAAAAGAAGGTTTCTTTGGTCCGATGTGGAAAGTACATAAATAATTATATTGGTGGCTTCGAATAAAGGAACCCAACAAAAATTTCATGGAGTTCTAGGTCTAAAGGATATTAAATGATTGAATCTTTCTTTAATGGAAAAATCTGGTTGGAGATTGTGGGTAAGGATTCTTAAAGCTAAATATGTCAACTATCATAGAAGTCAATATTTTTTCTAAAGTCGGAGAAAATTATGGTTATGTCATCTTTTTGGAATGATCTCCTTAAATATAAATATCTTCTCAAAATTGGATCTAAGTGGGAGGTTGGTGATGGATATAAAGTTCACTTCTAGGATGATTGGTGGTTAAAAGAAGGTCCCTTAATTAGTCAACATCCTTGGTATCTATTATCTCCCTTTTATAAGAAATTAGTGGGCTCTTTCTTTAAGATTATTGGATTAGGAGGCATATGGATTCTCTTGGTAGAAACTTCAGTGATTAGATAAAAGTGTTGATGGTGAGGAAGACATTAAGGTTATTAACATTGATATGGGTGGCTTTCACATCCCTTCTTGTCCTTGAAGTAGAGTCTATTATTTGGGCCTCTTCAAATGATGGTAATTACTCAATTAAATCAGGATATGTTGTGGCATGTTAGTTACCTCCTCAAAATAAATTTTGAAAGGAAGTGTGGGATAAAATTTTGATTCTTAAAATAAATCTATTTGTTTGGTTGGTCATCAAAAACAAATTCCTCACTATTGATAATTTTTAACAAGGAATAATTAATCAAAATAGGTATGTTTTATGTGAGAGGAATAATGAATCTATTTCTCACCCTTTTAAAGATTCTTCCTTTACTCAATATGTGTTAAATTGGGTTCTTAATTTTTAATTTGGCCTAGAATTTTTAATCCTTTTTGAATTTTCAGTGAATGGAAGTCATCCTTTCTTCCTCATGTTTACGTAAGGCTTGGAAGATATATATTCCTCAAGTTTTTTGGGGAGTTTGGTTGGAATTTTTTTTTTTTTTAAGGAAAGAAGATATCTACAAAAAGGGTGGGAGGTAAAGTGGTTTGGGCTATTTGTGAAAATATTTTGATTGTTAAATTTAAAGAAAAGAGATACACTCCCTTCACAAGAGACACATTATTTAGTCTCTTGGATTGCATAACAATTTGAGTCACCATAAAAGTTTGAATATTCTTTTAAAGAAGTTTTGTAATGTGGACAAACCCAGTTCAAGATGGTTCAAGCTCAACTTTTATGGTGCTTCCAAAGGTAATACTAGGTTAGCAGGAGATGGAGGTATTATCAGAAATATTTTAGGTGATATGGTTGTGGCTTATGCTAGACCCTTGGGTTCTCAATATTTTAATGTAGGTGAAACTACTTTAGCTTTATGGTGTATTTATTTGTAATTGTCCCTTAAAATTCAAAAGCTACATATTAAGGGGGCTCCCTTAATATAATTTAGGTGATAAGGAAAGAGATAAGTGTGAGTTATAACATCAAAAATATAATGGAAGACATCCTAAGGCTATTACTAAGGTTTGAAGAAACTATTCTTGGACATATTTACCATGGAGGTAATAAAAGCGCTAATTTTCTAGATAAATTTGGGGTAAAACACCATACTAAGTCATTATGGCATAGTTAGGATTCTTTACCCGTGTCGGTTTGATAGGATCATTAATGAAGACAAATAGCCCCTTATTTTCTCATGAGAGGTGGATTTAGTGTACTTATTTCTATGATTCCAATTTCTTAAGTGTGTGTGTTTTTTTGGTTATTAGTACTATTTTTGGGATCTTTATTTTTCGCTTTCTCCTTGGCTTTGTTTCTTCCTTTCATATCTTGTTAATCTCAAACCAATGATAGGTGGTGACCATGTGCATGTAGAACTAGCTTCCTATATTTCCTTATAGAAGGAAAAAGTTATTTTGTCCATTCTTAAAAAGGGGGTCTCACCAGTTATATGTTTAAGCTTACAGGAAGTGACCCTTATCTTTGAGATGATTTTTCCTCTTCCTAGGATAACAAAGTTGTATCCTTAAGAGGGGTTGTTGTTCATGTTACATATGATCTAATTGCTAATTTTTTGGGCTTTCCCTCATATGGCCTTAAAATTTTTAACGATAGATCCAATGGGAAGGAAGAGTGGGAGATGTTTTTCCATGTTGATGAAAGGATTTGTTTCATGAATATGGGATAGCTTGGGTTTCTCTTCTAGGTATATTGCCTGAGATTTGTTTTCATATTATGAAATATGTCACTTTGGATAAAAAAATTCAAAAATCCATACTCATCACTTCACCAATAATAAACGTATGAGTATTCCATTTTTCCTCTTTTTTTCTCTGAGTAAATATGTAAAGGACTATCATTTTAAGAAGGATATGGCCCCTCTTCACTAGGGGCTCATCCTTATGTTGGTTAAAGATGGTTTTCTTGTTATTGACCTTAGGGTTCTTTTAAATGAAGGATATTTTTGTTTTGGTGAGGATATGGATGACCTCCTTCCCTTGTCAAAGAGGATTAAGAATTTAAAAGAGAAGAGTAAAAGTAATAGAGATATCAATTTGGTTGCTACTTTAGTTTTACATAGTATGGCATGTGGGATTAGTTTAGTGTCTAAATGTAGGTAGGAGTTTGAGGCTATATTTTTGTGAGATGATGTTTCAAAAAATGGAGTCTCTAGAACATATGGTGGTTTCCTCGGAGGTGGAAAATAATAATTTGGTTCGTATGGTTATAAATTTAAAAGTAGATGTTGTGATTTATGGCCGTGATTGGATGTGCTTGATGATAAGATGGCGAAGATGTGGATAAAGTTAAGAAATTGAAATGAGTTCTTATTAGTTATGATTATGAGGCCAAGGAAAATATTAATCAACAATATAGAAAGGAAGGGCCTAGTTCCAGAGCTATGCTTAACTCAAAGTCCCTTTAGTAGCCATTTTGCTTCTTTTCTGCTGACTTTTTCCTCTGGTGGTTGTTTTCCAATGTTTTTATCTATTTTTAAATTTTATTTGTAATTCCTCTTGTTTTCTTGGATTTAATGTATTTTTGACTCTTTGTTAGTGGTTTTTTGTCTCACTATGATCTTCATTTCCAATCTTTTGTAATGGCCCTTACAAACTTTCAAAAAATTACTAATAAAAATACTAGGAATTGAGAGTGGAAGATTTTATGTTGAATATGATTTCCATATATAGTATTGGAATTAATTCCAACATAGTAATATTTACTCTCTAGATTCAATATATGTACTTTACGTTGCAAATATCCTACCACATACATAAGAGAGAGGACCTCTTGAGGAGGTATGACATAGACATCTATAGGCTCATTCAAGGGTTGTACCTTACCATTATTAGTTACCATAAAAACACTATTAAATTTAAAATATATATGGGGCAATGTATTATTATGTAGAACTTGGGGTCATATGGCCTTGGTCACACATTAAGGATCTAAAGGAGTATTACTATTATCCACAAGAAAGTAAGCCAAACTAGGACATGAAAGTAAACTTTGTGTACTAAATTAAATTAAAGTGAATCAACATGTTCATATTTTATAAGTAAAATAGAAAAGTATCATCATTGTGCACATTATCATATATAGTGGTGGATGATAATTAATATTAGAATAATTAAATTTTATTTTGAGAGGAGAGGTATAAAAACATTTTCTTATAGGAATAAAAATATTTGTATCATTATTGTATTCAATATTATTAGTAGAAACATTAATGGTGCAAGTAATATCACTTATTTCACA
Source organism: Taxus wallichiana var. yunnanensis (assembly GCA_018340775.1). NCBI lineage: Eukaryota > Viridiplantae > Streptophyta > Pinopsida > Cupressales > Taxaceae > Taxus > Taxus wallichiana. The sequence continues at coordinate 742,987,131 of CM031243.1, forward strand.
TTCAATGTGAATAATAGAAAAAAATCAGAATCATGTATTGTTTAATAAATATGTTAAAATAAATGTCTTTATCTTTACATTGAAGAGGAAGAGTAGAAATAAAATTCTTTTCTTTGAGAGAATGTGCATTGAAGAAGAAAAACCATGCATGTGATCATATGGAAATTACGTATGGATGGATTCTAAATAGTTATTAGAAACATAAGGAACACTATCAATTAATTTATGAATATAAGGACTATCATTTGTATGTAAGATGGAAATAGTGTCATCATCACTAGAGTATATTGGATTTATGGTAGTGGGGGGAGGCATTTATTGGTGGAGGGGAAGGTAGTTGTTCACCATAAGTTTCATAAACATATTCATTACCTTTAAGGCTAGGAAAATAATTACCAATTTTGGTGAGTGTGGGGAATAAAAGTGTTAAGATATTCTCTATAGTTTGGAGTGGTGTAATAAATGGAATAGAATGAAGTTCCTTAGGTTTAGTAGTTAAGTAAGGTTATTTTTCTACAAAAAAATGGGATTATCCCCTTGATCATAAATGAATACTATGTCATCCTTATTAAGATATAACGAAGGAATAAAATTAGGAATAACCTCTTAGAGATGACTCCTTAGCTAAAAATCTTATTTGTATACAAGGTAGTAAATTCATCTACTAAAGTATGGATAATAAGAATTGAATGAGAAGGATTAGGAGACTATGAAAAAGTAGAAGTGGTATAGACCTGATAAGAGGGATAGCAACCCTTTCAGTTTTGTAAAGTCCTATAGAAATCCATGGTTAAAATAATAAATATGATAATTAAGATCATACAATGACATAACCCTGGCGTTATAGTAATCATAAGGCCTAATAAAATAGTCCATGAAAGACCTTAAATTAGGTGAAGGGTTTAAACAAAAATATGTTCACCAAAATATATCAATCCTAATTAATTTTATTTATGTTTTATTTTAATTCATACTACATTCAATAAGATTTTAAACATATTCATATTTATACAACATATAAGGAAGTAGAAGTATATAACATGGAAAATCATAAGGACATTTGGATATATGTAATTAGAATTGAAATTAGGATATAAAGAAGCATTTAAGTGGTTCATAAGGTTTTTAGAATAAATTTTATGAGTAGCTTAGAATAGGAATATAGTTTGTGAACTAGAAAAATAATTTTTGGAGTTTTGGAGCTTCCTGGTTAGGAGTGTACAAAATAATTAGGATTGTGAGTACTTCCTAATTAAAATGCATAGTTTTTTACTTACATAAAATGGGAATCTATAACTTGTATTTTTAGTGAGTGTCATTGTTTATCTCTCTTTAGCATCTTTAACTTTGAATAAAACCCTAGATGTCACACTTAAACATGGAAAAAACCACATCTATCCTATAACACACTCAAGAAATCATTATCCCTAAAACTATATATGAAAATACTTGAGTCAGGTTGTCTTCAACGATCACCCGATTTTGAGCCACCAAGTATTTTAGTACATTTCAAACTCAATGTAGTCCTCATAGTTCTATTTTTGAATGTGTATGCAACTATAACTTGACCTAATTTCCCCCATACCTCAACATTTATAGTGGTCTATGCTACATCATCCTAATAAAAACCTTGAGTGTATATGAAAAATTCATATTTATGCCTTCTTATGCTATGTATGTAATACACATATGTATATCTTGATTCCCTATCTCAGTAGATGGTAGATAGATAGGTTCTTTCTAGGTAATAAATACTTACATTAGAGTTATATATATATATATATATAGTTATTACTATAAATATATATATACCTTATATAGTATATATAAAATATATATATATATGCCGACATTCTAGAAAAAAGGCCGATAAAAATATAATTGAAAAGATAAAAGGGTAAGAATTGGGCCCATGAAGAAAAAAAATTAAAAACTTATAAGATGACAAGATCATATATAAGGGTTAGGATTATGGTATGGTTTTGACCATGTTGGATAATTTTTTCCTAGGCTCAAATATAAAAAACAAAAAGGGAATTGGGTGGTGCAAAATAAACAAAATAGGTAGAATAGTAAGATATAGGGTTAAATCAAGCCATAAAAAGAAATACAACACAAAAATAATTCCACTAAGACCTTGTTTCATTATTCAAAACTCACATGTATATAAGTATAATAAAAGAATGATGTAATAATGATTTTGTGTAGATTTTGGTGGATACAAAAGTGGTGATAGTTAACAATTCCTCCCAGTATGTTTACAATTCTCTACCTATTATGTTCCATTGGAATCAAAGTTACTAGTTAATGAGAATAAAGATCTAAAGGTCCTAGTTTGGGTGGAATTTATGGGCCTTCCTATACCTTGCTATCACTTTTTAGACTTCCTCTATTGGTTAGATCATTATAAAATAACCACTTGAGATTTATGTTGTTAGACCCCAAAGATAATTTTTGTGTTGAGATTGACCTTTCTTGGGACCTCAACGAAACTATTAAAATCTAGGTGGGGATTATCAATACAATCAATGAGTTGTCTATATTAACCTTCCCAACACCTTAGTTTAATTCCTATTTGGAGAAAATACAACTCAAAATTACCAATTTTTAGATGAGAATAATAATGTTGGACCACCATGTGTCACAAAATGTTTTGTAACAAATACCCCATTTCATACTTTTATCATGACACTACCAAGGTTGTTCAGCCAAAATATTTCTAATTGCTTGTTTTACAGACCCTTCCTAATCATATTGACATTTATCTCTCTAATCCTTCTATGGATTATATCTCGCTATTGTAGGAGATAGTTTCCACTACTCCACTACATTATTCTCCCCTTTTCTCGGCTTATGTGGAGTTAACAGGTTTTCACACTATTTTATAGGATAATGGTAGTTTTTTTATAGTTCTTAACTTTTAGTTTCTTCCACATAATGGGAATTCAATGGTCTTTTAGTCATCCTATGCACTAAGAGAAAGGTGAGATTGTCACTTTTACTAGAAAAAAGACGAGTCTAGTGAATTATTTCTATCTAACTAACAAAAATGTTTATATAATAGTTATGACACCATTTTATGTTTGAATTCAATGTATATGTGTCTAGATTCTCATTTTTAACTAATTAATTCTCCTAGAATATAATGGGTCTCACATAAACCAATTAGAGGAAAACCTTGCAAGATTTTAGGAAGCAATTTATAGAGATGGACATTATATTTTTACAAGAACTTAAGGTGGTAGGCTATATGTTATCCATAATAAGTAAAAATATCTCTCCAAATAGTTTCTTTCTCAATAATAATCATGAGCCTAGCCACGAAATAATTACAAAATTTATTTCCCTAGATGGAGGCCTCATTATGTTAATCATAGATGTGACCCAAAAATCACGTCCTCTTGGTATTATTAATTAATAATGTCTCTTTAGAGTTTTTAAAGTTTATGCATCTAATGATGCAGTTGAAAGGATGATACTCTAGCACTATATTTCCAATGAGCTTCGTGATTTCTATTTGGTGATATGTGGATAATTTAAAATGGTAGAATTTCCTATTGGCTAGATATATCTTCTACCCATGTGTTGGATTGTTGGAAAAATGGAATCTTGTATGTATATGCACAATAAAAATGGATTTTATGACTCCAATGTTTCTCTTCTTTTTGAATATGTTGTTTTAAAAACTTGGTCTATTTTTGCCGAGGATTAGATAATGTATTTAAGCACCTAAATTATGTCATGTTATTAGTGCATCATTTTTATCCTTCACTAGTGATTATCAATTACAGGGAAGTATTTCTAGATTCAGTCCTTTTTAACTACTACCTCATCCACTTTAGGATTGAATGGAAATTTTGGTGGCCATGTGTTCACTCTACTTAGTGTTACCTCAATACTAATATATTACATCACAAGCCCACCATTCACCATATTAAGAAATTTTGGGGCCCTATGACACACCCTTCTAGTAGTACACGATGGATTTCATGGTGTATAAATGTCATTTGGTAGTCGATGTATTATTTTGTGCACTTTTGGTAGTTAGTTGGCCCATTTTTTGTACAACTTTTACTCTTCCACTACCTTCAAGCTATGCCATCCTTAACTACACTAGAGAAAAATACCTTTAATGAACATTTGGAGGGACAAGTGGTGAATATTTCATAGCACATAAAAATCATAGATGCTTACACACATCGTTAGAGGAACTTAGAAAAATACATATTATATTTGTTAAAAGTGGGTGATTAATTTTATAATAAATTATTTAATTACATAAAATCCAAACATGCCCACAAAAATTAAATGTTATCTAGGAAGGATTTCATCATCTTTCAAAAGTGTTGGAGATGGTATAGTTTTTCTACCCAATTATCAATGATTTTCAAAGCTTAGTAGGTTTCTCTAGAGTGATGAGTGGCTCTAGATAAATTCTTAGCCATAGTCACTTGTAATCTCTCAATGAAAAAGATTGTTTTTATAGAATTCCAAGTACCAAGGATCGATTTGAGGTGGTTTTTCAAATGGAAAATGATAATATTCCAAGAAATAATGGGTTCTCATATTAAATATATAATACCTTTTGGGATGTGGTTGGCAATGATATTTTTCAGGTCTATTAAGAGACCTTTTATTCCAATTGTCTTGGTCAATTCATCAAAAAGGGCATATCAAATTTATTTCCCATATCAATGATTTTGTAGACAATTTATAATGGGTGGTCAATAATCTCATCAATGTTTTTGATAAGATCATTTCTAAATCTCTCACGCTTGTGTATTCACAACCTATTACCTATAATTGTTAGTTAAAACAAACAAGGTTTATCTCAAGTAGATACTTTTCGATATTGTTATTTCAATATCGGAAGGTATGAATGGGATAAATGGTCACAAAAATATCTTTTTATTAAAATCGATTTTGAGAAATCTTATGAAAGGATCAAATAACATTTCATTCTCACCATGCTTAAATCTCTTGGGTTTGACCCTAACTTTTTTAGTCTTATGGCCATGATTTTTTGATGCCTCTACCTATCTCTTTGTCAATGTCACTCACTCTGATAATTTTTTGTCTCTTTAAATATATTCATCAATGTTTCCCACTTGATAATTCTTTATAAGTTTTATCCACAAAGTTATTTTCATATCTTCTCACTAGTGTCACTCAATGTGGCTTCGCAAAATGAATTTTTTACCAGGTTTACCTCCTACTCATCTCGTCAATGGTAATTTTCTAGATTAATTATTTATTACCTTAATTGAAGTAAATCCTAATGTTTAACATTATTTCTCTTTCCTTGATATCTATTACCTCGCCTCATGTTTATGAATTCAATGGAAAAAGACTCAATGCTAGGAAGTATATTCTTCTTTCTCCCCACATGGCTATTTATTCTTCAGTGTAATTGGATTCAACATGGTGATATATCCTAATTTTTGGGAATCTATTTTACATTCCAAGTAACTTTGTCCTAGATATGGAAATATGCCATGGATTTTGTTAAATAGAAGCTATCATATTGGATCACAAAATGTCTCTCATTAGCTAATAAATTTCATATTTGTTCCAAATTTCTCATGGCCCCTCATGTTTAATATTATTCATATTGCCCCTCCTTTGAATACTCTTACAAAATATGGAGAAACGATTTTGTGATTTTTAGAGGCTAACTTAGAGCATAATAAGGGTTTTAATTTTGTCACTTGGGAGTATTGTAGGATAACAAAATAATCAAGGTTATATTTTGGATGTCAAGGAATTCCCCTTTATGAAAAATGGATTCATTTGCCATGGATGTAATAGAGATAGAAAAATTCTTTATGTAACTATATTTTGAGGGCTTATCTCATGGTTAGTTGACTGGAAGGGTTTGGGTTTCCCATATCTACATTTTATAAAAATCCTTATGAAATTGGTTAGACTTGTTTATCATCAAAAGTGTTTGGAAATATTATGAGAATATCAAACCTTGGATTTTTTGGAATAGATATGAGTTCATAATAGGATTATCTCAGTGAATTCACACTTGATGTGGTGGTCTCCAGTAATTACCTTCCATAATGTGCCTCTTGTATAGGTTTTGTAGGTACACACACCAAAGATTTTTAGGTGATGGATTCACATGTTGTTGGACATATTTAGTCATCCATGTTGATAGCTTCTAATTGCCTAAAGCTAAGGGACTATTTTACTAGCTAATAGCAATCAATGCTCTTATTAGACCATCCTTGAATCTATTCCCACTAAGATGTTCCAAAAAAATTGAATTTTTTCCTTTAAGAATTGTTGGAAGAACTGAAATAGTCTTGAAATATGCCATTTCTCCATTATTTTCCTAGAAATGCTATGATTCACTATCTCCCAAGCTTCAAATTGTGGAAAAACTCAAGTTTTATTGGTCCCATTTATGTTCTCCTTGGTCGGGATTTTTTTCTACTATATGGTCTTCCATTCTAGAGCCTAAGTTTTCTCATTTTATATTTTTCTTAATTAGTTACGGATTACCCATTAGACGTAGGCTCATTCACATTAGTGTTCTAGATCAACATTCCATTTTTGTAGGCATATTGACCGGTATGAACCTTTTCTAGTTATTCCAAAAATCTTAGATTATTTGGGTCTAGATCCATGAATTCTTTTATCCATTTTCTCTGAAACCCTTCCTCTTGGAAGAAAATGTTACTCATGTATTGGTAATATTCCCATGACATTCAACCAAGTCTAACATGCTTTGAGTGGAAATATTTTTATATATCGAAAGAGATAAATGCTTCTCTTTTTCTCATAAAATTTAAGATTACAATATTTTAAATTTCAACAAAGAAATGATTATGTCTAATTATTTAGTATATATTCACATCCAAGATCGGAAGGTGGTACTAGAGATATCCCACCTCAAGACTCTTTTGAGCCATTTGGGTAACACTCGTTATTTTCTCATGTTCCATTGCTCTCTGCAAGTCAAGATGCCTATTCTAGATGTTGTTGATATCAATGGAGTCGATCACATCAATGAAATCATATATCTATTATGGGTGGGGCTTCCTCATGAATTCTACTCTTCTCTACAATAATATTAGGGATGGTTGGGCTCACCACCTCCTTTCCATCACATTTTACTACCACCAAGTAGATACTAAAAAGTTTCCTTAGATGAATTTTTCCATTTAACTACTTAGGGACCTAAAGAATCAACTAACAGCCACATGAGAGGTCCCCTATGATGCCACTAGTCGATATCCCATTTATAATGAGAAATACTTTTCGAGAAGATATTGGGGCAATCCCAATGATTGTAGTCCTTTTCCATTGTCACTCTTTGTGACTACAACCTAGTGTACTAATTTTCTAGTTGGATATGGTCTATGGGCTCATTTTTTTGTTGCTCGTTCCTTAGGAAATTATATACTTGAGCCATGATTCCATACTACCTAGTATTTTTGTGAATAGTTTTACTATCTGATTTGTTGGTAATATAACAACTATTTCATGAAAACATCATTCCTTCTTACATAATTATTTTTCTTTAAAAGAGGAAATTGACCTACCATATTGAATCGTCATATCTCCAAAGTGTATTTCCTACTTGTATAAAAATAAACTTCAGATACCTTATTGAAATGAACAAAACTAATAGTGACTTCTCCATATATTTCTTCTTGATTCTTAATGCCATATTATGTGTCTTACATCCTACTTGAGGTTTTGTATGAAATTTATATAAAATCCTATCAACTATAGAATATTTTCAATTTTTATGAAATATTAGGTGGAAACCATTTCAATATATATTGCACCTTCTTGGAATCCATCTCCAATCCTATGAGATATCAAAATTCACAGCTATACTAACTCATATATGGAACTCCACTTAATGTTCACATGAATCTTCTATTTGTGAGAAAAATCTAATAGTTCTCCTAGTTGGATCAAGTGATCCTATTAGTCATATAGAATTATTATGTAATTTAGAAACAAAATTTTAAATTTCTAGAAAAATATTCAACACATCATTTATGACTCTCACATATTTGCTTAGAGTGTTATGAAAATGGCATGAAAAACTATTCATATAATCCATCTTGTATCTTAAAAGAAGTTTTCCATTCATCACCCTATATTATTTTTATTTTGTGATATCCACTCTTACAATAAATATTTTTGAGGTATTGTAATTCACTTAAGAAATCCATCAAACCATTTACATGGAAAAATGGAAATCTTTACATGATAGTAGTCTTGTATATGAGTTTATAACTGATTCTGATTCTTGATTCACGTCCTTTCTTTCGAATTAATATTGTAGATAATATGAATGGGATGAGGGACTATGTGATAAACAATTTATCAAGTAAATTTTGTAATTGCTTCTTCATTTCCTCATTTTCCACAAGTTTTAACTTGTAGATGAATCCGATGTGTACAAAATACCTAAAAATCAAAGTAATTTAATGAATAATTCTATACATATGTGTAATGCCCACATTTTCAACACCAAAATACAATAATAAAATTATCGAAATAATTTTTTTTTCTTTAATTACACGCTACACAACACCACATGGGATCCAAATAAAGAAACTCGACATCATGTAGGACACTTACATAAACATGAACCCACTCATACAATAGGATAACATAGGGTACACATCAATGTCTTACTCAAATGACATAAACCAGGAAAATGACCCAATTACAGTAAGAAACATATGATAGGCATACTCCACAACATGGCCTTTTCATGGTTTACATATTCATTACATTTAGGTTTCCATTGTATGACCTTATAACTTTCAACAAAATTAAACACATAAGGTTTAAAATTTCCTATTTTAAAAACTTAAATTACTTTATTTTGTAAACCATTAGTCTTTAATGGAGAATTCACGTTTTGTTCCTTTCTCAAATTCCATTAGTTATCCATAGCTCATTTTTAAAATAAATTCAATCTAAACAACTATGAGTCTCCTAATATTCAATTCTTATGTTAAAGTTTGTATCGAAATTTTTTTAGTTGACTATAATTTTCTGAAGAACACATAACATGGGACCCTTCATTCCTTTCCAACTAGGTTGCATGTTTTTGTTAAACATTTCACCTATAGTGGTTCCTTTAGAATTTTCTCGTTTCTCTTATGGAAATAACTTTATATAGCTTGATTGTGATTAGGAACGTATATACACACATGTACCTTCTAATATTTGACTTAAGGATTTGTTTGAAAGAGTTGAGTTTACTTGGTTTGGAAAATACTCTCGTTATAAGGAGGAAAATTCAAAAGAAGAAAAATTAAGGTTACTAGATCAATAGAAAACCTATCCCGAGTTCATTTCATAACATTGTTTAATACTAACAATAAATTATTTTAATCTTCAAGTTATTACAACCAACTATGTAGGTTAACTAATTAAGTTGTATCATTCTTGATTCACAATCCGTTGTTCCTATTAGGAATTCATATTTTCACAATCATATTGCACATGGAAGAGCACATTACACCTATGTTCCCCTTATAGATATTTTTCCTTGAATCTAAGTGATGAATTTCACATTTCAAACTACTTCTGTTTCATCATCTTAAGGGTTCACTCTCAGTAGAAATGAGTTAATTACATGTTTCAACCATAAATTCTACTTCTGAGTGATCCTAGATTTAATATATTCCTATCTATGCAAAGGGTTCTACTAATTTTTACAAGTCCAACGAGAGTGCAATTTCCTTACTTCACAAGACCTTGGCTACAAATGAATTTATCCCATTCTTAAGTCTACATTTCATTATTTCATTAGCATCGTTGTTTAACTAAATTCATGCATTCATGTGCATCATATACGGTTTTCCAATTTATTAGGTTGTTGTATTATTCATGGAGCTCTACTTAATCACATTCATTTTATGATCACATTTGACATTTTAGCTTGTTTTGACATCGCGCATTGGTCTATAATTTTTGTAGCGAGACATTCCTTAGTTTAATGTTTTTCACCCTTTTACTCACTAAATTTACATGGTTTCTTTGGTTCTGTGTTAACATCATTTTGGAACAAATGAAATTCCTATAACACTTACATAACACTGAGGAATTTAATACTATAAGGAGTACAACCTCACATAAGACAACTCATTTCATTTCTCTTAAACACGCAAGTATTAAGTGTATGTTGCAAGAGAGATATCCCAAATAATCTTAAGCATTAAAAAATCCTCCTAAGGACCTATTTCAATTGTTGGGTAAATACGCAAGTAAATCAAAACGTAGTCTCCACTCACATAATTTAGATCTCATAGGAGATCAATCGTAGGTACAACCACCAAATATCTTTCAAGGATTTGGCCACCCACTAGGGTACCAAGGTAAATTACACACAAGGGGGTAACTTAGTCATGATATGGTAATACCTAAAACACCTAAACATCATCACCTCACTCGTCCCAATATGATAGGTTTCATAACATATGTGCACCACATCATAAAATATCATGGAAATGGTCATTAGTAAGATGTCTTAAGTATGAAGCATAAATATGATTAATGAGATAATAGTATTTTAATAACATGATCAATGTTTTATACCTTGGAAAATAATGAAATCATAGGAGGAAGTACAATAGGCATTATAACTCGTTCTTTTATTTTCGTTAGTTTTGATGAGAGGATATTCTACCTAGAATTTGGGTTGATGATGAGGAAATATACCAATAATTAACATAGCAAAATATTAGGTTAATATCTTTATAACATAGCTATAACATTGAGTACAACTTCACATCCAATTCGAAACTATAAAATATAGCCACATTGGAATTCTCTTTTCAAAATATATAAAGAAAAATTCTTCGAACAAAACTACATATCATTATTCTATGGTAATACATGTATTGCAAGGTGAATATAACATTATAATGAAAACTCATTAATTAAAACACATCACATCCATAAAATTCCTCTTGTTAAGATTACCTAGAACTAATGTTGCATCATTCCTAGGAATGAGTACTTTAAATCCCCTACACTCAAGAAAAAATTCCACACATCCATCATTTCAAACAATCGGAATAGACAACAGAGAGAGATAAAGATAGGAGAGAGAGAAAAAGAGTAAGGGAAGAAGGACAAAAATATAGGATTCATTTTATTTTCAAATCACCGTAACATTCTGTATCTAATTTTCATTTCATTTTAAATCATATACATTTTGTGTTAGGAAATAAGAGATAAAATATGAGGAATAATCCCTACAGAATCACAACGAGAAACTAATATGCAAAAAATATTATAGATCTCAAATAAAAGTGCAGAATAAATAACACAACACATAGAGACAATATGTAACATGGTTCACCCAATTTTGGCTACGTCCACCAAGAATCACTTGCTCATATTTTATTATAAGCCTCCACTCTCTCAATACAATACCCAGATCCGTTTGGAGCTATTCTCAACAAACTCTACATAATTCACACCCGAATTCAAAACACATTTGCAATACATTTTCTTGTCTATGTATCATATGCATAAGACCATATAAATAGAAAATTGCTTAAGCAGTTTGATATAAAACTGTGGGTATCAAAACCATGGGCAAAAACGTGGGTATCAAAACCGTGTGTAAAAAACCATGGGTATCAAAACAATGGTACCAAAAAACCATGGGCCCAAAAATAGCACATAATGGTTACCCATTACCCATGGGTTAATAAACCACCCATGAAAATTTGCTTTGGGGGCTTCACCCCTAAGCCCTCGACCCCACATCATATCGGGACCACCGTAAAAATACCTGAGTGTAACATAGATGGTGTACCAAACTCTAACATAAAAATAGGCTCCACAAACATAACATTTCGACCCATTTACATTTTCAAAACCCAATCAATATTTTCATAATTATATCTAGAGAGAAAGGGTAAGAGAGAGAAAGTATGATTTTATTTTCCTTTCTATTCATCATATCATAATCACATACATTATCAAATTTTCATTTCATTTCCAACCCATGAACATTTATAACTCATTTACATTTTTAGAACCAGTCAAAATATCAGAGTTACTTCTAGAAAGAGAAAAGGGAAGAGAGAGAAACATCATAATTTCCCAAAAACATTCATACAATAATTTGATCAATTCATACTCTATAAAGTGTGGAAACAATATGTACAAGGTTCCATGGTTAGTTAGGAGTCAACAGAACCCTTAGAAGGTGTGTTTAGCTAAAGTTACAATTTTGGTGCAAGTTGGCCAAAACATCTAAAGTGCTCACAAATTGGGCCTTGAAAACACTTGTTTTAAGTTTGAACACAAAGGTTGATGATTCTTATGTACTCTCCCATATACATAGAATTCATCATGTTTGACATAAGTTTATTACGAAGAGTAGAGCTCAAGTTACAAGGGAAACTCCAGGGCCAATTATCGTAATTGCGACAACAACTCTTATCACTCAGCGACCAGTGGGCCCCAAAACCCACTTGCAATCTATTCTCCAAAGGCATTTTCATTGAAATGAAAATGGATTACGATCCTCTTTTGGCGGTCTAGTGATATCTGGAAATGTTTTTAATTTTTGCTCAAACTAAGTGGCAAACGTAGGTGAAACCCGACCACGTTTTACTAAAAAGAACATGTCACTACAAGTGATTGATAAGCTAAGTGGGATTAGAAATTTGACATGCAAGGGTGTTAATTAAGTTCAAACAACTTGGTTAAGTTTCCACATAGTGTCTCATGTTACCGGGGTCATGCAAGGAGTTTCAAGTTTGTGGTATATTTTGGTGTGGCACTCCATGCACATAAATTTCAAGGTCAATTTTTTTGATGTTTGAAAGTTCCAAATGAAGTAAGGTTTTTATCATTGGTTGGAGTTACATTTCCTAATAATTAACATTTAATTTCAAAATGCAAGAAATGATGAAAGTAGAATTTAGTGCAAGTGAATATTTGTAAGAGGAAAACAACATAGTGATTTTCATCCTAGATTTAGGTTGGTGACTTTCATTTTCTTGCGATTTCCCACTACCCTTTTAAAAATCCATTTGTGCATGTCCATCTAGTGTGGTACTTCCGTGAAACCATTTTTTTCCTCCAATAATTACTTTTGGCTTGACACTAAAATCCTTTCAACGAACCATCCTCTATTTATATATTGCAATCATTGCAGTCCATGAGACAACACTTCTTTTAGATATTTTGTCAAATGATTCACTTACTAAGTCTATGTTTTCACATTTTACATACATATCTTCCTGACATTTGTAAATAAAACATCACGTGGACACCTACTGATTACATTTGGTGAACAAAAGAGAAGCTCGATGGGGAGGATTACGTCTTTTCTTTCTAACTGCCAACACCCCACACACTTTCCAAGTAACTAAGTGCCAATCTAAGTGGTGACAACAAAAAGGTGAACTAGAAATCATAAAGGGTCCTTAGGCTTTCCCAAATGAGCCTTCATAGAGATGCGGAAGGTTGGATGTTGGGAAAAGGATGTGGATGTAAATATCTGCTCCTTTCACGTCACCTTGTGGTCAAAATTTCCATTAAGATCTTGTTACTCCACAGACAAAATGTCTCAACATTCATTTGAGTAAATGAACATCCCTACCTACTCTAAAAAAATCCCTTGATGCAACTTAGCTACATTGACATGTACAAATGGGATAAAATACAAAACAAATCCCCCATTCATGTATTAACAGAGGTTAGAAAAATGTATGGTTTCACGTAGAGGAAAGGTGAAAGAGACAAATCTTGGAGAGACATATGCGGGATGGCGGGAAGGTAACACTTAATGTATGAGAAATACAACAACTACTCGAGAATAAAATATAAACAACAGATAAAGACAAATACCAATAAGCTTACAAAGACACGTAGCATAGGTGGTTAGAAGAAGAAGAAGTAAGATCATAACAATTATACCTTACACCTAACTAAAGCTCCTCCTCATTCTAATCATATTTTGTAGACATCAAAAACCATAGCGATAGACAATAGTTTCCTTTCAATTCAAATAAATTTCAATCTTCTTTAGATAGAAATACAAATGCACATTAGTCAATTTGTAAAATTAAAATGAAGAGATATTAGGGATACATATTTATCTCATGAGTAGGGCTGAGTTACCCATCATGGTACTAATTGAGGATAGCTACTTTGGTGAGGTTTTTGTCTAGCACAATCCCTATCACATTCTGTATGTTGCCAATATATTATTACTACTAAATTACAACTTTAACTTGGGTTCCAATGTGGTTACCCTTTGGATCTCGAACATAGTGCTTATATTATTCAACAAAGAAATGATAGGTCTAAAAGGTCATCTAGGATGTGTCGTTCTCCATATTCTATTGAAGCCGCAAAATATGGAAAATTTTCTTGGGAGGTGAGAGCACGGTTTGAGGGGAAAGGGATGTTGATAGTGCTATTGGAGTACAACTTTACACCTATCAATTGGATTGCATTGAAAATGGGGCACTACAATATGTGATTATCGATTCAAACTATCATTATACATGATATATTATACCTCACCTAACATATTGTTTACTTAATGTGAAAGTTCTCATTCCAATCTCATTATGGCCTCCTTCTCCTTCTATACGAGGGTTTGGAAAGATAAAAAAATCAATCTTATTCTTCATATTTTACATAATTTTTTTCCCAAAAAGGTCAACACCTTTATACCCCTTTGAAATTATACACTCACATCCTATTAAGGATTTGAAGTATGCTATGTTCCATTTTTCACCAAGGTGTAACAATTTTTATGGTCATCATACAAAATTTTACTTTCAAACTTCAAATTTTGACAAAGTTACACATCGAGATATTTCCATGGACATTACATCACACATGAATTATCTTCATACTTACCAATCTTAAAAGTCACACTTTATATTTATCATTTATAATAATTAGTATCCCTTTAATTACCAACATTTTTATATGGAATGATATGCATAATCCTCTTAAGACAAAACCTTCCAACCATTTCACTATAAATAATAATATTAATGTTACCATTATCTCTAATGACTTTACCATACTAACTTATAGGCTTGTAAATGGTTATGAATAGATTATTCATCTACATATGTTAATTATCCATTGTAGTTGGATTCAAAAAAATCTTTTCATCATGAGAAATTCTCCACAATCAAAATATTCTATTTGAATTACTTGATGTAATAATTTTTTTATCTATATTCCTGACATGTTTTTCTAGAAAAATTTCTCCACACACCACTATTATTCTATGCATTTAAAAATTTAACACATGATGTATGGTTTCTCCATTATAGAAAAAAATAGAGAATCATCTACCTCTTGTATCCTCTTCCTTGGAATGAATATCTACATCAACTACTTTACACACGGTTTTAATCATGTCAAGAAATCCCATTATTCTTTTACATGTGATTTGGATTATCATTGGGAATTTCTCCAACTATACATAAGAACATTCTTTTCCCCATGCACTTCCTTATCATCTATGGAACCACTTTTATTCATCCTTCTACACTAATTGATATGATTATCCTAAAAAACATAATCTAACCATTCCAAAATCATTTTTAATTGGAATATATAATCCTTTGACATACCTTTATAGTTTCTCTACACCACCTTCTATGTGTTTACTATAGAAAATTGTCACGCATAAAACTCTTTTGTATAGTTCATAATGCCTATATATTTTTATCCCACATTTTCTTTCTTCTTAACATATCTTTATTGGTAATACAAAAGAAATAATTTATTTTTCATCTTGGAAACAATCCTTTACCATGCTTCAACATTATCATTTTATTTTCTCTATCTGTTATTTCGAATATGATCCCATCATAAAGATCCACCTAGCTTGTTATTTTTATAACAATAATAAATCTACTTTAGGTATTGAATGCAATCATAGTCAAAATACTTATCCAATTAAGAGATCAAGTCAATGATATCCTCAAGATATAATCTTGTTGATTAGTTTGAGACATCAATGCTAAAGTTACCTATAATTTTTTAAATAATTGATAGATATATATCTTCATGCTCTTTTGATAACTCTTTATCTATCCCAAATTTCATTTATTCATCATTACTAGAGTCTTCATCTTTAAAAGTGTGCCTTCTTTGATTTTTTTCCTATCTTCAAGTCTTTCATCTAGACCTCTCATTAGATATGCTAAATATGTATCAATTATTGGTCTAATCCCTCCTCCTATCATGAAATACCTATATGTTTCATCCCAATTTTCTCACACATACAACAGTAAAAAATTCCACAACCTACAATGTGTACCCAATATCATAATTAATGGAAGACGCCTACACCTACTTTACACCCAAACTCACAAATATCGAATCTAGACAAATGAAAATCACTAACCTATAATAATTTACATCCCACTCCAAAACAATACTAATGAAAAAAAAAGGTTAGGGGTCTCAATGAAGATATTCATTATACCTTACAACCAAAATGATTCTAGATAAAATGCCTTACACAAGCAAGATCATTGCAAATATTTAAAGAAACAATAAAGGAGTCTTCTATTTATTAACGAAGAAGAATGATCTATTCATGAAAAAATAATTAATCTATTTTGGCATCCTTACAAGGAATATTTTAAAGGAAATCCATGAAAAATAAATCAACTTCTAGAATCTTATTCTTTATATGCTTGTTAACTCACAAGACTTACACATAACTAGAATCAACTCTATCAAATGGAGTAATAACAAAAATCACCTAAGCTACTTATACTCCACTTGTGTAGGACCTTGTTTGATTTTGAATTCTCTTCTAGATATTTTGATCACTTCAAGACTTTTACATGTTCATCAATCTTTCTACTCATATAATATGGTGATAGAAGTAAGTATGCCTTTGTAATTAAAGATACCTTTGCAAAAATTGCTTAACTTGGTAAAATCATCATTGAATCACCTCATATGGTTTCTCGAGTAAATATCCCTTATGGAAACATTATCATTTGATCAAAACATACCAAGAACCTTGATCTTAAAGTTAGTGAAGAAAAGAGATCATGGCCCACATGTTTGGTGCACAAATGGTCAAAGTTTATAAGTCCACAAGAACATAAGATCCATAGGGGGAAAAGTGAAAAGTATTTATAAGGTGAAAAAATTCATAATGTGTGTATGAAATTTACACATGGGTATTCCACAAAAAAATTGCAAGAAATTTTTAATATGATATAAAAAACTACCAAGGCTTCATTCTAAGACTTCCCTATTCTAAGTAAATGTATGCCCAAGTTTTGAAAAGTCATGAAAAGCTATGCAACAATACAAAATTTTATTTAGGTAATTCTAACTCCTTTTTCGTGATGGAAGTTCACAACTTAACTAGATGCTCATGAATCATGTTCCTATTTTTACGAGCTCTATAAGATTTGTATGCCTTTATAGAATTTTCTATGAGTTGTTAGAAAACAAATATCCTTCATTGGAACCATAATAATCCTATCACACCTTGCCAAATCATGATGAACTCGAGAGAGTTAATACGTGCTTCTCAAATTTCTACATTATTATCGAGATCCTTTGAATTTGAGTAGTTTAAGAATAATCACATAATTGTTATATAGTTAATTAAGAATATGATGATCCCTCATCATTTTTATGAATGCAATAAGAAGTAAAATGCTATATGATTATGATTAATTTTCTAAATTCATAAATTCTACTTTTATCATAATAATGCTTTAGAAGTAAATCAATCGTGTTGTTTTTCAAATTCCATTCTAGAAATTTACATGTAATCCTTCATTTTTGTGTTTCTTCTTAATTCTAAAAATTCACATTGTGATTCTTCAATATCTCTATGTTCAAAAATAACTAATACACTTACACATTATTGATATACACGTTAACACACAATAGGTGCCAAAAGATGTCAAAAAGACAAAGAAATCTAGAGGACACCAAACAAATGCTAGAAGACCCCACCAAGTAGGTGACCAAAATGATATTGGTGTGGTTCTGATAGTCTAGAAAAATATACCTTCTATAGTTCAAATAAAGGCCTAAAACAACACAAAAACAAGGAGAAGAGAGAACCAATGAGAGATAAACATGAAGAAGTGGGAGCAAGTAGTGTCAAAATAACAAGGAGAAAAATAAAGTCCAAAGTCAAGAAAATCAAAATAAACCAAAAGGAAGATGCTAAAAATCATATACACTCAAAAGACACATCCCAACAAGATGTTACCATAGAAACGAAAGTTAGTAGACACATTAAAACACTACTATCATACCAATCAACTAGTTGAAAATAGGTGTCTACATTTGGTAGAATATTCATACAATAATTAAAACATAAGTTCACAAAGTGTGGATTATTACGTGACATCTCCCATTAGTGTGAAATATGCAATATAAAACACTTTAGGACTCTTCAAAACTTACAAATAACAAATGACATTCCATTTATGCATGTTCAATTCATAGCTAGTAAAAGTTACTAAATAGTTTAGTTGTAAACTTGTGTTGGTATATGAAATTTTACTCAATTAGGCTTCTTAGTAGACCTTGAAATTTCAGTTGATAACTTCATGTGAAAATAGTACTGAAATTTAAAATACAAGGCATTGATTGCAAGACCCTTTGATTATGCAATAGTTGTAACATCAAAACCAGAAGTATACAAAGAGATGATAACTTACATCTATTCTTAGAAGTATTTTGATGCTTGTTTCTCTAAGTACCTTTTTCTCTCTCTATTTTGTTACTCAAGAGGTGTTTAGAAGCCCTCAAATATTTAGCTTTTAGTTTTTTTCTTATGATCTAAATTAAGTTGTAAAAACAATAATCATTTTATGGAGATATTGGGGTTGCGATTGATAATCCAACAGAGAAAAGTAGTAAAATTGGTGAATGAAAGTGCAACAATGATTTACAATGGGAAATAACACACAATAATATTATATTTTCTATTTATCTACACAACATGTTTGGCTAATATATAGCCAATACAATAGAAGAACTACTTCCTAGAAAATAGGAAGTCAACAAACAACTTACCCGTTTATAATTTTACGGGTACAACAAAACTCTATAATAATATATTGTTGAAACAATATATTATAACAATATGAGTTGTAATACCAACTCAATTACATCACATAATTATAATCTAACTTTAATAATAATGTGAGCACTAATAATATGAAATCCTAACATTCCCCCCCTTAGTGCGAACATGGGAAAACCTTGTTGTACTTGCACCTGCTCATGATTTGGTGATTTTCACAGGATGATCACAAACCTCAAGGATGGTTTTGCAAACGGTTGACCACAAACCGAGAATGGTGGTTTTGCAATTGGTTTACCACAAACCACAAGGTGATGGTTTTGCGAATGGATTACCAACAACCAAGAATGGTGGTTTTCTATTGGTTTACCACAAACCACAAATGAAGGTTTTCAAGTGGTTTACCTACAACCACATCATGATATGCAAAATACTATTCTCACTCTCATCACATCTCACTACAGGGAATAACATAGGAAATTCTTCTGAAATCTACTGCTCATACATACATAGAAAAAAATGACATAATGGAAATGGAACATTGGATCATGTTCCCCCTCAATGTGAAATTTTCACTTATTGAAAATTGAAAATTATACCACACTGGAAGCACTAAAATCAAACTACACACACACATGTCACCAAAGCTGGTATGTGGCCCCATCGTTGGCAACTAACGAGAGGTCGCTGAGTGACCTCCAACCTCCGTTTGCCTCCATCCTCCAGTCTCATGTCGCTAGGCTTCAGAAATTTGGCTTCGAGGCTCAATAGTTGTCAGGACATCGGGTAACACCAAAATTCATCCGTA
The DNA here is from genome assembly GCA_018340775.1 of Taxus wallichiana var. yunnanensis. NCBI lineage: Eukaryota > Viridiplantae > Streptophyta > Pinopsida > Cupressales > Taxaceae > Taxus > Taxus wallichiana. Next base: position 743,007,002 of record CM031243.1, read on the forward strand.
AGGTAAAATGTTATTAATTTTTACAACACTTTTGACAACACAAAAAAGACAAGAATACTACTTATGAGACATAAGACAACTCAACTCTTTTGACAACTTTATACTAATAATGACTATTGACTATAGTCATATCTTATTGAAGGACTTTTATTTTTGACGCAACGACTCTTTTACAATACATTCTTTTTTGACGATAATGACAAACGATAACTTTATTATTGCTTTGACATACAAATAAATGACCAAAGATAATATTTGAATATTTAAAAAGTAATCAGACATTACTTTTTACTATAACACTTGATTTTAATTGACTATCTAATGAACACAATGAATAACTATGACTTCAAAACAAACTTATTAATACAACAAAAAAATGACCACGTAAGTGAATATACTAATGATCATTATAAAAAAACTTTAACCTGGACAAAGCATAAATGACACCTAGACTTCAATTTGTGACAAGAGATGCAAAACTAATTACAAATCTATGGACTCGAGACAAGGAAAAGCTAAAACATTAATACTTTACTTAAACTATGACTTACAAAGTAAGACTAATCGACTGCAATACCTATATACGACCTAAAGACATCGACTCAATCTTGAATACAATTATAATTTTACCTATTGACTAATAAAACCGTATACTCTACACGTGATCCATGGATAAAATAAAAATCTTAATACCATTGTATTGAGCTCGCCAATGTTAGAATTGTTCCACATGATCTATGTTGAAGGGAATCCGCGCAGGGTACTTCACAATGGTCGACCAAAAACAACAAATGATATCTTCCAACCGGCACGGTTATTTGTGACAGATCGAAGCAATCACTCAAGTTTTTATTCGAATGGATACATAAAAAGAAATCAAATGCCATATACTATTAAAAACCATCGCCAATCTGTGCCAAAATTTGATGTTGTTTTACTTCGGATTTCTTGCTGAGAGAGACGTCTTGACAATACACGCAATCTACCTGACTGAATATGTAATTGCAATGAACTTGTCTAATTGAAAGAGGAAATGACAACGAACTTGCAAAATATTGGAACCTCCAATGTACATACGAGATGTGCCATGAAGGAGATGCTATTGATAGTTCATGGAGCAGTCCAATGACGAGTGTCCTCTTAGATTCTTCGACCACAACTATGATTTGACTGAACAATCTATTCACTCGATATTAGCTTGATAGAATCCAATGTGTTTGCTTCTACAACTTAATGAGCATCTAGACGCCTTTTCTTTCAGAACAGATTAAAATTGTATACGGGCATTCCAAACTATGACAAAGAATGAAGAAACTATAATCTTTTATCACTTGGAGCAATTCAAATTTCATGTCATTGCTCCTTTTAATTCTCAAACAACCATCATGCTAAGGAAAAATGTCACTCTGGTACCAAATGAAAGTGCAACAACAGATTTACACAGAAATAACACACAATAATATTATATTTTCTATATATCTCGCACAACATGTTTGGCTAATATATAGCCAATACAATAGAAGAACTACTTCCTAGAAAATAGGAAGTCAACAAACAACTTACCCATTTATAATTTTATAGGTACAACAAAACTCTATAATAATATATTGTTGAAACAATATATTATAACAATATGAGTTGTAATACCAACTCAATTACATCACATAATTATAATCTAACTTTAATAATAATGTGAGCACTAATAATATGAAATCCTAACAGTAAATCTGTGATAAAACCGAGAAATCTTATGGAGACTGTGGTACCGGTTTACGCTTGGTCCAGGGAAACGAATTGCTTATGGGATTTGGGCCGGTGGGGACTTCATGCAGATTAAGCCTTGGGAGATTTGTACTTCCATCCCTCCATCCCTTCAAAAAATGAGTCATTTAATTCTTCTTAGTAAATTCTTGCAAAAGGCCATACAACAAGAATAATATACGCTTTTGCAGTAAATTGTAAGAGAACTAACAACTTAATAATGACAAAATATCTACCTGCGATGTAGAAATAATGTTCACCTTTAGTGGGATACTGAATAATGCACTTGGTGTATCTTTCTGCACTAAAACTGAAAACAAATATCATTAGTAGAGAGGTTTAGGGTTTCTGATACAAAAATGAGTAGAATAAAAACACGCAAACATATTTATGATGGAGAGACACACTTGTTGAAAAGAAGAAGATGAAGAGAGTTACAATCAATTTTCTAGTGGTAATGCTTTAATGAAATGTTTGTAAAAGGAATAACGTTTGGAATCATGAATACTAAATATTCGACTCTAAATAAGTCTATCTACATATTATACTGTATTTATTGCAAAAAAATAGATTTAATTGTAATGGTCTCCATCGTCACACCTTTTTTTACCATACCCATCTCCTTCCAATTGTTTGATACCTGTCTAAATATAAAGAATTAAATCTCTATTGACCTAAATACAGAAAATTGAGACGCCTAAGGTTAAGATGTAAATTGAAAATAAATAAATCATTCAAAGCTTTTAAAGGATAATCTAAGAAACTTTCAGATGAACTATGGATATTTTTGGGTGTGGAAAAGAATTTACAATGAAATATGGACCACTTAGCACTCGATATGAATGGCTGGGTATTTTAATATTTTTCTGTAGCCAATGTGGATTGAATCTCTAAATATAACTCAAGCTCCTTTTTCTCTTTGTTTGCTATGATTTTAAGCAGGTGATGCACATTGTACTTTGTTTGATATAATAAATAAAATCATTCAAAGCTTTTAAAGGATAATCTAAGAAACTTTCAGATGAACTATGGATATTTTTTTGTGTGGAAAAGAATTTACAATCAAATATAGACCACTTAGCACTCGACATGAATGGTTGGCTATTTTAATATTTTTCTGTGGTCAATGGGGATTGAATCTCTAAACATAACTCAAGTCCTCTTTCTCTTTGTTTGATATGATTTTGAGCAGGTGATGTAGGTTTAACACTTGCTAGTTCTAATGTCGACTATCATGGCATATTCACATTGTAGTTATATTTGATATGCATGGCATATTAAACATTTGGAGTTTCATTAATATGGAAAAGATAGTAGAAGGTAGGCTTAGAATTTCAATTTATCGGTGCCTGTCAAATCAAAATTTGTTGACATTTTAGTTTATTCAACCGACTGTAAATTTCAATTTTTTCTATGCATAATTTTATGATCCTTCATATATATTCAAAAAATTATACATTTCTATAAATTTTCAACCAGTAATGTAACTATCTAGAGCTTTAATTTTTTTAACTAATAATATATCATTAAAATAACAAAAACAGGTCCAGAACCTGTCCATTTCCAGTCCTAGTAGAGGGGTCCATTGTTGAAATCTACTCCTGCATATCAACCCTAATTTCCATAGGCCATATGTCCAATAACACCTAATTTGCATCACCCAAATGAATCTTTGACCAATCCTTTAATCTTCTTGTCTTATTGGACAAGTCCTCCCTCCTTCGACAGGTCAAGGACATAAACGTCCTAAAACCACAAGCTTTAGTGTCGCTCAAAGATAAAGTTAAATTTGTAGACAGCAGGTCACGGGTTCAATTTTGGTTGATCCCATCACGCAGCTAAAAAATTTAGTGCGAAATATTAGAAAACAAATAAGAAACAAAAACACAGATAAGATTTTGTGCATAACACATTGTTCTAAAACCTCCTGGTCGGTTGATAGATGAATTTTTCATTCACCTAAATCTGTCAGATTTACATGTAAACTTATATAATTTGTCTTGTTCTGATATTAAAAGCAGAGATGCTAACAGATCTGTATAACTCAACTGTTTTCAATTCAAAAATGTTCTAAACAACTTATGATAACTTGAATGCAATTAAATTCGTTAGTATTCGTTAGTCATACCTTTGGGCTTACGAGAAGAGCAGCTGCAAGGGCTCATATGTATAATAATCAAGAGACCAACCACGAGAAATGCCATTTTTCTACAGAAGCATCCCATCTCTGAACGTTCCTCGCCCAATCTTTTTCAAATGAAAAGCATAGAAATCTTGCATTAAAATTCTGGCTTTCTAGTGTTTTGGAGGGCTCGTGGAGCGGGAACAGAATGTAAAATGTGGTCTGGCCGAGGTTGCAGAAAATGAGGACGTAGAAAAGGCCATGCAGATAAAGGTAGTGCAGCAATCGCGAGGAAATAGGGATCCCTGAGGCAGACAAGGATGTGAGAAATGCATGGAAGGCTGTCGTGCAAGTGCGCAACAGGGCGAAGGTGATGCCTCCAAAGCCCGCAAGGGCGGCGCATGTTCTCAAAAGTCAACGTCTTCTTCATTTCTCCACGCCCTTCTCTACTATTTCCTATTCTAATTTCATGGTTGTCATGACAGGGCTAGGGTATTCTGGGCCTTATCTTCACCTTGTTCGAGGAGATCAGGTGGGTGATGTGGATTGTAAATTGTGGGCGTAGTTACAAACAATGTTTGGGTGTGGTGTTCATGGTATGAGAATGACTGTAGGACTTCTTTTTTAAACGGTGCCTATTTGAACGTTGTTCCTATGTCCATTGTTTGAAGAGAATACGGACAACTAAGCAGTGCACATCTAGCTAATATGCTACAATTGTATCTAGATCTTTTTACATGGGGTCTATGTATGAAGTTCTACACACCTAAGTTTGGTAAGTGACTTGTGAATTCCTATGGTGCTAGTGCATTTATGTGTTTTTCATCTTATTAGTGCAAATTATGATTTATTAGTGTGTGTTTGTTTCATTTGCTTGATTGTTGTCGATATTTATGTGTTTGTTTGTTCCTCTTTTATGTTTATCTTTCTCTTATTGATTGTTTGATCTACTTTGTTCAATCCCGACTTCTTTATTTTATATTCTCTCTCCTTTCTATGTTTTCATGATGTTCGAGTTGTTTCCTAGAACCGTAGCAAGATGCTTTCTTCTTGATCTTCTCGGTTGTTTTCTAAAAATGTAGTAGTACAATTTATCTCAACATTATAGGTTGTTCTCCGAACCGTAGCAATATGGATGTGGTCAACCACAACCGTACACAACTACAATTCTTATCATGTGCTTGGACGTTCTTTCTAATCCTTGTTTCAAGTACCTCGAGTCTCTTATCATCTTTTATCATTTCTCCTACCCATTGTGTATCGACGTGCAAGAAAATAAGGTCCTAATTTGAATTGAACAAGACTATAAATACATAACTACATTATTTTATTTAGGAAAATCAATTTTAGATAATAGTGATTTATTGATATTGTAAGAGGAATTTATTTATGTATTTTTAAGAGCATAGAAATGCCAAAAGAAAGATTCAAGTATTTAGAATAGAGCATATATCATTTACTATTTATTGCATTTTCATCCACTTAGAGGATAAATTTCTACACTTGCATCATATTAGAATTTATGTTGGACTCCATTATGTGTTGCTTTTTAGATATATTCCCAAAAGGGGTTTGATTGAGATCATCTCCTTAATCGACACCCCATTTTTCTATTTTGCAAGGTTTTGATGGATGATGCAGGTTACGAGTTTCAAATCCTTAGCGTATGCTTCAGGACATTTGTCAATCATTAGAAGTTGGCCTTCCACACTCGGGCCCCTTCCAATGAGCGTTAAACAACCCCGGACCAATTCTTTACGCTTTTCCTTGTAAACTCACTTTGGCACAAAAAGTGGCATGCGATCGAATGCTCTCCATTGAGGACCTGCATGAAGTTGCCATGTAAATGGCTAATGGTAAAGCTCCCGAGTGTGATGGCTTTCGTTGTGAGTTCTATAAATTTCTCTAGGATAGGGTTGGCTGTATCTTCATCGAGTTTTACGTTGAAGGTTTTCAAAACTAGTAATTGGGAATGTGCATCAATAAAGGGAACATCAAATTCATCCCTAAATCTGGCGACCCTGAGCAGATTACTAATCGAAGGCCTATCACTTTGCTTAATGTTTCATATAAGATCATCGCCAAGGCCCTTGTTATTTAGTTGTGTCATATCCTTCCGGACATAATCCAAACAAAGAAATTTGGGTTTATCTAAGGGTGTTTCATTCTTGAGAATATCATTTTTTTCCTCGGAAGGCATGGAATGAGATCGCAAATCTAACCAATATACCATGTTCATTAAAATTGATTTTGAAAAAGCTTATGACCGGATTGAATGGCCATTTATTCTTACCATGTTGCAGGCCTTGGGTTTTGGCCCTACTTTTATTCAGTCGGTCTGCATGTTGTTCGCTAATGCCTCTACCCAAATCACCATTAATGGCCACAGTTCTAAGCCTTTCAGCCTTTTTCATTCTATCCGCCATGGTTTCCCACTAGCTTCTACACTATATGTTCTCGCGGCGAAGATTTTAGCTATCTCCTTACAAATGCCAAATCTCAAGGGATTGTAAGGGGGATTTCGATTCCTTCATGGAAGGATAGCAATTTCTTAGTGGTCACTTTGTAGATGACTCCTTTCTCACCCTCATCGAGGAGGAAAGCAACATTCGCAATGCCATGAATTTCTTGGATATCTTCTGCTTAGATTCTAGTTCTTCCATTCAATGGCAAAAAATGTAGTGTTATAGGAAATTATTCCTTCATGCACCTCCTTGGTTGGCCTCTTCCGACTAGAAACATTTTAGCCATGGTGAGGTGTTTTAGTTTCTTTGTATTCCCTTTTCCTTCTAGGATTCTCCTATGGAGATTTGCGGTATACGATTTAACCGCTTGCTAAGAAAATGGAATATTGGATTACCAAACCTCTCTCATTAGTGGGGAAATTCCAAGTGTGTTCTAAAATCCTTACAGCCATGCATGTGTACTATTCATCTTGTTGGGTGCCATCCAAAGCCTCTGCACAAAAATTGGAAAAGCTTCTAAAAGACTTTCTATAGACTAACACTTCATTTAGAAAATATTATCACCGAGTTTCTTGTGAAACATGTTGCCTTCTTTGTAAATCTGGAGGGATGGGTCTCATAGACATCCTCCGACAAGGGCAGGAAATTTGTGCGAAATGGATTATATGATGTATCAAAGGTCAAGAAGCTTGGAAAGTGTTGTTGCGACATGGTATTGCTGAGGGCTCCCCTTATGGCCGTCCCACCTAGAAAGGCCTAGGGTTTTTCAATCTTCTCATTGCTCCTGTGCCTATTAAAGTTGTTGGCACCTTTGTGCTTAAAAGTATTTGGAAAGCATGGGAACATATCAAACCATGGCTCCAATGGAAAGGAAATGGCTTTCACAATGGCCTTTCCTTCAACCAACAATCCTTGTGGTGGTCACCTATCATTCAAGTCCAAGATCAGTGTCTTGTAGAAGTCCCTAGAATTACGATGCTCAAACTCTTCAAGTATGGAATTCATTCTATTCAAAATATTTTTTGTAAGCACACTCACTCTTGGTACTCTTGGCATGAGCTTCGTGCTAGATACCAACTCACCACCCTAGATTATGTCAAGATAGATGAAATCATTGGGGAAAACCTTGATTCTATGTTGCATAAGTTTTTGAGCTTCTATTTTGTTCATGGTGGATCGATGGAAGTGGTATGTGGACACACCTTTTCAAAATTATACGGCCAACAAGGGCTACAGGTTGGCTCTCACCACATTTTCCCATGGTTGAAAAACTCAACTCTAGGTGGGGGCTTCATTCTTCTCCTTCTTATTGGAGAAGGAGGTTTGACATCATCCTGTCCGCCCTTTGTGTGGAGCCTAAGACTACACATTTTTGTGATGCATTTTACATCAGGGCCTTCTTATTGACACTCATTTGGTTCAAATTGGTTTCTATAATATGAAATACCCCTTATGTGGGCACCTAGAAACTCTTCTACATTTTTTTTGGTATTTTCCCAAAGCCCAATGGGCCTAGAATTGGATTCATTCATTCTTTCTCCTCTTAGGCCGAGTGTTTCACTTGGCACCATATTATTTTAGGAGATAGCCCTAGATCTCCTCTTATGTTAACCCATATTTGGAATGCTTTCAGAGGGGAAATTATGTTTTCATTATGGAAATAACTAAATACGTTTTTGTTTGTCAATACTAAGGTTGATCACCATTTTTACATTTATAATAAATTGATGGTTATCTCTAATGTGCTACTACTGATTTAATTCTAGGCTAATAAAGTGGCCCGGAGGTGGAGAATTTGTAAACTCTTATGTGGCTTAGGGTTACACTTAATGTAATGTTGCTCACGAGCCACCTTCTTCATCTAAGAACTCTCCACCTCACGGTGGCCATCCCCGTGGAGGTCTCTGCAGAGTCGCTCCTAGTGACACTCTTTCAAATGTGCTCACTTTGGTCTCCACACAATGAACCATAGAGCCACTCTCCATCTCTTTAACGGGGTGGGGCTCCCCACACTAGCTTTCCTACTCATTTGGGGCTCACTCGCTGCATTCAAATCCAAGTACCAAGGATGGGTGGATTCTTCCATCTCTGCCTCCACCATCTAACAAGTTTCCCCAATTAGCTATGGTCATTTCCCTCACTCGGGATATCGTTGAGCAAGAAGAAGGCCCCTCGGGCACGCGATGGGAATTTTTAGACTCTAGCAAGGATATTCGGGATGTGGGTGGCTAGATGATCGTGATCACCCATCCATTGACATGTTTTCTACTACTATTTAGTCTCATATCTATTTTTTATGATGTAATGCTTTGATTCTTTCCTAGGTGCTTCTTAATGTGTTTGTTTTCTCATGGTTTTGGGCGTGTTCTCATACTTTCTGCTTTTTTTGGAAAAATCTTGTATCATGTTCTATTTAATATAATAAACATATAATATAAGATTGTTTCCATAAAAAAACTAGGGTTGTAAGGAAGGAGAGTGATTTCTCGGTGACTTACAATGATTTCTAGAAAACTAAGTGAGAATTTTAGGTATGACGTCAACCGTGGTTTCCATTTCAGATTCACAATTTTAGTGAGTTCTTAGAACTATATCAATAAAAAAATTTATTAAAGGAGTGCTACAATTCTATTTTAGTTTCTCTATTGTGCCCAATTATTATGGGGTGTATTTTACCTTTTTTATCTTAGCCAATTTTCAGCTTCCTATTAGTCTCACAATCATATCATCATAAATAACCACATTATATCACTCTAACATCCTAAATATCTAGTGTTTTCAATCACTTTAATTATTTTTAATATCTTATATTTCAAGTAAGCTCTTATTATTGTTACTAGGTAAATTTTTTAGGTTCTTATTAATAGGAATTAAATTGAATTAATTTTTCTTGTTTTAGTAAATATTGAGGATAACCCCTTTCTACATTTACATTTTTGTTTACTTGAATTTTCTTGCAAGTACAACCTAGGGTTCTACATTTTGGTGAACCCAAAACAACTTGCACCTAACCTTAGGTTTCTCTCGTAGTGAACCCACCTTACTTTTAATTATTTGGGTATTATATCTCTCCTTATTCAATATATATTTTATTTTTCTAAAACTTGTGTTATTCATTTGTTTAGTTATGTTAGGCTTAGCTATATTGAGAAATATTATTATGATTTTATTCTCAACATGTTATATATCTTATGCCCTATAGATTTATTAGCTCAAAATTGTAGGTACAAGAAGTGCTTGGGTGATTTCCAATATAGTTAATATTATAAGAAATTTCTTTTGATAACATTAGAGCTATTGTGAAAGCAAAAATATTTAATATCAATGGTTTTCATGTCGATAGTAACAATTATACATTCTCTCATTATTGATGTTACTTTGATTGATAATTCATGTTTTTTCCCAATGTTTATCTAATACAAATCTATAAAAGGGAAAAAGTTTCTTCGAATGATCATGAAATAATCCAAAGCTTAGTCAACCTTATAAACCATCTATTGAAAAATAAATTATAACATAATTGTCTTATGTAATACGCTTATAGATGTTTAGTCTCTAATACACAATCAATGGAATACTAGCATATTTACTATATAGGATAATACCTATGATACATAACCTATATATTTGAATTATATTAAATATTATTATACAATTAGGAAACCACATGCTTTACCCAATCATGTAGTAATTTCCAAAATTTATTCACATGGTTCTTCTTTAGGATTCTACTATTAGTATTTAATGCTTATTTTGATTCTCACACTCCTTTGATTGATTCCCATGTAATTCAAGTTCTACCTCCAACTCAATGTCTTGTAACTCCCCAACCTCCACATTTTATTACTCAAAATGCATTTACCACCGATTCATTTCCTAACATTTGTAATATTAATTATTCTACTTAAACATGTCTCCATTTTTTCTTAAATGACCATTATTGTGAATTTTTAAATGGGTTACAAGATAAGACAAAGGGGATATACCAAGTTACAAAAACACCATGTAATGGGGTGATGGAGTTACAAATGAGGGATCCTAATGAAGGTATACCATATATCATGTAAAACATAAATTTAGAGTTGGACTTGATTTAAGAATAAATTCATGCATGAATTACTAAGAAATAGAAAAATATTATTCTTTTGATCAAGTGGGAAAATAATACAAAATTTTGTATAATTCCACTATAAATTTTTGATGCCATTTCGGAAAAAGATTTAAAAATCTATAAGAAAATCGATTCTTATATCTATCTTAGCTAAGCTTGTAGATAATACTAATATTTTATAGAATGAAGATCACTCTAGTGATAATGGATCTTAGAAATTCATTCTATGGATCACACATACTATTTTGTGAGTTTAAAATTGTACTTGATATTTAGATAAAATATGATATCCCTCTCGGGTTAAATATCATGTTCACTACTTATATTTTATTACAAATATTAGTAGCATAAATAAATGTATATTTAGAATTTATAAATATTCCCTTAAGAATATGCCTCAATCTATCATATCGTCATCAATTTTATTATTCCAATTAAGAAATTTATCTCTCATTGGGGCATCTCCACTCAATTAATATTTTCTAAGTTACTAAGTTTCCTCATAGGAAAAAAATGGATCAAGATGCACATGTTATAATTAATAATAGTTGTAGTAATGGTATTGATGTTGAAACTGTCTCCAAAATCCTCCCATATTTGAAAGGCCCAAGAACCCAACATCATGGAACAAGTTGGGGTTCTTTTGTGGGTGTAAAAAAATAATCATTTTTCAAACTAGAGTAGTGCTAGAGTTAAGAAAGTCTGTAAGAACTAACAATACATATTTGGAACTGTTCAAGACCTTCATGGAACAAAATTAAGCCTTCACCAAAAATTTAAGGATTACTACAATGAAATGAGATAATGTAAATGTTCTCCTACACTATAGATATTTAAAGGTTACATTTGAAAGCAAATTTGGGAATAGAATCCACTAGGATCTGGAATAAAATAAGGTATCGTAGATTTTTCCAAAAAATACATGGAACTAAGATAGGATTTTGTCAATAAAGTAAGGATTTTGTGTAATAGAATAAGGTAGGAAAATGCTTCCATAGAACTATGTATGGTGTAATGTTACTTTGGGATTTTAGAATAGGGAATGATTTATTAGTATAGGGTTTTATTAGATTGCATGGTTCTTCCTAAAAATGTATTTATCTTGGTTAGGTGTCATCGAGATAGATGAGAGTTACACTTCTACATATTTTAGGTGGGAGTTACAATTCCCCACTTCCTATTTATACACCTCTTATAAATTTATTTTTATGCATTGAATATACAAGCTATCTTTTGGATCATGTTTGGTTCCTATATCTCGAAACATTAATATATTTTTGTGTTCAAATTTTATCACCAATCAATCCAGCCCACATTCTCACATGGTATCAAAGATCAGGTTGGTAATTGAACATTATTTTTTATGTTATATTTTATTGGAATATTGAATTATTTCAAGATTATTATTATTATAGATCCTCTAATCTCTAAGTATGATATTTTTTTGCATATTTAGATGATATGTAGAATAGAAAGAGTGAAAGAAACAAGTGGTTTGTAGGATAGTATTTATTTTGTATATTTTATGGAGAAATAAACCAAACCATTTTTTCTAGATCATGCCAAAACCATATGATCAATAATAAACTTGAGTATGAAATAAAGAAGGAAAAATCCGATCTTTTAAAGGTTGTTAATAGTAATATTTAGGATATTTAATGGTGATATTTTGTACTATGCAAAAATTGAATTTTATAATAAAATAGAGGGTATTATTTGGCTTGATATATACAATGGTCACATTTATTAGCAAGGATATTCTTCATATCTAACCAAGTGTGACTATAAAAGTTCTAATTGTCATGACCATCACATATTGAGTTTTATTAGGTGATGTACTTGATTTTGGGCATTATACGCATTGTTAGAATAGTTTTTGGGAATACTTCCATGGAGGAATTAGTTCATCTTGGTTTTTATTGTATTCATGTATTGGTTTAGCTATTGGTGCACCTAATTATTACTACATTTTGGTCTATATATATGTAGTTTGAGTTAGTGATGATTTCCATTGGCATGGCTCAAAGTTCTATGTGGGTGCCCTAACCATAACCCTATGAACCTTTCACTTTGTATAGAAGGTTTAATAAGGAGATAAAATCATAATAAGAAAATGCACAAATCACCCTAAAGGTGACTCCATTTTGAAAAGTTTTGAAATTTGGAGAAGTCCACCCCACCATGTTTCCTAGCCTTAGCTCATAGTAACATGATGTTTAGACCCTAGTCATGACCAGACCAAGGGGATTAACTTGATAAGCATGAATATTTTTTCAAAGGCATAGGACAAAGGATTGAAACTTACAAGTGTAACTAACTTTTGAAAGCCATAAATTTCTACTATAAAATCTATTTACGGTGTTGTTTTCTTAAAGAGTGTATTATTTAAATTGTTTGTAGTCTTACTACTCAATTTCATTATTTGACATGTATTAGATAATTTTAGGACTTAAATAAATGTATTCATAATATATCACAATGTTCCATATCTTGTTGATGGGTTGGGAGTGGCGTGGTCAAGTCAAATGGTTGTGTACTAGCCCATTCGGTTTCAAATACCCTCGAGGCATGATCCTCCTTGGAGGTGGTTTCACCACTAGATGTGGCATATCTACTCATTGCTGATGCATCATGTTGGTTCTTAACTCACTACAGGTTGGTAGCATTTTGGTTCTAACTCACTCTGGTTGTTGTTTCACTCATTGTTGTTCTTGGTTAAGGCTTCACCGTCAATTTCTACTTCACTCTCTATTGTCATTTGACCTGCACTTTTTCTCTCACTAGTTGCTGATTCACTCACTATAGTTGTTGGGCATTGCTTCTTTAATTTTGTTGATAGTTTCTTCTTCACTCGATCTTATCATTCATTACTTCTTCTCTCGCTGCGGTCATTATCGTTGGTCACCGCATCATCAATTTGGTTTCATGGTTTCTTCAATCAGATTCATAATGGTGGTCCCCCTCATTGTAACCAAGGTTTTCGATCCTCTATAAAACAAATACTCATAAAATGTACAAGGATATGGGTCCTTTTAACACCCTTAACAATTCACCCAATTTTAGAAAACATTGTGCCATGTATCTAAGGGGTATTGTAATAAAGAACTATGGTCAAGTTCAATTTCGGGGACTTCATCACGTGTTTTGGTATTAAATTCCATCATTATGTTGTTCAACTAAATTTAGAGAACTATTTATCCTGGAAACAAGGGATACAAGACCATTGCATATTACATAATCTAACTCCCTATCTTCTTGGAATCATTATTGATCTTCTTGAATATATTCAAAATATTAAGTGGTTGAAAAAAGTGATAGGTCTACCAACTAATATGTGTCACTAATCTTTAGGATGTTCTCCTTCATCTTGCATACACTAATTGGTATTTTATCACTTGGAAATTTATCCAAGTTGTGTGGAGACCATGATTTTCCATCTAAAGTGATGTTTCCTTAGATAACAATTATTAAGTGGAATATAATAAGAAAAGTACCAATCCTCCACCAACTTCGACACCCCATCTAAAGTTGATGACATTTCTTTTGTACATGTTTCTACTTTAGATTGCAAATTTCACTTATTTGATAATTTTCAATGATTCTTTACATTATTTACAATATGATCATCACATTCCTCCTGTACCAATTTCTACTTCAAATTATAGAGTCCATACTTTAAGATATTCAAGTTATTACTTCTAGAAATATAATGATGCTCCTTCTATACCTTACTAATTTATAGTAAAAGTTTCTTCTTTGAGATCATGTACTAATTATTTAATGGGATATTAAATTTTCTCATGTATCTATTATTAGTTTAGAGTGTTGAATTGCTTCTTCGAGGTCTCATAGTGATTATTTGCAACATGATCATTTATGTCTTATGGATTCCCTCATGAGGACAAATACCTTCTAGGAGTTATTATTATTTTGTATAGCTCCACATTTTAAATCTAAATGACACCATTAATGACCTTATTCTCCTCTTTAAAGATATCCCTCCACCACTTGTTATTTCATAAGAGATCATAGTTGATTCCTTGAGGACTTCTAATAATTCTATATAGCAAGGTTTTTCATGTCTACAAGGTCCACTTCATTAGTGGGTATACTTACCATACATTTCATATTTGTTTTTGAATCTCACCTTTTAGATTTTGGTTACAATATTGAGGATATTTTTTCCTTTTGCTGTCAAATTTGAAAAAAAATATTTTTTCTAATTCTTTGGATGTTTTTTCTCTACCACTACATGCTTACATGGTGACAGAACCTATTATACTTAAATCCTATTCTTAAAATCCATCATCATTAATGTTGACACCTTCTATTGGAGTACTTAGTTTTGGTTCATCTCTCATATCAATATTAGGATCCATTTTGAGTCTTATTTGGTACTAATTTTATTCATTAGTACTTGTCATAGTTTAGCATTAGTTTTGTTGAGCAATATCTGGAGATATGTTTTACCTTTTCCTTTGAACCATAGTATTTTAGTGTAGCATCTAACATTCCTTATTGGGATTAAAAATTCATTGAATCATGTATTGAAATTAGGACTCTTCATTTCTAGGATCTATTACGAGTTCATGAGGCCTCATCTTATGGGGGTTAGATAGTCCTCTCCATTCTTTCTCTATATCTCTTTATTTATAGGGGGATCCTCAATATTTTCTAAGGGGATTAATTACTGAGGGATATTTTATAGGTTCTTCTCTTTTATTACTTTTGGGAATGAGTTATTCTAATGGGTTGTCTTCTTTTATATAGTTTATTAAGTATTCACTACGCACTTGGGTTCTTCATCAAGCCCATTTCTTCAAATCACCTAACCTATGCCTAAGAGGGGTATTAGATTATGTTTCTACTCCATTACATGGTTCTTCCTACACGTTTATTTATATTTATTAAGTGTTTTTAATGTGTTTTCATTGATTTCAAATGAGTAATTGATAGAGAGCCATTAATGAAAAAGTTTAAAGGATCGGTGTTTGAGCATGATTGATAGGTGTCTCCTAGACCTTGTTCTTGGTCATTGGTAACAAAATGAAGCATGATGGAGCCAAGAGGAGCATAAAAAGAAATGAGGATGGTTTTTAAATTATTTATTCTTGTTCATAGAGTGTGGAGAGACTCACATCAGTCTCAATATGCACACACATCGTTTGGTCATGTGTTATAGGTATATACTTAGACCTAGTCTTGGTAAGAAATTAGAAAATAGTGCATGAATATTAGTCAAGTTAGCCCATGTAGGATTCAAGTAGGTAATTAGTGCTATTTTTATATTGTAGAGGCTTCAAGAAGGTAATTCAAAGTGCTATTTTAGGGATTAAACATGGTTGAGGGTTTAGACCTAGACCTAACATTTATGTCTTAAAGGAATAATAAGGCATACTGATATTTTTTGATTAAGTGAGATTTTGTAAGCATGATGATAGGTAATACACATTATTATAATCATGTAGATATGTTTTTAATTATTTCATGAGTGGTTATAGTGTTGGTTCTCCTTATCATGACATAAATAAGGAAAAACCCCAAGGTTTAGTTACTCAAAAGAGATAGGTTGAATATTTGTAGAATTTTATCGAGCATGATGATGAGTGGAAATGGTGTAAGAGGTTGATACAATGCTGAGGACAAAATTTTAGAAAAAAGTTCCAAAGGTGAATTAATAAATGTAACTTTGAGTCCTATCAAGTTTCTAGCTTTAGTGTTGACTTTGATTTTGTCATTGAAAGTTAAACATTTGAAATGGTGGCCTAAGCATTTCAAAAATGTTCAGGAATTTATTGTAGAAAATTTCAAGTAGAATGATTTAAAATTATGGTCTATGTTTTATGAATGAACGTTAAGAACCTAAATAGGTTCCAAACCCTCTTAAAACCCTTCTCTGAAAGTGATTGGGAAGAATTTAAGAATATTGGCAAAAATTACTTGAATGAGATATGTTATTGATTTGGTAATATAGAGGACTCATCCTACTTCAATTTGGTGGTGGTGTCATTCTCTCATGAAAGTTGGGAAGGTACTACAATGTGCTTGTTTTTAAGAGATTTGTATGTAAAATCATGAGATGAAAGATTCATGGTAAAAGGATTAGGTTAGGAGAAATATTGGAATGTTATCTAAATTCTTAGAAGATGTTTCAGGTATTTACTTTTCAAAATTTGAGTTAACAATGTCATCCAATATGTTGTATTGTTAATGGTTATAAGATACACAATAAGCCACATTAGCTTCAAGAAAATTTGATGTGACAACATATTATTGAAGTTCAATATGAACATGGAAGGTTGATAGAGGTACAATATGACCTATAAAAAATCATGAAATGATCAGGTGAAGTGGTTTTAGGTATAAGTTCAAATGGTCTAAAATTGTCTCATTAGTCCTATCAATAAGGCCTGAGAAACAAGAGTACAAGTGTGATTTTCTCCTCATAACATATACAAGTGAGTACTTGAAGTTTAAGTTTATGACCCTAGGAAAGTGTTCCAATAATTTTTTTACATGAAATTATGTTTTGTAGTGGTGAAAGAGACATACGAAAGACTTGTTTTTGTGTTTTAAAAACCAGTATGAGCAGTCTACGAAATGCATGCATATCTAAGCCATATACCTTGAAATGATGAAAGATTATGATATGATGAGTTGATTAAGGATCATGTATTTACAAAAATATGAATTTGGAGCCATCAACAGGTTTTTAGTGCATGTACCAACTCACTTTGTCAAGACTAGTTTTATGAGTATGTAAACCCTTGAGAGACCTTGATCTAATTTGCATTACATGGATAACATGAAGATGATAGTGATACTACAAGTCTGTGGTTTTGTTGTAAAAATATTTAGTATTAATTTCTCTTAAATAATTTACATGACATGAGTTTATAATTCTCTTCATGCACCTAAGTTGAAGATCAGTATTGTAAAGCTTATACATCTAGTTATGCAATTGAACTCTAATGAAGACTTGAAAGTTGAATGATGAGTTTTTAAGATTGGTATTGATGTAGAAGAAAATGAAAGGTTATTTTTAATGTATGAATTCCCCCTAATACTTGTTACCTATTATCATTAGCTATAATACTAATAATATACGTTGAAGAAGAGGACAAGAATGGAACAACAATTACGAGATAAGAGTATGTAGATGTCAATATGGAATCTTATTGGCTGCTTTAGGAGGGTTGTGAGTTTAGTAAGGTTTTTCAGAACCTAATAAGAGTATGAAGTGTCTTTACAGTTCATATAAGGTATATACCAACAACAAACACACTTGCAAAGCTAATAATTGCACTATGATATTTTTTTAGATAATGTCATTTTAACTCTTGTATGAGTTGAATGGTAAAAAATATGAAGGGTTGAATGTGTAAGGAAGGTGAAGTGTAAGAGAATGTATTTATAATGTATTATTATGAATTATTTTATATGAAAATTATCTTTTGGAGGACCAAAAGTGTGATGTTCATACTTATGTGTGTGAGAGAGAAAAAAAGTGTTTAAAAGGAGATGTCTTAAAGGAAGTATGAGGTGAGTCATGAGATGATAAGTATTCTAAAATGAGAGAGGAGAGAGATGATCCTATTCATGGTATGAATTAGGTACAAATAGGTGTGTGTAAGAGAGGACCTAAATACTATGGTTACAACAAAGTATGAAGTGATGACAAAATATGTGAGTCAAGGTGAGTGAAGAATGGAGATGAAGCAAGAATAGGATCTGAATTAGAGATCGTCATTTTTGTATTAGAAAAAAAAATCAAAGTGATCAAAAATTTGTAAAATTATAAGTAGATACTTAGAAAAGTAGTGATTTGTTGCTTCCTTGTAAGTTATAGCTAGCAAAAGGTAAAGTTGTAGGTTGGTGATTTTTTTGAATTTATAGCTTCCATGCAAGGAAAATATTGCAAAATTTCAAGAAGAAGCTTGACTAAATTATTGGAGTCATTGCCTCAAGTTGAGTGGATTATCAAAACTTAAAATCTTTGTAACATTTATAGGACAATTGTCAAAACTACTACATTGATTTTAGTGGGTTTTTCTCCCTTTAAGGTTTTCCCACATTAAACATTGTCTCCATGTGTACTTGCAAGTTATTTGGTTTTGTTTGAATGTAATTGTTGTCTCATGATAAATGTTTATTAATATTAAATTGTTTACTAGGTGTTTGAAATATTGTCAAAGCTTTTAGAAGCAATGATTCAACCCTCCCGTATCGTTCTTGTGTTTTCCAACAATTGGTATCAGATCCAAGTCCTTTGGAGAAATCCTAATATCTTGAAGGAGATCTAAGAAGCACTAGCATTTTTAATGTGTCTAAATAAGTTCTAAAAGGGAAGTTTGAGAATTTCGAGTCTCGATTGATGAATTAAAAAAGGAAATCAATTATATGAAAGTTGAGCATGGTCAATCCATCAAGGAGATGGAATCATAGCTAAGAATGTGTAAAAATACCTAAATCTAAAGAATATGATTGTCCCAGGACATGAAGAAGAATTGAGAGTCTTAAAAGATGAATTATAAGAAGTAAATGACATGTTGAAGATGTATGGAAAGATTTAAAAGATATCTAAAGTTCGTGTTGGAATTTTGGAGAGTTAAAGAGTAACAGGTGACAAGACATGACTAGGCTTTAAAGGAGAACCTATGGATAAGTGTGAAGATGATAAGGATGGTCCTAGTATACATGTAAACATGAATAAGGTGAAGGAAAAAAACTCAAGAAGGTATAACTCTGGTAGACAACCTAATGTAATAAGGTATGGTTCTTATTTTAATGGGTATTGATTTACTTGTCATATCTTTCAAAATAGAGCTACAAAGTGTAGGAAGAATGTCAAAAATGATCATCCATCAAGAGATTGCAAAGATGAGTACTCGATGAATATCACTTGTTTCAATTGTCAAGAACAAGCACATAAGTTTCCAAGTACTATTTATATGAACCATCTTGTCAAGTTTGGAAAAATGAAGGAATTAGAGGTAAGAATGCAGTAGTGTGTTATAGTTACAAAAATTTCATATGCATAAGGTTGTTAATCATGATTGTAATCTCAATTCACATCAATCTAGAAGTAAGAACTATGTTGTGCATTACAATTTTCATGAACTTGGGAATTTTACAAATCATTGTCATCTAAATGACAATCCTAGATATAATAGTAAGCATTATGCATTCAAAGGGAAAGAAAAATATGTGTAGAAAGTGAAAAAAAATCCTAAGAGTGAGTCCACGTTGAATTAATGTTTGAGACAATCACTAGAAATAAGGATGGTATAAAGGAGAATAAGTCAAGAAAACCTTAGGAGAGATAAGCTCATGCAAGATATCAAAAACTCTTGATAAGGTTGAGAAGGAAGAAAATAATCTATAGTCACAAAATCACGCACTTACTATTAAATTTATACCGCCGGTATGTTATTTTATATATGGATCTTGCGTAATAAAAGTATTCACTAGTGACCCATACGTTGGTCTTATTGTTAGTTGGTTAATCATCATTAACACTAGTTTGGTTCAGTTGTCACTTTGAGTCGATGCATTTTGGGCATCTTTTACGGAGTATTAGGTGTCATAATTTTCTCAATTACCATCTCCAGTCATATACTAGGGTGCTTAGGGTTATCTTGGGGCACCCCGGGCACCCCAATTCGTGATTTTAGGATCCCTAGTTTTCGTAATTCGTGGTCCTAATTTATTTGTTTGAGGTTGGTCTTTTTTTTACCCTATACATCCCTTAGGTTATAGTTGGTAGTTATGGGTCACTAGTGTTGAAATTTGATCAAGATATCCCTATATAAACATACCATACTCACTACATTATGGGAAGACATCTTACTATTAAGGGAAGCTATCTACTAAGGAAAGGGACTGCATTTGGGCATCTTCTACATTTTCTTCACACAAATATAGGTGGAAAGGGTTTTATTCTTTCTATTCCATCCACCATTTTTGGTTTTACATCTAGTTATTGCCACTAACTTCTACGTCACTCGTGTTAGGGAACCCTAGGCACATAATTACACAAACACGCACATATAACTATAGAGGGTCTAGAATGTAGTTCGAGTGCTTAGCTATATTTCCACCATTGTGGAAGATAATGTCGATCCAACCTATTTGTATGCATTTTTAATTTTCTAGGAATTGATTCTTTGAATAGGGTTTTGTAGGTGGATCTTCATATTGCATTTATAGCGACACATGGAGCAAAGTGCATTGACACCTATGTGATAGAGATGAAGGTATCATAGATACATTATGACACTTCCAAACTCAGTCCCGATATTTTATGTAGTCTGTAGTTCCAAGATCATATACCGGGGTGCCCTAGGGTGCATCAATATCCTCCAAGGCACCCCAAGTATAGCCATATCTTTAGTTCTGCCCTTCTCAAAGTCACCTAGTCATAGATTTCCTTGTCCACAAATAATGTTCTTTAGTCCATCACATAGTGAGGTAAGTTAAATTAAGGTTAGTATTGCATCCCTCTTATTTACTTTTACTTCAATACATTCGAATAATTAAATTAAATATTTAAATTTAGTATTTTATTTTAGCATTCTATTTCTATTTAGATTAACTCATAAAATAATAAAAAGTATGTATTTCTCTATTTTTATTTAATCTTTTGGTGAAACCTATGTTTCAAATACTTTTCCCTTGGATCCTTTTTATCCACATAGTTATTATTTTCCATCATGTCTCATTTTAACATCAATCCTATCTATGATGAGGCTTTCATAAGCGAGCTTAAGGATTTATATCTTACCCCTATGACTTTACATGACGATACTCAACAAGCCCTCTTAGAAGGCCAACAACATGTGCCAACTAGTCTTGTTGATTCTCCTATAGGTATATGTCTTGTTGATAATCTTATTTCTTTCACTCATTATACACCGTATCATCCGGTTGCATTTGGTCCTTATTTTGATATTCCTCTCGATCGTTTAGATGATTTTATCCTTGATTACTTATTAGGCATTAATCCAAACTAAGGTGCACCTCATACCTTTTCTACCTCTACTCCAACTACTCCTACATCTTCTATCGCTTCTGATAGTACTCCTCGCACATCCCATTCTAGCTTACATTCTCCTTTATATTATATCAATGATCCTATTAATCCTCTTCATGGCCACAACGTTATTTCAGAACCCCATATCCCTCGCGATCATCATGGGTCTCCTTATTTCTATACAGCGATTTGCAATCCTCCTACTCCATTTTTATCCACTTCCGAGATGGTAATCACTATTGTGCATGAGTCACCTCCAACTAGGGATTCTTTTCCTAAACTCCCCACATCTTCTTAAGATCCTATTGCATCTTCGCCTATAGAGGTCTCTTCCTTTATCACCGCACCTACTAGAGATTATGTTGATACTAGTCATATTATAGCTCCCACATCATCATTTTCCACAACTCCTTTAGAAATGGCCTCCACTATATCACCTCTTAATATCCTTATGGTCACTCATAATGGAAAACTTAAACCACTTAATACATTATTGCCATCTCCTGCCATCCCCTCACAACATATTTTATCTCTCATACACGTTGTAGGCCAACCCCAATCTCAAGTTCATATTATTACCCTAAAACGTAGAGCCTATTATGCCTCTATTGACAACAATTCTTTACATGGAAATATTTTTCCTAAAAATCTTCATAATTACTCCTTCCTAGAGAATTTATCATGCCTACTTTCACATGTTTTGATGGAACTTGTGATCATCATGCTCATATCCTACATTACCACACGCTTATGGCCAATTACTTTAATTATTGTTTGTTACTTGAGGCCTTTCACTATATTCTTCCCGATGAGGAACTACGGTGGTAAACCCACTTACCCTTGATCAGCCCATTAGCACTTTCTATTGTATTGAGGATGCTTTCCTCCGTCATTTCATTATTAATAATGGCCCTAGAGTTACTTATGACCACATTCCTACCTTAAATCAAGGTTCCTCTAAACCTATCTAGGACTATATCTTATGATTAAATTTCGTATACATGAAATAATACTCCAAAAAAGTGACTTAGAAAAACAATTCATCTTTGTCATGGTCTGATTCCTCTAGTTAAGCTAAGGTTACTGATATAACACTTGTGAGTCATTTATTCTCTTGTGTTGTAAAGTTATCGATCTATAAAAATAACTTATATCCTCACATATTGTTGATCTCACACATGTTCCTCCGACCATTACATCCCCTACTCCTCCACTATTTCCTTTGGTTGAGAATCCAAAGCGATCTCCATATTTTCTTAAAATTCAATCCAAACAAGCTCAACTTTCTTCTTCACCACCCACCAATTCTTCTCTGGTTCCACAACAAGTTTGAGGTACTTCCACCACTCCACCTCCATTATGAGAGCCTTTGTATTTCTCTCGTCATGCTTCGCCCACATGATGTGCTCCTCACATTACTCAATGAGTGCTAATTTGATTACCCTTTAATCAACATCATCCCCATACTATTTATAAAATCAATGTGATCAACACTATTATAACTATTGTGCCGCATCGTTGGCCATCGAGACAATGATTTCCTTGCACTCGTGAGATGATCAACAATTATAGAATTCTAACGTTATCTCCTTTTCCACTGTGAATGGTCTTGTCCCCTTCACCTCATCAGCATAGGCGTACTACATTTTAGTATCATCCATTAGGTGCTTAGTTCATTCGTCATGCTCCACACGTCATTCTCCGCCTCATCCATCATTTCCACCTCCAAATTCATTACATCCGCTACATCTACATTATCCACCAATTCATATTGCTCCATCATATGGTTTTCATCTAGTATCTACATACCATGTTGCTAATACACATGACATTCAATTTGGTTCATACACTCACGCTATGTCCATTGCACATGTATCACACTACCCGTCATCTTGGTCTTCGATAGGTGATTTTTTCGCCTTACCCCGATGACGGAATGGTGTTCTTATGGTTATTACATGACTATTGAGGATTAGTTCTAAGAACCTTTCATCATACGATTTTTTTCACCTAGTGCACTTAATCATTTCTTAATGACACACTCTTTCTTACATGGGTCATCCTTGACTACTTGAGGGGTATTCATTAGATGAGCTTATCCATTCACAACTAGGGGGCATCATTAATTCCCCCAATTATTTTTTTCACCTTATCCTACTATGATTAAATTAATTTCTCATATATTCATTACGCTACATTCATTCCACTATCATACATTTTTCTATTTCTCATATCTATTCTATTATAATCATTACATTATCTATGCACTACATATTTTCTTCATCCAAAAATTCATCAATCACATTACATTAGTTATCTAGTCATTATTCACTATCCATATTTTATCTACCACTACTAACATCATAATGCACATTTATATTCATCACATACAAACAAATCACATGCTATGACAATAACCATAGAAACATACCACATTCACTACATCACGACGAAAAAACCTTCCAACATCGATTTTCCATATACAAAAATAGGTGTCCATATATATATATATATATTGTTAATACAATCATCATCGAAAAACATGTCTCATGACTGGTGAGAGAGGTACCCACATCATATACAACAATCCTAATCATACCTCATCATCACTATCGCTATTGTGTACTATGATAAGTCGTAGAAGTGGATGCCTCTCCACCAAAGTGATGCCACATTTTGCAGCCCTAAAATTTCTCCACCGCCAACACAACATCGTAATATTGGTACTATGCTCTTGAAAATGGCACTACAAATCTACATAGTGTGTGAACACATCCCGGGACATGAGACCACCACCTACTTCCTCTTGGGCATGCTAAGTTTCCTCGCATAAATTTTCCCTCTCACTTAGCAACACTATACATGCTACCGCTACTATAGCCATTGGCTCAAAAGGATAGGTATGTTCACCTATGATTTAATCAACACACTCTAGCATCCCTCCACCTAGAAAATCATTTGGCACATTCTGAATCAATGTACTAATCAATGTGTCTACTATTAATGACCAATTTCATCTCCTGCAAACACAACATACGATCCCATGTTAGTTATATGTATATAAAATAGACATAGATAATACATTAAACACAATATAGCAATGCACAAATACTTACGCTCTACCATTGTCATTGTTATAGGATTGGGGACACTCCCTCTCCTCCTCCTCCACGTGGAAACTCCATAGCACCCACAAATATTGGGTATGGTAATACCCATCGATGCACTTCCCACCACGATCGATGCTCTTTGGTACACCCCACATCATCTCCCTCCACATTCACTATCGTTGGGTCCCTCTCATCTGGTCTTGGTGGTATCAATTTCTCTAGCCTAGCCCTTTCCCTCCAAGGGACTCTGATGGCTCTCAACTATATATATGGATTTGGGGGCACATCATATGCCATACCAAACTACCGTGATATCCTCTCCACCTGAATAAACCCCTCCACTCTATAAAGTGGTCCTCTAGCCACATAGTCCTTATAATGAATCTCAACTCTGTCGCATCCTCGGGCCATCCCCATAATCATAGTATGGCCTCATAATAACCGACTTAGGCCCCATCCTATATATAAGTTACCTAAAAGTATTTGTGTCCATCTTCCTACCGTAAATATCTACCCAACATTGAGCATATATATCGGGATGATCCCACTCTCCTTATGAACTTGTAACCATCCTTAACATGGTTATATGCTCATATGCCCACACATACACAAGTGTGGTGGCTCCTATATCTCCACCATACTCATCCCGTGTAAATCGATATAAGTTTGTGTGTAAATGGGATAACACACATCATGCCCATGCGTATCTCATCCCCTCCTCCTCTATTCACTGACATATGTCATGCATCTTATATAAGATTCCAAACCTCCTCCCTCCATGGCTATACATCATGAAATAACCACTTTGCGATGAATTTTCACAAGTGTGGAACCCTAGACTGAAATATTGCATCGAAATTGATATGGTCCCCATGGTAGGTACCTAAACCCCTACAAAATACCACCTCTTCAAGTGCATATGTCGCTCCATATCCACTAATTCCATCACTCGTACTCTATCCCCAACAACTGACATTCGTAAAATGTGATACACATCCTCTAATGTCACTATCATCTCCCCTGTAGGTAACCAAAATGCTCATGTGTCTGCACACCATCTCTCATAAAAAGCAGTCAACATTTAAAAATTATGGGGCACATCCCCCATCATTTCTATATTCCACAGGCCACATGGTCCATCAAATCCTACTCATAATCTGATAACCCTAGTCTTAGTAATGTAATCAAGTGATGACCATTGCGGAACTCCCTCAGTGGATATCCCTCTACAAAAAAACCTAACACAAGCATTAGATCACCTTATACAACCAAACATAGCTATCCAACATAATAGAAACATGTTTTCTACCATTATCTACAAATTCAACAAATTCTAGACCAGGACACCCAGATGCGGGATCGGGCCACCGCAGAGCAGAAACTAGCACCCTTTTCTAGGAACTCCACCCCCTTGGGTCATTAATGCCCTCACCTCTCTTTTTGGGTCCCAAACACCGAGAAAATAAAAAACCCAAAATTTTAAAAAATTCAACTAAAACACCTATTACACCTACATTTTTGCAAAAATAATGCACTTACCAAATCCATATTTGTACATGACGTTACAATGCTCGCCAATCTCTCAAACAGGCTAAGACGCATTGATCTCACTTGAGACATATTCAATCACCTTGTACACACTCCCACACTCGTGTAAATGACATGAAGTGAAAAATTACTTTTCACTTCACGATTTATAGTTACGTTTCAACACTACCTTTACTATGGTCCCTATTTCGCGCTTATTACCGCCACTAATATACGCTACACTGTTTCACTTATATCTTGAGCGTATTTACTCCAATTTACACATTTTTTTCTACATTATTTTTAGAATCCCACCTACCACCATATTGTACATGTTTGACATACATTATATGTCTTCACCGATATCTCCTATTCACTATGCTCACATTTTAACCTCTTGCCACTACTTTCAGCTTAGAGTCATTATTTTCATCACTCCTCTTTACGTGAAACAAGGGGCATATTATTTGGGGTCCCCTATAATCCCCCTTATGTCACCTTATGTTTAAAAATTGTGAACCCGACACTTACCAATACATAACGCCATCGATTCCCCTAAGGATCTAATCTGGGGAAAAAATGTTTAAAAAATCCTAAACACAATCACACATTACTCTCTATCGATTCTCCCTAATCACCTAACTTGAGGGAACAAGCGACTAAAAATATTTTCATGCACATTCAATCAATTTCTATTGACTTCCACCTAATGACCTAAATTGGAGGTAATTATCTCAAAACCTCTCTAGAGTAACCAACCAAAACAATTAAACAAACCAATTCAAATCAATACATTCAAATAAAAATCATATCATTCAAATCTACAAGTGGTCTCCCAGATGACCTAACTTGGGAGTTACATTCACCACTCTTTCCCAGATGACATAACTTGGGAATTTATTCTATATTCTATGCTTGCTTCTAGATGACCTAACTTGGAATCCACCTCATTCATTCTACATTTTCTTCCTAATGACCTAAATTAGAATCTATCTCTTTCATATCGTGTTTTCTTCCTAATGATCTCAATTGAAGTTACCTCTTTCATATCATGTTTTCTCCAGATGACCTAACTTGGAAGCTACCTCTTCCATATTGCATTCTCTTCCGGATGATCCAACCGCAAAGATTTCACATTGCGAAACACCCCTTGAGTGGGGAAAGAATTCCTTTCCTCTATCACTTCTATATGGGTCATTTTTTTAATCAAAATAATTTATATTCAAAAATCACAAAATTTGATCTCGAGTCTATCTACAAAGGCTAGATATTGAGGATATATTTAAAGATTAGAGAATAACACACTTTTCTCCCTACAATCTTCCTCTAGCGGAACAAAGCCCAAATCCTTTGACTATCCAATCACATATAAGCATTCGGGTTGGGAACCGATCACTCCCTAGCCACCTATTTGTCATTAAACCATGTTAAAAATCATCGTACATTTATTTATCATTTTAATTTACAACACGTCACCAAAAAATTTATGCTTTTACATTACATTACATTGATCAACTCATTAATCCATTGTTCGCCATGCTTCTACTACACATCTATGGGTTCTTCTATGACACGGGCTTCTCTAACTCTTTCCTGTGTATGTAACTCTATCTATTTATGTTATTGAGATTTCGACACACCAACATAAAGAGGAGGAAAATGTAGTAAGAAAATCACACACTTACTACTACATCTATACCACCGAGTATGTTATTTTGTATATGGATCTTGCGTGATAAAATTATTCACTAGTGACCCATCCCTTGGTCTTTTTGTCAATTGGTCAGATCACTCACTATTATTTACCCAATTAACTCGTCACTAGTCTGTGTAGTTTTGGGCATCTTTTAGGGAGTCTTAGGTGTCATAATTTTCTTATTTATCATCTCCAGTACCTATACTGGGGTGCCTAGGGTTACACAGTGGGTTACCTTAAGGCACCCTTTGTGATTTTAGGTGCACTAGTTTTCGTAGTTTGCGGTCCTAATTTATTTGTTTGAGGTCGGTACTAGTGTCAAAATTTTAACAAGTGATCCCTATATAAACATAACATACTCACTACATTATGAGTGAACATCTTACTATCAAGGGAAACTATCTAATAAGGAAAGGGACTACATTTGGGCATCTTCTACATCTACATCATACAAGCATAAGGGGAAAGTGTTGTATTCTTTCTATTCCATCCACCATTTACATTTTTACATCTAGTTATTGACCCCTACTTCATGTCACTAGTGCTAGCAAAACCGAGTGACATAATTCCACACACACACACATAAAACAACATGGGATTTGGAATGTACTACAATGCTTAGTCATAATTCCACCATTGTGGAAGCTAAGGTCAATTTGACCTATTCATATGCATTTTTATTTCTTAGAAATTGATTCTTTAAATAGGGTTTTGTAGGTGGATCTTCATATTGCATTTATAGAAGCACATGTGATAGTGCTACGACACTGTGTGATAGATATGAAGGTATTACAAAGACATTTTGATCTTGCCAAACTTATGTCCTAAGATTTTCTATAGTTTACAACACCTAGATCATAGAGCAGGTGCCCCAAGGTCCCCTAGTATCCTCCCGGTGCCCCAAAGATGACCAGGATCTTCTATTCCTTTCCTTCTCAAATTCACCTAGTCCAAATTTCCTAGTCTACAAAATTATCTACTTGATCGACACACAGTGAGGTAAGTTAAATTAAGGTTAGTACCATATCCATCTTATTTCCTATCATTTCAATACATTCAAATAATCAAATAAAATATTTAAATTGAGCATTTTAGTTTAGAATTTTGTTTCTATTTAAATTAACTCATAAAATAATTTTTTTTATATTTCTCTATTTTTATTTAATCACAATCCTTGTACTAATCATGAAGAAATTAATTGAGATGCATAATTTATGTTTTTTTTTAGAACTTAGTTAGAATAAGGAGATATAGGTGATGAAATTGACATACCTATATGGACATACAAGAAGAATAAGATCATTTGAAGAAAATAAGGAGAAATAATAGAGTCATTGTTTTCCTATGATGAGTTTATACTATTCTAGTGATCTAATAGGTATTGTGTGTCCTTTCTAGGATTCAGGTAGATACTTTTCTTTTAAGGAAGCATGGTGTGTATCATTAGTTGTTGCTTAAAGTATTCTCAAGTTGCAGAATTAAGTGAACAATCAAAGGTATGTTTTTTATCTCGTATTAAGGTCCTTGTGTATGTTTATAATGGTTAAGGTATTCTAAGGTCATAATTGAGTGTCCAATCATGGAAAAGTGTGTGTTGTCAATCACTAGGCCTATGTTTCCACATCTAGTTAATGCTACTAAAGAAGAGTCTCAAGTGTGTTTACATTCTATCATTCACCTAAAATTCCTGATTGGTTGATCAAATAATTATCATATCTAGTCTACATAAAGGTTATGATAAATTCCTCAAAGAGATGTAAGATTGAGAATAAGTTTCTTATGATCGTGTCATTACATGGTTTGTTAGGTATTTCCTTAATATATCTATATAGTCCTTGTCAAGTGTGTCATAATAGATTTGATAATCTATACCCTTCTATTCTAAAGTCATGAATGAAGTCTATGTTAATAATAAATGTCAAGTTATATCAATATATGAAATAGTTATGGTTGAGTCTAAAATAAGGGTTCCTTCTATGAAGAGTGTGTGTGTTCCTATCATGACTATCAGCTTGGTTATAATACTCTTCATAAACAGTGACCATTATATGAATAATGTATCAAGGAACAAGTGACAAGTGACAAGTTGCTACAAATAAGAGGTGAATAAGATAAAGATGATATGCATTTTTCATATTTTCAATGAAGGTTAAAAGTATAGCTCTTCAACGATTCTCTTAAAGGAAAAGTGAAAAAATATGAATCATTCTCAAAGAAATTTTCATGACCATTAATCAACCAAAGCCTATCATGTCCCTGTAAGGAAAAAAATATAATTGTAAAAAATCTATGAAATAAAAAGTGAATCTATCATCTTAGGAAAGAGTGTCTACAGTGCTCTATAAGGAATAATGAAATCAATTGTTTGAGTATCAAGTCATGATTGAGTTCCAAAGAGTAATGTGTTGATCTTAAATAAGAATAAGGTCATAATGTCACTCAAGTACTTTGTTATCTCTATCTATGTATGAAGGTAACCTAGTAGAATTACATTATCTTGTTATCTTGAGTCGAGAAAGATGATGATAAAGTTCTTATCTCGCATATATACTAGAAACTCATGGTTAGATATTGAAGTTAACTCATTAAGCCTCGTTGAAGTGCCAAATCCAAAATCTTATCACATTCAAAATATGTTTTGAGATAGAGATAAAGGTCCACTATAAGGTTTAAGATGAGATAAAAATCATGATATTATATTGTTTTGAGAAAGTCTTGGTTGAGAATTCACTAAGTATGTGTTCCGTAAGTGTTGCAATAATTTAAATGTTCAATAATCTAATCGACACAAAGACAATGGTAAGGATTCTCACTTGATAAACAATGTTATAAAAAGACATATTAGTTCAATAAGTAGTAATTATATTCTTAAAATATCTCCAACTTGTAGAAGATCTTGTTGAGGTATTGAGTGAATGAAAAGGATTCTTAGTTCATGAAAACAAATTCAACAAATTTGATCAAACCATCAGTGAAAGAGCTCAAATAAGGTTCCCATGTATGATTGTGACTTTAATAAGGCTAGTTTTTGTGCCATAATGTTTGTTTCATGTTTAAGATGTATCAAGGTGCATTATAATTCATGAATTTTGTACAAATAAGTGTAAGGTACTGTCAATAATGTGAAGATAAAACATGATATTTATAATTTGTGTAAAGTGGTAAATCTTGTACATAGTTTCTCAAGACATGTATAATTGTCTCAAAAAGAGCTCGAGTGTCTAATAGGGTATACGGG
Source organism: Taxus wallichiana var. yunnanensis (assembly GCA_018340775.1). Lineage (NCBI taxonomy): Eukaryota > Viridiplantae > Streptophyta > Pinopsida > Cupressales > Taxaceae > Taxus > Taxus wallichiana. Next base: position 743,038,064 of record CM031243.1, read on the forward strand.
ACTATGAAACCCTTAATGAGGTCATATAAATTTCAAGTGGAGTTCAAGTTAGATCAAAGAGATGACATTGTCATACAATCAAGGTTCTTGCACTTGTAAATATAATGATCATCCAAATCATAGAAAATGAAACATTTTAGGTATTTAAGTGAAGTGACTAACTCTACATGCTAGGAGTTTCAAGATCTTGAGTCATGATTAGATTTCTTGGGAAGTATCTCTACATATTGAAAAATAATGGGGAAACATAAACCCTGGTTAAATCTCTAAAGATTAAAATGATTTTTTTAGGTTTTATACATTTCATCAACATTATACATGGTTGTTGTGGGTCTATAATGATGTCTAACTAAGATTTGGAAAATCAAGAGGATTTTTAATCTTTTCATGGCTAGAATGAGGATTCAAGGGATGATGGAGGACTATAAGTGGGTTTAAATACTTCTAAATTTGAGGTATGTATTTTAGTCCACTCATGGTACTATGATAGATATTTAAAGTGATGAAGGTACCACTACATTATGAGAAATATGATTTATAGTTTTTCAAGATGTTATATAAGATTGTTAAGGAGCTAGAATGCCTATTACATTTAGGTAGTGATGCATGAAAGGTTGGAGGGTAAGAATTACTAAATATTGCATTGTATTAAGGAACACTTGTCTAGAGGATCCCTAAAGTAGTCACCCACATGTTCGAGGAATATTTTAAAAGAAGGAGGACCTATCTATGACCCTTAAGTAGGTTTCCTAGTTTTCAATGAGGCTATAAATCTAGATTCAATGATTTTGGAAAGTACTTTTAAAGGGGAGTAAGTGTTATAACCAAGAAGGCTACTATATCACACTAAGAAGGAAACAAACACTTAAGAAGAAATTCAGGATAGAGGTACTATTGGTGACCCTTCTTCATGACACACATGTTAATCATAAAGGCTTATTTTGGCATTAGAGGGTAGATGGAGAAATTATAACGATAGGGGAAGAAAAAATGAGGTGTTTCATGCAGTGTATGATGTTATGTAGCATAAAAAATATTGAGAAAAATGCATTAAAAGGATGCTTCTGAGACCTAAGTCCTAAAAGTTGCTAGTAACAAGTACCTATAGAGATAATCTCTTTTGATCATGACCTAAGATGAGATAGGTGAAAAAGAAATTAGACATGTTGTTTTTATGATGGATTATGCTTGGAATAGTTGTTGGCATGTTGGTAGGCATCATGTACAGGGGGAGTCATAATAATAAAGTACAATAATGAAGATAAATCTAGAGATAAAGAAGGAATGTATCTCATCATGGTTGATTGAATCTTTGATTCAATGCATAGTTTCTCAAGAACAAGTTCATATATATGCCCCATGTCATTAATGTAAAATGAAGAGAGAAAGTATAGGTGTTTCCATCAATGAAAAAGGGGGTGTTTGTTGGCATGCATTTTCATTGATTTCAAATGAGTCATTGATAGATATCCATTAATGAAATAGTGTAAACAATCGTATTTGAGCATGATTGATAGGTATCTCATATACCTTTTTCTTGTCCTTGGTAACGAAATGAAGCATGAAAAAACAAAGTAGAGTATGCAGGGAATGAAGATGTTTGTCTAAGTATTGAATATTTTTCATAGAGTTTGGAGACACCTTACATGGGTCTCAGATGTAGACATATGGTTTGGTCATGTGTTATAGGAATATACCTAGACCTAGTCTTAGTAAGTAATGACCAAATAATAAATGAAGATAATTCAACTAAGCCCATGGAGGATTCAAGAAGGTAAGTCATGGTTTTTAATGTTGTAGAGGATTTAGGAATGTAAGTCGAGTACTAGTTCAAGGATTAAACAAGGTTGAGGGTTTTGACCTAGACCCAACTCCTAGGTCTTAAAGGCCCAATAAGGAATAATGAACATTTGTTAAGTAAGTGATATCTTGTAAGGATGGTGATAGGTAAGACACATTATTATAATCATGTAGATGTGGATTTCAGTGATGTCATTAGTTTTTAGAGTTCTATTTTTCTTGATCATGACCTAAATTAGGCAAAACCCTAAGGTCTAGTCACCCAAATGAGATGGGTTGAAGAGTTGTAGAATGTTACAAGGAATGATGATGATTAAAAATGGTGTAGGAGGTTGATACGTTAGAGAAACATTATCGGACAATATTCCAAAGGATAAGTAATAAATGTAAGTTGAGTCATATTGAGTTTCTAAAATTACCATTTCCAGCTAGAGGGCTGAATTTGATATACTTATTGACACATTAAACATCTGCGTGGTGTCTTAGGATTTTCATGAATGTTGTGGCATCTAGTCTAGAGAATTTTGCAAGTGGAGTGAGTTAAGAAGCTAATTAGGTTACAAAACCTCCTCTAAAAATGATGGGTAAGACTTGAATAATCTTAGTAAAAATTACTTGAATGAGCCAAGTTATGGATTTGGGAATGTAGAGTACTCATCCTACTTAAATTTGGTGGTGGTATAATTCTCTAGGGTATATGGGAAGGTAGAAAAATGTGTTTGTTTTGAAAAGATTTGCATGTACAATCATTAGATGAAGGCTTCATGGTGAATGGATTGGTTTAATAGTAATCTTGAGATGTTCCATAAGTGTTATAAGCACAAGGGATTGAGATGGGGGTGAATTGGTCATATAATAATTTTCCTTTCATTTACTCGTCATCCATGCATCCATTAAATTGATTATAGAACATCCATGATTATGTGATCTTATTAAGATATGCAAAAACATCCACAAGAGCATGAAAGGAAAGTACTCAACACAAGAACACCATATATAAGTAGGAAACCCTCATAGGGAAGAAAACCCACTAAAAATCTACTTATATTACATAAAAAATAGTAATTTAGTGTAGGACCAACTACACAAGGAGTAAGAACCCATAATTTAGTAGAGCACCAACCATAAAAGGAGCACAAACCCTTAATTTAGTGAAGCATCCACTCCAAAAGGAGGATACAACCCCCTATGGATAACCAAGAACTAACTCAGCCACCTAAATATGTTTGATCTCTATAGATATTGCTTCCAAAACTGATGGAGATCACTAATTCAGCTCACAAACCCTAGCTCATACCTTAGGGCATCAAAATTTGTTCTTTCGTCACTTTACTTTTCTCTATCTTCTTGCTCTCATATTACCATGTATTTTTAACCTGCCATACTCTTTCTCACCCTTCAAATCATGTCTTCATACCTACAAAAACACCTCTCTAGGTCATACATCTTCCGCCCAAGAGCACTCGGTCCAAAATTGAACTAGAGAAGCACTTATATATGCTTTTCTTCCTTCCAAATAAAAATAGGTTGGTACTTCATAATGAATGCAACCTATAAATCTTAATTAAATTCACAAATTTTAATGACAATAGTCTCATGTGACCCAAGTAGGTCAGATTAGCCAAAAACTCATTACATGTGCTAAAAATGGCTAAAACCCCCATGGGCATCATCTTAAAAATTTCCTAACATGAGTCCCATAATTTTCATGACCCATGAACCTTTATACATGATTAGAATAACATAAAATTTTAATACATGGTTGGAATTAATATCAAACAATTAGATTATTTCATTTAGTAGGCTCGGTTCCTTTACATTTCTCAAAATAGTTGTTTCCATCACCCTTCAACACCCTAAAAATTTCATACGCCACCAAATGATTCATAATTAATGAAAACATGTAATGTAACCACTAAAAAGAAATTATAGAACTTTTATAAAACTTATAATCATGATAGAAGTAATTGTTGATGTAGAATCACAACACCCCCCAAATTTCCCAGGTTTGATATGGGGCATTCGACGTGATTGCATAACATGGAGCTATCCTAAGTGTGGGACATTGCGAAATGAGATAGATCTCTAGATAATTTTGGTTCCTACTCCTAACCTACCTTCTACTAAATACTTCTAATGCAGGACAACCATTGACTAATTCTAATCTAATGCTTCCAAGGGAAAGGGAAAAAGGATTACATGAAAGAAACCTACACTACGAGCGGTGATACACTAAGAAAGGAGTGTTGATCACTCTTCCCAACCCTGTAAAATGGAGAAAGGGTGAATACTAGGGAGGTTGGAAAAATGTAACAAAAACCCAAGTTCCACCAATGTATTAAGGGAAGGTTGGATAGCTGTAACACAAACCCAAAATACAAACAATCTTCATTCTTGATAAACACAAAACACCCTACAATAACTATGAAATATGCATAGAAAACTCTGTTGCAATGAGAGGTAAGAGAGACACAAAAATCATGCAATGGTAAAAAAAATAACACAAAATATAATTTTTATTGCTCATGAAGTATACATAATACATTACATGTAGGAGAAAGGCATGAAACCATTACACTTTTTGAAGGAAGGCTTAGAGCCCCAAGAAGAAATGGGGTGCATGGGAGAAGAAAGATCAACCTTTTGCACAATGAAACCCCTTACAATTTATAGAGGAAGAAAATGAGGAGAGAGAGAGAGAGAGAAGAAATTTGAAATCTTTCTTCAACCACCCAAAAATACATTAAAATCACATACAACAATGAAGGGGTACCACTACAAACCCATACCTACATGTACTTTGCCTAGTTTGGGAAGAAAGAAAGCCCATACTTCATCATTTTGGTAGGTGGAAATCTAGAAACACCCTCTAAAATAGTGAACTATATTTCTTCATTTTGGAATACTTAGTCTCATTAAAATTATGCAAAAAGTCTGATTTTATGTATATTCAAGTTCCCGATCAAAAGTTATGGCCATATGAAGATTAGGGTGCCATTCTAAAATAAATGTGGATGGTTGGCTTTATCTTTTCAGACTCCGAAATAGCATCGCAACCTCCAAAATCTGAAATTTCAGACTTTTGAGATACATAACTTCGAGATTTTCCACTTTAGATGTCATTGTCTCATTCATCACTCAATTTGGCTTGAGGGTTCCAAAATACCAAACCTCTAAAGTTAGAAATTTGGACTTGAGTTCGACTCAAAATCATATCACGTGACACTATTCATTCTTGAAGCAAAAGTTTCAAATTTTTGAAATGTCTTTGAAGTCCAAAATTTGAACATCGGGTTTTGAGCTTAGCATTTTGGGACTTTGGGTTTCATGGTTTTGGGGATTCGAGACTTAAGGGTTTTGGTGATTCGAGACTTTGGGGTTTTGGGGTTTCACGTTTCGGGTTTTAGGGTTTTCTAGGGTTTCGTGTTTGGGGTTTTAGAATTTTAGGGTTTTGGGGTTTCGATTATTGGCCTAACACATGAAACCTATGAAATCCCTAAAGCTCGAAGTCTCAATTTTAGAATTCAGTTTCCAGAATTCCCTCTCCTTTTTCTCACTTCTTTCTGCTTGAGTCCTGAATTTTTCTTTGCCTACCTGCAGTAGACCACACCTCCGAATTCTAAATTTTAGACTTTAGAATTTCTTCATTTCCCGAACTAGCTTGAACTCCTTAGCTCCTCTTGCAATGTGTTTCATCCTCTTCAACTTGTTCAGCCAATCCTAAAATGTGATCTCCCCTAGCCAAATCAATCCCTCACTTTCTCTCTATGGGGTCTTGTTTGTCCAATTTTTTCTAAGGGGACAATTGGGTAATAGTCATGCAACATCTTTCTATTCAAACCACATAAATATTTGACTTCATCAAATCATCCTTCAAAAACAATGTTTCAAAGGTTATTGTTATCCATATTTCTCCCCATGCCAAATATTGGATCAGTCACGACCCCACATAAGAGGAACCTGAGAAAAATCATTCAAATCCTACAAATTGGTCACAGAAGGACTCAACCATGGAGTGGAGAGGCCAAAAGAGACTGATGGACCATGTGCAAAAGAAAACAACTCTTTCGGGCCATTTCCATGTCTTAAATCCACTCTTGAGTTACATGAAGACCCAACAATGGAATTGCGAGGTCGAGAGAAGAAGGTGTAGTGTTACAGAGAGGCCAGGAGCAAGAAGAGGAAAAATCAACGAGGATTGAAATTTTTGGGCTCAAAAATAGTTTAGGAAAGGTCCAAAATTGACTAAGTATGAAGGATCTAGTGGAGAGAGCCACGTGTCCTAATGGTGCTTCTCCAAAGATGAATCCAAAAAGAAAGCTCAAATGAGCACCACATAGCCACGTGTCCCAGGTGGGACGAAGGAAGGGTCAAATGGTCAAACAGAGTCAAAGGTAGATAGGGCGGGTCTCAAAATTGGCTAAGTATAAATGTGTAAGCAAAGAGTGCCAAGTGTCAACCTGGCGCATCCCCAAGAGTCGGTCCAAAGGCGGAGACCCAAATGAGTGTGAGCTCGCCACGTAGCCAAGAGTCCAAAAGATAAGAGGGACCATTGAAAAGTCCACAGACTTGTGGAGGTTTCCATGTGTCAACTCAAAACTTCTCTAAATTAAAATTTTGAATCGGGTTTCCAAACAAGCACGGTCCCACCACATGTCCAAGGTCAAAGCGGGTCATCGGAGGAAAAGTTAGTTTTTGGCCCCTTGTCTGAAAGTGTGTAAAAGTTGCAAAATGGGCCATGACTCTACCAAGAGGGAAAAATTTAGCATTTGAACCTGAGTCAAACCAAAGTAGGGAGTCGGAGGAAAAGGTGAAAATTTTCCTTTTGACAAAAGGGCCAAAAGGAAAAAGTTGGAGCGCATCTCCTCAGCCAACCAAAGGGTGCCATGTGTCCAAGTAGAGTAATGTAGGGCTATGGGATTCTTTTGGATTTTGTGATTTCTTCTGTGGGGAAAAAGATAAATTTTGAACCCACAAACCTAATTTTTCCCTAATTTGGCTACCAGGTGTTCCATATTAAAGAAGGGGCCTATTTTTCAAACTAGTTTTCCCACCCATTTGTACGGACCCGATGCAAACTTTGAAGGGGCATATATTTTGACTCAGGGCTCAAAATATTGCAAATATGACATCGTTGGAAGTGTCTCAATGTCCTCTATGCCATGGAAAGATTAAAAAAATCATTTTTGTAGGCCTTGGTAGGTGAAAAATAGAGAAACATCTTCGGGCCTTTAATGCAGGATCTCCTTGCCTCAACAACTAGATCAGATTCAATCTAATCTTCCATTTCCTCCTTCTTCGAGGTGCCGAATAAGAAAAATGGTACAGTCAAGATAGATTTGAGGGTAGATCTTATGGAAGGCATTGATGGCAGTGGTTTAGCTTGAACTAGTTTTTTTACTCTTCTCTTTCTCCCCTCTGTACTGAGTCTATAAAAGAAGGGTCAGGGCTTATTGTAAGGTTGTTTTCATTCTTCTTCTCTACCTCCCCCTTCTATCTCTCCAATAGGGTAAAAAGGAGTTTGAACCTCCTCCCCTGCTCTATAAATGGTGTTTTTTTCCTCTTTCTTTGTAAATGATGCTCTATGCAAACTCTGAAGCAATAAAAAAAGTGTTTTGTGATGCATTTGTCCATCCTTTTCTCATTTTTGGTTCTCTCTTCTTGCCTCTCTTCATTGCAGGATATCTGTGCATATTTTGAATGCTCATTTTCAGATTTGGGAGCTATGTTGATGGGGTTTTGGAACATTTTCTATGTGAATCTGATCTATGTTTTGTGATCCTGCTATCCATCCTTTCCATTGCTCACCTCTATTTGTTCCATGACAGTTTGGTAGATGATCAACATTTTCCTTCTTTGGTGTATCACCGTTTTAGTGTAGGCTATGTTTTTACTTGTTTTTGTTTGTCTCATGGTCTCCTTGGAAGTTATATTGGGATTAGATTATCTTTCCTACACTAGAATAGCTTGTGGCAGGTAGTTTAGGAAAGAGGAACCAACCTTCTCTGGAGGATCATTCCCATTTACAAGTCCCATAGCTTGGGGAATGATCCAATGTTATGTAAATCACACCAAATGACCTTTCCTTAGAAAATTAGATCCATAACTCATTTGGGGTGTTGTGATTTTACACTAACAGTTTTGGCATGCCCGGTGGGACCAGAGGTCTTCACTTTATTTCATCAAGTTGATGTGTTCTTGGTGGGATTCAGAATTTTGAGGTACATACAAGCACGTCTAGCGACTCCATCTGGTCAAAAACCCATTCTCTGAGTTACAGACCTTTTCCATCCATTTCCACTCATTTTCATCCATTTTGTTCTTCCATCTCTCTCATTTTCTCTCATTCCATGAGGTTGTACAATCATGAGTTCATTCCCTTCATGGAACTCACACTTACAAAAATACATTCCACCTCTAATGTATTTCCAAACTCCTCCAGATCAACATTATAATCAGATCCAGGACCATTATGCTTACCCATATGAGCAGTGTCAAAAATAGTTTGACTATGAAGCTTATCAAGGACAAGGGGATGCATATGATGGTGATAGTTATGAAGAGGATGCTGGTCTACTGGAGAAGATTCAAAAAATGGAGGCTAACATGGTTCAGTCAAGGGGCATAGCACAAATGAAGGCATTCAATATTGGTTGTAGGGAACCTTGTCCATGGGAAGGCCCTTTTCCAAGACATTACAACCCTCAAGAGAAGCTTGACTTCATGGTTGAAGTACTACCTCAGCTTACACAATGGATTGAGGACATTGAAGCTTATGAGAAAAGTGTGAGACAACCTTGTCAATGGGTAAGTCAATCACCATCTCCTTGTCTTTCATTTTCTCTTCCTCAATCTTTATCATTTCAGCAGAGGCAAGAGTCAAGCCCCTCACTTTTTCCCCAAGTGTTGATTTCATTTCTCCATCTCCTATTCTTCCACCTCATCTTAGTTCTTTTGTCCTTCTCCCTTCCAAATAGTCATCCCCTCTAAACAAACAATAATTTACACCTCCCTTCCCACCACAAACAATTACAAAGTTGGTTGAACCCCAACCTGCCACTCCTCTTTATTTCTCAAGCCCATGTTAGTAAGATACTCAAGAATCTAGTCATGGAGAAAAGCAAGAAGAGGAGCCCAAAAAAATGAAATGACAACAATCAAGTGTTGGGCTATAAAATTTGGGTTTATAAAGATCCCCTGATGGTTAAGAGAATAGAGTCCAGTCAACATTGAATAACCAGGTGGTGGCTCAGCTGAGTTTGTAGTAGAAGAAGAGAAAAAATAAGAGGAGGAACCATTAGTCCCAAGCCCCATTGAAGAGGAAAATGGGAGAGATCAAATCAGTGTTGAGGCCACTCAATGAAGAAGGCATCATTGAATATTTTTTGCTTTCATTTCAAGGGCTTGATTTGATTGATGAACCCATGATGGAGGAGGACCATATAGTTTCAGAGGCTCTAAGTGTGGAGCAGGATACATGGGAACCTTCAGTTCTTCCTCCCACTTCATCCCCTTCAAGATCTGATGTTGAAGAAGAGTTTGATCTCTCAAACTTCATGTTTAAGGAAGAGAGAAACCATGGTGAGAAAGTTGTAGATCAAGAGGACACCATGAAGGAGGTAGAGCACTTGCAGCAAGACAACAAGGAGGTAGATTGTCTGTCAGACTTGAGATATTTCTTTGATGAAGAGGATCCCATGGAGATTACATCATTTTCTCCTCCATCCATCTTCCATGCACATGAACTTTCTGCCATGAAGGAGAATATTCAAGTGCAAAATCCTGCACTCCATAATGGTCCTCTGAACTAAAGTTGGAAGATCTTGATCTTCCATGTTCTTCAAAAGAGGAGGAAGGAAAAAGGCAGGAGGATGTCATCATCTCTCTCACACCATCCACCCAAGAAGGTCCACAAGAAGACTCCATTTTTGGAGTTGAATTTCAGAGAAATGGGCACATTCAAAGGATCAAACCGTGCCCAATTAGGTACTTGGCTTCATTGGAGCCAAAGGAGAAACCAAAACCAGTCATGCCTACTTCAGGGCATGAGGATGAATACCAAAGCACCAAGGGTCATCATCAATACCTCTAGGAGTTGAATGCAAGTCATCTTGAGGAGGTATTTTCCATTAATGCTGATACCTTGATGATTTGGGTGGAGGACCGACTTATTGTCAGTTTTTCACTCATACAAGAAGCTATATTTAGTGTGAAATCATTTGCATGGATGACGCTCTTGATAAAGGAATCTACTTCTCCTCACAGCAGTAGCAAGATTTGTTTAGATTTATTTCTCTTTGGTTAGTGTAGGAGTAGGAGTAGACTTTGTTTTCAGCAGAAGAAGTGATTGTGCACAATCTGCATGCCTCATTTGAGGCATGTATGATTTGGTTTATTGTATATAAGTTTTGTTTGCATTTCTCCAAAGGTGCATAAAGCCGGGATCTTCAGTATTCATAGTAGGGAAACTCATAGTTACCTATAATAGTTTCCATATTCAAATAAAATAAATGCAGAGAAACTAAAGTCATTTCAAAATAGTCCATTTTACTTTACAGGATGAAAGCCCCAGTTAAAACAATTTTCTACTCTCAGAAACCTTCATTTCAAGATTTCTTATGAAAATTTAGAGTGTAGGTATCCAAGCTCATGAATAAAAAGTGGAATCAGTATTAGACCATCTCTCTTGAATCCATTCCTAACGGATACAACAAGGAAATTGGTATTTTCATCTAGTAGGCAGATACCCCTTTAAGTCATCACATTGTTATTCATATTTTTCCCCGTACAAATATTGGATCGGTGACAACCCTACATAAGAGGAACTTGAGAAAACTCATTCAAATCCTAAAATTGGTCATAGAAGGACTCAACCATGGAGTGGTGGAGGCTGAAAGAGACTGATGGACCCTGTGTAAAAAAAAAACTTGGTCGAGCTATTTTCATGTTTTAAATCTATTCTTTGAGTTACATGAAGACCCGACAATGGAATTGGAGGGTTAGAGAAGAAGGCGGTGCCGCAGAGAGGCCAGGGGAAAAAGAAGGGGAAAAAATGGTGAGGATTGAAATTTTTGGGCTCGAAAATAGTTTGGGAAAGGTCCAAAATTGACTAAGTATGAAGGAGCCAACGGAGAGAGCCATGTGTCCTTACGAAACTTCTCTAGAGATGAATCCAAAAGGAAAGCTCAAATGAGTGCTACTTATCCACGTGTCCTAGGAGGGATGAAGGAAGGGTCAAATGGTCAAATAGAGTCAAAGGTAGATAGGGTGGGTCTCAAAATTGGCTAAGTATAAATGTCCAAGCGGAGAGTTCCAAGTGTCAGCTTGCTGCATCCCCAAGAGTCGGTCTAAAGGCAGAGAACCAAATGAGCGTGAGCTTACCACATATCCCAAATTCCAAAAAGATAAGAGGGACCGTTGAAAAGTCCACAGACCTGTGGAGGCTACCAAGTGTCAACTCGATGCTCCTCTAAAGGAAAATTTTGACTTGGGTTTCTAAACAAGCCCGGTGCCACCACGTGTCCTAGGTCAAAGTGGGTCATTGGGGAAAAGTTAGTTTTTTTCCCCTTACCCCAAAGGGTGTAAAAGTTTCAAAATGGGCCATGACTCTACCAAGATTGAAAAGGTCGGTGTTTGAACCCGATTCAAACAAAAGTGGGGAGTCGGATGGAAAGGTAAAATATTTCCTTTTGAAAAACGGCCAAAAGGAAAAAGTTGGAGCATATCTCCTCAACCAACCAAAGGGTTCCACATGTACAAGCGGAGTAGTGGGGCTGCCCGATTTTTTTGGATTTTTATTCTCCTAGAAAAGGGGAAAAGATAAATTCTGAACCAACAAACCCAATTTTTCCCTAATGGGCATGTCACATGTTCCATATTAAATAAGGGACCCATTTTTCAAACTGGTTTTCCAACCCATTTGTATGGACCCGATGCAAACTTCGAAGGGACATATCTTTTGACTCAAGGCTCGAAATGTTGCAAATATGAAATCCTTGGAAGAGTCTCGACGTCCTCTACACCATTGAAAGATAAAAATCATTTTTATAGGCCTGTATGTTAAAAATAGAGAAACATCTTTGTTCCTTCAATCTAAAATATCCTTGCCTCAACAACCAGATCGATTCAATCTAATCTTCTTTTTCCTCCTTCTTCGAGGCACTAAATAAGAAAAATGGTACAGTTAAAATCGATTTGGGGGAAAATCTTATGGAAGGCATGGATGGCAAAGTGGTTTAGCTCAAACTAGTTTTTACTCTTCTCTCTATCTCCTCTCGTATCTTGAGTCTATAAAATAAGGTTCGGGGCTTATTGTAAGGTTGTTGTTCATTCTTCTTCTCTGCCTCCCCCTTCTATCTCTCTAGTAGGGTCAAAAGGAGTTTGAACCTCCTCCCCTGCTCTATAAATTGCATTTTTGCCTCTTATCCGTAAATGATGCTCTATGCAAACTCTGAAGTAATAAAAAAGTGTTTTGTGATGCATTTGTCCATCCTTTTCTCATTTTTGGTTGTCTCTTCTTGCCTCTCTTCATTGCAGGATATTTGTGCATGTTTTGAATGTTCATTTACAGATTTGGGAGCTATGTTCATGGGGTTTTGGAACATTTTCTATGTGAATCTGATCTATGGTCTATGATGCTACTATCCATCCTTTCCATTGCTCACCTCTCTTTGTTCCATGGCAGTTTGGTAGATGATCAACATTTTCCTTCTCTAGTGTATCACCGTTTTAGTGTAGGCTCTATTTTTCCTTGTTTTCTTTCTCTCATGGTCTCCTTGGAAGTTAGATTAGGATTAGATTAGCTTTCCTGCACTAGAATAGCTTGTGGCAGGTAGTTTAGGAAAAAGAACCAACCTTCTTTGGAGGATCATTCCCATTTGCAAGTCCCACAGCTTGGGGAATGATCCAATGTTATGCAAATCACACCAAATGAACTTTCCTTAGAAAAGCATATCCATAACTCATTTGGGGCTGCTATGATTTTACACTAACATTATCTCATTAAATCAAATATTAATTCATTCAAGACCTCTAAGTGGATTCATTGGATGTAAAATTAATTCCTCTTTGTATTCCATTTGGTAAGAAGTATCACCCAATCCATCTCATGCTTCAAACAATTTTAAACTTGCACTAAAATAGATGTTGTGTTGAACTCCCAAAAATATTCTTTCTCAAATAATTCCCTAGAAACCCTATCATATGAAGTCAACATGAAGCAATCCATATACCACTAGAAATATCCTTAAATATACTTTCCAACATAACTTGAATAATATGAGGAATCAACCAAGAACTCAAGATATGGTTAAAACTGTTAGATAATAAGAGATAAATTATGCGGAATAATCCCTTACAGAATCGCAACAATAGAAACTAATATGCAAGAAAATATTATAGATCTCAAATAAAAGTGCAGAATAAATAACACAACACAAAGAGACAATATTTAACGTGGTTCACCCAATTTGGGCTACGTCCACCAAGAATCACTTGCTCAGATTTTATTACAAGCCTCCACTCTCTCAATACAATACCCAGATCCATTTGGAGCTATGCTCAACAAACTCTACAGAATTCACACCCGAATTCAAAACACATCTGCAATACATTTACTTGTACATCTATCATATGCATAAGACCATATAAATAGACAACTACTTAAGCAGTTTTACAAAACCATGGGCAAAACCCGTCCCATAAACCTATGGGTCAAAAAACTCACCCATATGAGAAGAACACGTTTCCCAAAACCCCGGCAAGGATACATGAAAAGTGTACAGTACTCTTAGTGTACAATCTTCAACACTTTCACACATGAAAACAGGCTCCACAACCTAACAATCTCCCACTTGGAGACTAGTTTTCCTTTGAGCAAGCTTCTCAACCCTTCACTAGTTTCTGTGAAGACCAACCAAAGTTGAACACAACTTTAGTTTTTCCCTTGTGACCACCTTGGTCATCATGTCTATAGGATTCTGATTGGTATGAATCTTCTCCAACTTTAACTTCTCTTCCTCCAAATCTCCTAATGAAATGGTACCTTAACTGTATATGCTTCATCCTGGAGTGGAAAGTAGAGTTCTTAGCTAGGTGTATAGCACTCTAACTATCACTATGTAGCTTACATTCCTCTTGCTTATGCTCCAACTCCTCAAGAAATTGTTGTAACCAAATCATCTCTTTGCTTGCCTCTGTGGCAGAAACATACTCAGCCTCCGTGGTTGACAAAGCCACCAGCTTCTGTAGTCGTGAAATCTAGCTCACTACTATCCCACCTATAGTGTAAATATAACCTGTCGTGCTCCTCCTGCTGTCTACATCTCCAGCCATGTCTGAATCTACATAACCATGTAAAGTGGTGTCTGATCCATTGTAGCACAAAACTACCCCCATGGTCCCTCTCAAATACCGAAGGATCCACTTTACTGCTTGCCAATGCTCTTTACTTGGATCACTCATAAATCTACTCACAGCTCCCATTGCATGGGCAATATCAGGCCTAGTGCACACCATAACATACATCAAACTACCAACTACTGATGAGTAAGGTACCTTGGACATCTGGTTTCTTTCCTACTTTGTCTTGGGACACTGCTCCTTTGATAACTTAAAATGGCCTGCCAAAGGAGTCCCAACCGGTTTAACATCCTACATGTTAAACCTATCCAATACCTTCTTAATGTACTCTTCCTGAGATAAAGTCAGCTTCCATTCCTTCCTATCCCGAGTTATCCTCATACCAAGGATTTTTCTGGCTGCCCCCAAATCCTTCATATCAAAGGATTCACTTAGCTATTTCTTGAGTACTTTTATTTCCTACATGTTTTTACCTGCAACCAACATATCATCCACATACAAACACAGGATAATATAACTTCCATCCTCAAATTTCTTTATATACATGCAATGGTCAGAATGACATCTAATATAACCTTACTCCATCATGAAGCTATCAAACTTCTTATACCATTGACGCAGGAGCTTGTTTCGTGCCATACAAGCTCTTCTTTAGTTTGCACACCATCTCCTCTTTACTTTTGACTTCATATCCTTCGCTACTACATATATAGCTCCTCCTCAAAATCACCATGGAGAAATGCGTCTTTACATCTAACTATTCTAAGTGCAAGTGTTCTGCTGCCACTATTCCAAGAATAGTTCGATAGAAGTCATTTTTACTACAAGAGAAAAAATCTCATCAAAATCTATACATTGTTTCGTGCAAACCCTTGACAACCAATGCGGGCCTTATATCTTTTCTTTCCTCCTTCTTCATCTTTAACTTTGTACACCCACTTATTTTGCAATGCTCTTTTGCCTTCCAGTAGCTTCACCAAATCCCAAGTCTAGTTCTCCATGAGAGACTTATGCTCCTCATCCATGGCTTGCTCCCACTTCTTCTGGCATCTACCTGCATTGCTTCATCAAAGCTCTCTCTGCTCTCCACTATCAGTGAGTAATAAATAATAAAGAGAAGGAGAAAAATGTTTAGGTTCTTTTCTTACCCTAGAAGACCTCCTCACTGTAGGAGTTTGGGGTTCCTGTTGAGTAGGTTCCTAAACTGATTCATGGGTCACTTTCCCATCCGAAAATCCTCTACCACTGCATATTCTTTCTTGGATTCTTCCTTGTTTTCTGCAACTGTTGCTTATACATGAATTTCTCATTAAAGACCACATCCCTAGACCGAATGATTTTCTTGTCCTTAATACTCCAACATTTAAATCCAAAGTCATCACCACCATAACCAATGAAAGTACATTTTTCTGATTTAGCCTCTAGCTTGGTCCTATCATCCTTTTCTATATGAACAAACACCTCACATCCAAAGACTCTAAGAAATGAATAATCAAATTTATTACCATACCATGCCTCCTCAGGTATGCCTCCATCCAAGGCACTTGAGGGTCCTCTTTTTATCAAGTACACAGCTGTGCTCACCGCTCGCCCAAAAAGAAAGAGGCAGATCCCGCATGTAACCTCGATCTCCTAGCACGTTCCATTATTGTTCTATTCATCCTTTCCATACCCCATTCTCTTTGTGGAGTTCCTAGAATAGTATTTTACCTACTACGGATTCCATTCTTAGAATAATAATCATTAAATTCATTCTTAAGACTCCCCTTCCATATCTCACCCGAGACATTTTAGCTTAATACCTATTTAATTCTCTACCAAGGATTTCCATTTAACAAAAGTGTCAAATACATCAGATTTGTTTCTAATAAAATATACCAAAACTTTCCTTGTTGCATCATCAATAAAAGTAACATAATAACTTGAACCCCCAAGAGATGATACCTGAGCCGGCCCCACACATCAGAATGTACCAGCTCTAACTTACTCTCTTTCTTCGTAGGTTCAACCTTGAGAAACCTTACTTACTTTTGTTTCCCATATATACAGTTCTCACATAAATCCAAACCTATTTTTGTATATCAAGGAAAATTCTTCTTTGTGATGTTCATGCCCTTATGGCTCATATGATCGAGCCTATAGTGCCATAATGTTGTATTTGCATCTAAATCCACAAGATTACAATCATTAGTACTATCAAGTGGTTAAATACAAGGTTCCAACCTTCTTACCTCTTGCCACCACAAGAGCACCCTTGTAACCTTCCAAGAGTTAGTCAGAAATATCACAAGACAACCATCACTTCCCAACTGCCCTACTATATCAAATTTCATCTTAATGTAGGCACATGTCTGACATCCTTCAATAGCCAAGTATTCCCATTCTGCATCTTAACCTGAACAAAACCTTTTCCAACTATGCTTTGTAAGGCTCATCATCACTAAGAAAAACATGCCCAAAATCTCCTTGAACATAATCAACAAAATAATGCCTATGTGGAGAAGCATGGAAAGAAGCCCCTGAATCTAAAACCCAAGATTCAGTAATATTGTGCAAAGAAAGAATCAAAGCATCCTGACATACATTACCCATTGCCACATTTGCCTCCTTGTTTTCTTCCTGTTGTTTCTTCTTATCCCAAAGCTCCCAACAGTCCTTCTTTGCATGCCCAGGCTTTCCACAATTCCAACATACAATCTTGTTCTTGGATTTTGACCTTACCCAATCTTTTGATTTTCCACGGTTTCTCTATTCTTCTGTCTCCCTCTAGTTTCCACTGTCAAAGCATTCCCTGAAGTAGAAGATTCCCCATAGCTTTTTATTTGCATTTCCTCACTTAGAATCACCCCTACAACATCCTTAAACTTCAACTTCGAGTTAGCTGGAATCGAGTTACATACCGCCATTACCAGGCTATTCCAACTCTCAGGTAAAGAGCATAGAATTAATAAAGCCCTAACTTCTTCATCAAATTCTATTGTAACCAAAGCTAGCATATTCACAACCGTATTAAAATCATTTAAATGATCTACTACTAAACTATTCTCAGACATCTTCATATTAAACAACTTTTTCATTAAAAATATCTTGTTAGAGGCAGAGGGTTTTTCATACAACTTCCCTAATGCATCCATTAGATCTTTTGTAGTCTTTTCCTTTGAAACATTAAATAATACCGAAGATGCAAGACACAGCCGGATTGTCCCAAGTGCCTTCCTATCCAACAAATCCCATTCCGCATCTGTCATACTTGAGGGTTTGTTCACCTTCTCAGACAACGGAGTATAAAGATCCTTTTGATAAAGGTAATCTTCCATTTGCATCTTCCAAAGACTGAAATTCTACCCATTGAATTTATCAACCCTAGATCTTCCATCATCTGCCATAGCTCCCACTCAAGCTAAAAACTTTCCCTACGATTCAACACTTCAACAAACCAAACTAGGCTCTGATACCAATTGTTAGGAAATAAGAGATAAAATATGCGGAATAATCCCTTATAGAATTAAAAGATGAAAACTAATATGAAGAAAATATTACAGATCTCAAATAAAAATGTAGAATAAATAACACAACACGAGAGAGACAATATTTAACGTGTTTCACCCAATTTGGGCTACGCCACCAAAAATCACTTGCTCGATTTTATTACAAGCCTTCACTCTCTCAATACAATACCCAGATCCGTTTGGAGCTATGATAAAAACTCTATAGAATTCACACACCGAATTCAAAACACATCTGAATACATTTACTTGTACATCTATCATATGCATAAGACCATATAAATAGACAATCGCTTAAGCAGTTTTACAAAACCGTGGGTATCAAAACCATGGGTCAAAACCTATGGGTCAAAAACTCACCCATATGAGAAGAGCACATTTCTGATATGTCGGTGCATTTTTCAAGGCCAAAAAAATTTACGCCTAAAAAATACATGAAAAGTGTACAGTACTCTTAGTGTACAGTCTTGAACACTTTCACACATGAAAATAGGCTCCACAACCCAACAAAAACATTGAAGACTACTTTTTGAGATCCCAAAATTACCCTCACTAGTCACCCTGTTTGGACCTAAAAACTCATGAAATTTCATGAACATGATCTTAAAACTACATGTAAATATATAACAACTCACATACATTGTACACCAACAATTTAACATATAACTTATTTGGACCAACTTGTCCTAAACTTAAACTCTTCATAAAATATTATTTTCAGGTGGGGCCCAAATATGATCATGACCAAAAACTTACATTTATAGTAATATATTAGAGTCCTTTATAATATCCATTCATAATTTTTTCACTAGCAATAAATATTGTGTTAGTACACTTCTTCTTTTGCAAACTACTCCTAGCTAGGGTTTGTTACCTCTTTAGCTTCTTAATGTTCGTTCATAAAAATGTGACAGTAAAATGACCTCATTATTCTTCTGAAACCTTATTCATTCACCTTAGGAGATACCTTGAAAGAATCAAGGTCACATGTAAATCATATTGTCCACAATGAGCATCAAAAGTTGCATTTCGAGCTAGAAATACACTTTTTCGTTACCTTGTTTCACAAAAACATGCATATCTTACAAATTACTCATCACAAGAACCTAAAGGTTTTCTAAGAGAATCAACACTCATCCCTATAACATATCCAATCATCATAATGACAATATAATTGCTCAATATTCCCAACCACTAAGACTTACCTAAGAAAATATGTTTGATCCTCACTGTAACAACTAGGACCAACTAGAGGACTATAATAACTAAACATGGAATCTCTGTAAATGACCCTAACATACCTCATATGCCATGATATAATTTATTAGATGCTTCCATTATCTATTCTAGCCACAATTCACTCTGTCACACCTCCAAACAAGCATACCTGCTCCCAATGAGCACTTGTAACATGGAGATGTACCTATATTTATACCATACCACTATTGTGAGTGCACAAGTACCCTAAAACCAATTATTAATCTTGTCAACATGCTTCTCCAACATCCAATAATCTCTCACTATCAAACTATACCTTCTAGGCACCTATATAGGCTTGCTTTGAAAGAATACCTCATTAAATCTCCCTCTAGTAGCTCAAACACATCTGAAATTGTATGTTAGCATCTCAAACATCATTAAACCATCATCCAAAAAGATCCACTTTTTCATTAATTTGGTTTTGCATCAATGATAACACCTATTAGGCCTACATACCAACAATAATCATTTTCAACCTCTAGGAATGTAAAAACAAACAAATTTTCACTTATAACCCTTCTATAGCCTTTATGAGTCAAATCACCGCTGCAGCTAATATTTGAGTCATACTATATCTAAAACATGCCAATAATGCCTAACTAGCCATGTTTATTCACTAATTCATAATTCTAGGAAATAAATCATCATTTATAGGCCAAAATGCTACATATAAGGGCTTGAGCACAATTTTCACACCAAGAACAATATTGTAGGATAGTAATAGACTTTTCAAAGTGCAAATCAGGGCAATTTCATCATTTCCTACATGACTACTAAGCTATGATTCAAGTAATAAATACTCCCCTGTGCTTAAGGCCTCAAATACTATCTCCAAGAAACATATATCATCAAGGCATGCTTACATACCTTGAGATCAAATTTAACACTTTTTCAAGGTCCTAAACCAACTTATCATTCTTCTAGAGTCATATACAACTAAGAACATGCAAGTAATGAAATTTTTATCAATTCATAGAGTATACCACCAAGTAATTAAGAACACTCTTTTCACCATCTAGTAAAGCTCACTTATGGCTCCCCTGTCATTAGTAGGCTCAAGTGAACCTTGAACACATCTCAGCAGAAGCACATCTCATTCTTACACTATACAAAGAATCACAGAGTCTTTAATGGTTGATACAATCTTCACACTCTTTATACCTTCAAATTGCATCTTGGTTGCATAGATACCCTAGAAGGTCATTGCTTAAATCTTGGTTCTACATTCTACTATAGAAAAGATTTATCTCGGACCATCGACAACAAATTACACTTGAATACCCTTAACATATTTGTATGTCATAGTTAGGAGTACACATAGATGGGTGCAGGTCCTTTGCTCAGTCATAATAGCTATCTCTACACCTATTAAAGACATAATCACACTTGAAATAACTCTTCATATCTTGGGAATTATCCTTGATAGTCTTCAAACTTAGCATGGTGTGATGAAAATCACCTCTCTTGACCTCCTTTAGTTTAGAAACCTTCATCTTCTTGTCCTTTGAATCTTACTTTCGAATGAACTTCTTCTTGTTTTGGAAAAAATGTGTAGTATGACCTAATTTGTGGCACTTGAAACAAACAACAACATTCTTGTTTCTCCTAGGTTCAAACACCCTTAGATTCCATCAAAAATCTTTAGCTATATCTCCATATTTACAACGTGAAAATCATTCACCATTGAAGAAACCTACTTCATTCCTTAGAGACCTCTTTTTGTAAATCTATAGCTCTATGAAAAAAATCATGACAAACAAAGCAATATTATGTGAATAGAGAGCCATACCTCATAGCATTGGGTTGTTTAAGTATTTTAGACCTTCTTGGATCTTCCCTTTTGATCATCTTCTCAAGAGATTTATTACTTGAACTAGCTTCATGATCATCCTTCGTTTCTCTCCTTCATATCCTAGGCTTGTTTTTTCATTTTTTCCTCTTTGAATCTCCAACATGTCATTAAGATCCTTGGAGCTATTTTCAATTCTCTCATACATCTCTAACTTTTTAGAAGCAACCTCTAAATCTAATTCAAAGACTTCAATTGTTTTTCATACCTAGAACAAACATATTCTTTCTCCTTTAGAGTATTAGACAAACTTTCAATTTTAGATGTCAAACCTTTGATGGCTAGTTCATGATCTTTGTGAATTTTATAAATAATATCTTGTAGTTCACACACCATAGACTCAACAATTTCATATTGTTCTCTGCAACAATTAGTACACATATCCATTTGTGCTTTCAAATAATCTCCCTAAAGTCATCAAGCTTATCTACAAGGGATTAATTTTATACCAATTGTTAGAAGCAAAAGTGATAGATGGGGGGTAAATCATTCTAATAATAAATTTATTTTCATTTAAACCTCATACATGCATCCATTACATTGATTATACAACATCCATGATTATGTAAGGTTATTAAGATATGCAATAACATCCACAAGAGCAATAAAATAAATTACTCAACTTAAAAACACCATATATAAGTGGGAAACCATCATGGGAAGAAAACTACTGAAAATAGTCTTATATTACACAAAGATAAGTAATTTAGTGTATCTCCAACTACACAATGAATATTAACCCCTAATTTAGTAGAGAAACAACCCTACAAGGAACAAAAACCCATAATTTAGTAAATCACCCACTCAACAAGGAGGATAAAAATCCCTAAGGATGACCAAGCACCAAATCATCCACCTAAAGATGTTTTATCTCTACAAATTCTTCTGCCACAACTGATGGAGATCACTAATTCAACTCACAAACCCTAGCTCATACCCTAGGGCATCAAACTTGCTCTTTCTTCACTTTTATTTGCTATATCTTCTTTCTCTCATGATTCCATGTCTTCCTTAACTTGTCATAATATTTCACAGCCTTAAAATCATGACTTCATACCTTCAAAAAGCACCTCTCTAGGTTGCACACCTTCCCTCCAAGAGCATTGGTTAAAAATGAACTAAACAAACATTTAACTATGTTTTTCTTCTTTCAAAAAAAAATAGGTCAATCCTTCATAATAAATGTGACCCATACACCTTTATTACATTCATAAATTTAAAATCCAATATTCACATCTAACACAAGTAGGTAGGCCTAGCCAAAAACCTCATTACATGTGCCAAAAATGGCTTAAAACCCCATGGGCACAATCTTAAAAATACCCTAACATGAAACCCATAATTTTCTTCATGACCAATGAACCTTTATAAAAGATTTAAATATAATTAAATATTAATAAATTTTCAAAATTAATATCAACCAATCAACTTATTTCATTTACTGGGCCCAATTCCATTTACAATTCTAAAAACAATTGTTTCCTTCACCGCTTCGAGACCACCGTAAAATTCATACTGGCACCAAATGAATCATACTAAATAAACCATGCCATGTAACCACTAAATAGACAATACGTAACTCGTAGGACAATTTTAATAATGTTATAAGTTATGAAAAATATTTCTATTCAAACCAAAGAAAGATTTGACTTTACCAAATCAATATGTAAACAAATTTGTTTCCAAAGGTTAGCTCATAAAATAAAATATAAAGTCATTCAATACCTCCACGTGGATTCATTAGATGTCACATTCATTCCTCTTCACATTATAGGAAAAGGAAGCATCACCCAATCCATCTCATGCTTCAAACAATGTGAAACTTGCGCAAAAACATATGTTTTCTTGAATTGCCAAAAATATTCATGCTCAAAGAATGCCCTAAAACCCTATCATATGACATAATCATGAGGAAATCCATATATATATATATATATGAATATTATTTCCACCACAACTTTAATAATCAAGAATCAACCTATAACTCAAGACATGGTTAAAAAATTGAAGACTGATTTTTGAGATCCCAAAACTTCCCTTTGACCAGTCAACCTGTTTGGACCTCAAAACCTCATGAAATTACATGAAATTGATCTGAAAAATACATGAAAATATATTAAAACTCACATAAATTATACAACAACAATCTATCATATCACTTCTTTGACCAACTTGTCCTAAACTGAAACTCTTCATAAAATGTTGTTTTTAGGTGGGGCCCACATATGGTCATGACGTAAAAATTACATTTCTAGTAAGATCTCAAATTCCTCTAAAATATACAGTCATCAATTTTACACTATCAATCAAAATTGGGTCTCAGTATACTTAATCTTTAATCTTTATGGTTTTGACCTCTTTACCTTCTTAACGCTTTGTTCATAAAATGTGATTATAAAATAACTTCATTATTATTTTCAAACCTTATTAATTGACTTTATGAGATACCTTGAAATGACCCCATATAGATCATACTATCTTAACGAGCATCAAAATTGTATTTCGAGCTAGAAACACACTTGATTCTTTACCTTCTTTCACCAAAGCATTCATATCTTACAAATTAATCATCATGGGCATATTTTTTTTTTTAAGCATCATCAATCATCCTTTTAATATCTCCAATAATAATAATGATAATACCATTGCTCAATATTTCCATCCGAAGACTTACCCAAGTAAACATGTTTGATCCTCACTATAACAACTAGGACCAACTGGAAGAGTGCAATAACTAAACATGGAATCTCTAAAAATGACCCAAACATACCTCATATTCCATTATATACCTGATTATATTCTTCCATGATCTCATATAGCCCCAATGCACTCTGTCACACCTCCAAGCAAGCATACCTGCTCCCAATGAGCACATGTAACATGGAGATGTACCTGTATATGTACCATACCACTCTATGAGTGCATAATAACCAGAAAAACCTACTACTCATCATTTTGACATGCTTATCCAACATCCAAGAAGATCCCATTGTCAAACTATACCTTTTAGGATCCTCTATTGGCTTTTTGAGCAAGCATACCTCACAGAATCTCCCCGTAACAACTCAAACACATATGAACTTGTATGCTAGTATCTCAAGCATCATTATACCATTATCAAAAAACATCCAATTTTTCATTTTTTTTCATCAATGAGAACACCTATTAGGCATACATGCCAAAACTAAGTTCTTAGGATAACTTTTACGTAGGTCCTTTGCAAAATTTGGGTCAACAATATCATCTAAGATGAGCTATTGGTAATGGCTAAAAAGACAAAATCATCCGCATTAGGTTGAAGAAATTTTTATGTGATAACATATTTTTGAAGTGCAATATGAACATGGAATGTTTCTAGAGGTCCAATATGACCTGTTAAAACTCATGAACTTATGAGGTGAAGTGGTTTTAGGGCTAAGTTCAAATGGTCTAAAACTGTCTTATTAGTCCTGTCATGAAGGCTTGAGAAACAAGAGTACACGTGTTATTTTATCCTCATAACCTATGCAAGTGAGTACTTGAAGTTTAATTAGAGGACCCTAGGGAAGTGTTCCAAGAATTTTTTGACATGAAAGTATGTTTTGGAGTGTTGGAAGAGATGTAGAGAAAGACTAGTTTTTGTTCTTTAAAAATGAGTATAAACAATCTCTTAAATGCATGTATATTTGAGCCATATACTTTAAAATTATGAAATATTTTTATATGATGAGTTAATTAAGGATATTATAATTCCAAAAATGTGACTTTGGAGCCATGAATTGGTGTTTTGGACCATGTACCAACTCACTTTTTCAAGACTTATTTTCTGAGTATACAAACCCTTGAGAGACCTTGATCTAATCTACATTGCATGGATAACATGAAGATGCCAGTTATACTCGAAGTCCATGGTGTTGTTTTAGACCTCTTGAAGATTCATTCCTCCTAAATACATTACATGATATGAGTTTATAATTCTCCTCATACACCCAAGTTGAAGACTGTATTGTAAAGCTTATACATCTAGTTGTGCATGTGAACTCTAATGCAAACTTGAAAGTGGAATGGTGATTTTTGAAGATTGGTATGCCTATAGAATACAATGAAAGGTAATTTTTAATGTATTACTTCCCCCCAACAATTTTTAATCTTCTCGTTAGCCACGAGAAAAATAATCTACGTTGAAGAAAAAGAAAATAATTGAAGAACCATTACAAATCAGAGTATGCAGATGTCAGTATGGAAAATTATTAGTTACATCAGAAGGGAAGTGAATTTAGGAAGGTTTCTCAGTACCTAATAGGATTATGAAGTGTTTTTAAAACTGATAGGTGGTTTGTACTAGCAGCCAACACACTTGTAGAGGTAATAACCGCACTATGACAATTTTAGATGATTTCATATTCACTCTTGTATGAGTTGAATGGTTAAGAAGATGAAAGGGTGAATGTCTAAGGAAGGTGAAGTGTAAGAGAATGCATTTATAATGTTTTAGTATTCCTTATTGTTTATGAACAATATATTTTGGAGGAATTAAAAGTGTTAGGTTCATACTTTTGTGTTTGAGGAAAAAATGAATATATATATGGAGACTTCTTGAAGGTAGTATGAGGTGAGTCATGAGCTGATAAGTATCATTAAATGAGACAAGAGAAATATGAGCCTATTCATATGTGAATGATGGAGAAATAGGTGTGTGCAAGACATGACTTGAATATTGTGGTTATAGTAGTGTGAAGTGATGAGAAAATAAGTTTGTCAAGGTGAGTGAAGAAGGGAAATGAAGAGAGAATAGGAGATGAATAAGAGATCATAATCTACTGTATAAGAAAAAAATGAAAGTGATCAAAACTTTGTAAAAGTATAAGTGGATGCTTAGCAAATTTGGGAGTTTTGTTTCTTTATAAGTTGTAGCTTGCAAAAGGTCAAGCTGTAGCTTGGTTAAATTGTTGGGAGTTTTAGATACCATGTAAGTAGAAGCTTTCATAAGCTCAAGTAGATGATTGATGAAATTATTGGAGTTGTTTCTTTGAGCTGAGTGGATGATCAGAAAATTAAATCTTTGTAATATTTATAGGACAATTGTCTAGACTAGTACATTGATATTAGTGGTTTTTTCTCCCTTTAAGGGTTTCCCACATTAAACATTGTCTCCATATGTAATTTCAAGTTATTTGGTTTTGTTTGTATATCCTCATTCTATCATGAAAAATATGATTAATATTGAATGGGTTGCTAAGTGTTTGAAGTATTTTAAAATTTTCTAAAGCACTTTGATTCACCCCTCCCCTCTCATTCCTTGTTTTTTCTAACAAAGTGTCATTAATATAGATGATATTTTCAAATCTATACCTTTTTAGGTCATGGTTGCATTTCCCAACTTTCTATTTATACACATCTTTAAAACTTATTTTTCTTAATTGAATATTGTTTTCATGCTAATTGTCTAGTATGAAAACCTCATTCTATCATGAAAAAATATGATTAATATTGAATGGGTTAAAAGTTTTTGAAGTATTTTAAAATTTTCTAGAAGCACTGATTCACCCCTCCCCTCTCGGTCCTTGTTTTTCTAACAAAGTGTCATTAATATAGATGATATTTTCAAATCAATACCTTTTTAGGTCATGGTTACATTTCCCAAATTTCTATTTATACACATCTTTAAAACTTATTTTCTTAATTGAATATTGTTGTCATGCTAAATGTATAGTATGAAAACCTCATTTTAGCATGAAAAATATGATTAATATTGAATGGGTTGCTAAGTGTTTGAAGTATTTTAAAATTTTCTAGAAGCATTGATTCACCCCTCCTCTCGGTCCTTTGTTTTTCTAACAAAGTGTCATTAATATAGATGATCTTTTCAAATCTATACCTTTTTAGGTCGTGGTTGCATTTCCCAACTTTCTATTTATACACATCTTTAAAAATTATTTTTCTTAATTGAATATTGTTGTCATGCTAAATGTCTAGTATGAAAAATTGAACATTTTGCCATGAGAACTAAGCCCTCACTCAAATATCCTTGAACTAGTAATGTAAACCTTCCATCCGACCAATTAATGACTATGTAAACCCTATCAAGGCAGAGAGGGATGTTATAAATATATTTTTAAGTGTGTTTCATGTGAAGGTAAGTTGATGGGAAAAATTCATAGAGAGGAATTGCTCTAGAGACCCAAAAGGCCTATTTTCACGGTTTCTACGCACATGATAAGCACCTTTGGGATGATTCAAGAAGAGATAATGAATAAAAATAGCATGTGACACAATTATGAGATCATAAAAGGTAGTTTAGGGAATTTATTTAAGGAAAAATAGGTTAAAGAAAATTTTATACAACACTGGGCTACTTATAGCATGGTGTAGGGAAATGAAAGTAGTAAAAAGATAGCCAAATTGATCTAGATGTTACGAGAGCCTCGAGATATTTTTTGAAGTGAAAAAAATATTTTTGATAAATCTAAGAATTCCTACTTCACATTTTAAAATGTTTCAGGAGAATCTACCCTCGAGAATTTGTGATATTGGCCCGATTTTGTAGATGAAAACCCCTAATACCTGTGGAGATTCAAATGAACATTCCAATATTTATATAGAGAATTGATGCCTTATTCAAATCCCAATGTGACCTATGAAATTCCCTCCTCACACACAATTTTTTTTTTGTAATTTTTATCATCATTACTTTTCATGGCATCCCCTTTCTCTCGATGCATAGGCTCAAAAAGAATAAAAAGGGGGATGAATTTTAAAATGTAGGCATCACCCTTTTCCCCCTTCTCATGTTGGATACCTCCATGGATAATTTTATCCATTATTATGAACATTTTAGCCTCATATCACCTTAATAAATTTGGTATTGGACATGATATCCTCTCAAACCCATTTAGTAACTCCTAAACTCGCCCTCAACCTGGGTTAAGAATCAAGTGTTAGAGGTGGGTCAAGGAGCGGATTTTCCTAACTTGGGTTAAGAAGTGAATATTTGAATGCACTTATCCAATTTTCAGAAATCAATTGTTAATTTCTTTTACCTCCATTTATTATTTAACAAGGCCATTCCAAATTTGGAAACCCCATGCCCAAAATCATTCTTTTGCTCATATCTCACAAGCCTGCTTCGATCTTCAAGATAATCAAATTACAAATTCCCTACATAAATACCTTTAAAATGAGTGTTTGATTTAAATAATTGATTCCATGATAATTTTATTACATTCATCTAAAAATTTCAGTTATGGAAATGTTTTCCCTAAGATATACGAAGTTTTAGTGAGCCAAATGAGCTAAAAATCGGGGCATGAGATCCTCGAAAAATTATCTTTCCAATGAACACCTTATTGCAACATGAAAAGAGGTATGAATGTAGTTATGAAGGAATATTATTTTTATTTATTCTGACATGTTATATGAACAAAACACATACTTACAAGTTCAATTTTTATTTTTGTTATGATCTAGAAGAGAGGAACCCCTGAAAAATTGAGCAAACCATCATGGTGAGAAGTAGAATTTTTGAGGCCTTTCTTGAACCAATCTAAAACTACTTGGAAAATGTATATTTTTAGTAAGTACCCATTCAATTAACTTATTGAGAGTTTTAGGTATGAAATTTTAATGGATTCAAGACACTAAGTTCAGTTTGCAGGAGGAAAAGTTCTCAAAAGAGACAATTTGATGAAATTGCCAAAACTAGTCACCCAGGAAGAACTTACTAAAAATAGAAATTTTCTGAAAAAGGCTCAAAATAGTCATGGTTTTTCATCCTCCATTCATCATTAATTTAAACCTTAATGTAGTAAATACTCCTGATTTTGGAAGGGTGGATAATGGAAATTTGTCCAAAGCAGAGAAGAACTCTTTTGTTCCTAATTTTGGTCACAATGGAGTATTATGATCTCCCTATGTTTCCCACTTTGTTGGATGGGTTGATCAATGGATTGAAGCATGTTCCAGGAAAAAACTCACCTTCACTCATTTTTGATCAAATTTATCTTCACCTCATCTCATGGATGGATCCATTTACACAAAGCCCTATATAATCATGTTGAATTGTGTAGAAATGGTCCCTAGTTAAATTAAGAACTTGACATTTTGGGAGGCATAAAAGTGTTTCAAAGGTTTGAATATTTTTTGAAGTGAGGTAAAATATAATTAATTGTATTCAATGATCAAATTCTCATCACCTTTCCTTTCAATGAATTTCAAATATGCTAAAGAGGTGCATCATTCTAGCAAGGTCTTAAAGGTGAAAAGTTTCAAAGATTCAATCTTCATCGACAGAGCATCACTACATTGTATAAGGTCATCATGGATTAAAATTTCATCTTCAACACCATATGAGATAATATGTACATTGAGGGTGGAGGAATCCTCATTCATGGCTTGGATAATTTCCTCTCTCCCCTCCTCATTCTTTCTCCTCTTCTTTTCTCATTCTAATTCCTCATTGTACATGATCATGATGTTTTGTCCTATTCATTTAAGTGAAAATGAAATATTTGTAAGATGTAAAAGTACTTCCTAAAATTATAAGAGGGGTACTTAATTTTTTCTTCCTTGGGATAATGAAAAGTCACAAATTGAATAGGAACATGAAAATTCATGTGGGGGTAGATGAAGAGGAAATTCACATTGTTATGAATTGGAATGTCTTCTCTATTCCAAGGGATCTAGAAAGTTTACTCTTTTTGTAGCAATTTTGAATTTTTGTTTAGATGTTGAGATTCTTATCACAAACACAAGAAAATAAAAGCTATATTTATTCTATTTCCCTTTCTCATGTGTTCCTTTAATCTCTCTCTTTTTCTATATTTTACAAGTATAGTGATCAAGAAGGAACTTTACATGGTTTATATATGAATCTAAAGAACTATGTGTGTCCATTTTTTAGTCTCACTAATGGATTACACTATTGCATTCCTCTAATTAAATGTTGAACTACTCAGGTTATCATGTTTGAACTCTATTATTACCTACTCACAACGTAACCTTCACTTTCCTAATTTCTCTTCTTTATCCCTCATTGTTGAAACTTCTTCCCTTTTACCCCAAACAAGCACTTTACCACATGTTTAGTGAAGTGTGTCTATGTAATTCCCCACCCATTTAGCCACCCCCACAATATTATATAAAATTATGATAATTTGCATTTAATAATGTGAACCTCCCCATACATAATAAGGAGGGTAATAACACCATGAGAATTGGTGGAAACACATAATTTTCCACTCGATAAATTATTTCACCAATATGTTTTAGTGACTCCATTATTAAGAGATTTTATCATGTGCACCTATAAAGATATCTTCATAATACTATATATATATATATATATAACAAAACAAATAAATAAGGTTTCAAAGAAAAATCATATTTTGAAGGCGACTCACAAGGAGCAATTAATGTCACATTTGCCTCCTCAATCATAATGAAAATTTTTCAATATTGGACATCAATACCAATGAGTGACACTAAAGAAGAAGAATAAGATGACTTGAAGGAAATGCAAATATTTGATTAGCCATCATTCTGGAACATCCCTTGCAAAATAAAATATTCTTTTAAGGGAACTATAGTTGGTAGAATCTCAAGTGGCCATGAAAATATTATATCTATAGAATAGAGAAAATTTATGTTTACAAACATCCTATCATCAAAAAATGGTGGCTCCAATTCAAGAAGACTTCCACAAGACGGATGAAAATGGGAATTACTACTTCTAATAATTGAGAATCCAAGAAATGGATGAAGATAATTCATAAGATCTATGAAATGCTATATGAAGGGCATGATGATGGATAATCTATGGAAGGGAACATTTTTAACCTCACATAATTGAATAACAAGTTTAACATATTTTCTTTCACCTCCCTTCATTTATATTACTTCCTTGCATATGGATAAAAGAAATAGATGCCTTGAGAAAATATTTTTTGCAAAATACTATAGCATGAAAGAAGGAAAATCTTATCTTGAAGCCTACCATGAAGTTTACAATTCCGCATTATCCTTGTAAAGAAGATATGGATATCTTGAAACACTTAAAAATGTTGAGGAATTTAAAATCATCTTTTGAAAGGAGATCCCAATGATTTATGCACACTATGAGGTGTTCATCCCTCGAAGATTCTTGTGTACCTCTAAAGAATGATCCGTTCTTGAACTTATTGATGAGAATTAAATTAACAACTTGGAAGAGGGGAAGGAGATGCAATATTTGAACCTTCATTCATCTACTTATTTCGGCTCGAGGCACAACCCGTTAGAGAAACAATGGATTCAAAATATGACTATTATTTTTCTATGAAATATGATCTAAAACTATCCGAGCAATCCATCAATAATGAAGAAGTACAAGAAGCACATCCTTCATCCTATATCGAAATGGTGAATTTGATGTAATCAAAGATAATATCCTTTCCAATTTTGACTCTTCAATTAATACACAAATGTTAAATGATGAAATGGAGATAAGTGAAGAATTATATTACCTTCTTGATATAATATTGAATGAAAAAGGTAAGAATCCAATCTATTAATTGAATCCAAGGTGAATGAGAAAATTTACCATGACCTCTCCAAGAAAATGACTCCACCATCCTCACCAAACAAGTGTAACACCGATAATCATTATGAGTATGAAGTATTTATTTTTCTTGTGAACAAGAATATTCCATAAGTAATGATCAAGATACTCTTTTAATGAAAATGATAATGAGTACATGGAAGATTTGAAAGAGAAGTTAGTTAAAGGCATCTTGAGGACTGCCAACTCAGTCTAGAGATCTTGACTCGAGAAATGGAAATACAACATAAGTATGAGTCACGTTATGTTTCTTATTAAAATTATCTAATTATTGATAATGGGATGAAGTAAATGGATGAGCTTAATCTTCTTGTAGAAGCATTTTTGAATGAACATGAAAGTGAAGATGAATCTTCGCTTTCCTATTTTAAAATTAGATTGCATTTATGATGAATCGAAGGAAAGAAAATTCTTGAGTCTTATACATATGTATTAAGTTATGAGAAAATAACCTCCAACATGGTAAGTGACATCAAATTCATCAAGGAATTAATAGGCACCGAGAAAAATCATTCAGGACAAATAAATGAGAATATGCAAGAACCTTGTGAATGGAGTAAAAATCAGCTTACTTTCACCATTTTTGAAACCTCTGCTAATTTTGAACATGAGTTTATGTTACAAATATTACTCAAGGATGATGAATTCCCTCATATAAGTAACACACTATCTATTTCTAGAATAAATTATTTATAACAACAAAGTGAGAAGCTAGAAGAGGCTTGTGAATGGGAAAATAATCAAATTTCTCTCACCATTTCTAGATTCCCCATTGATTCAAGGAATGATTTCATGTTGCAATATTCATTCGTGATGGTTAATTATTTCATACCAAATGTGAAGACATTATCATTGGTAACATGGAGGAATGGTTTCTCATATTCACAAAACATTAAGCTGAGGCTACTAAAGGTAAGATTTTCAAGCATGTTACAAAATGGTCACTAGAAACAAGAATGTTCTTTGTGTAATATCACTATGAAGATGATAGCTTGGTATTTATCCTTATTCTAAAACACTGAAAATCCATCACAAGTGCATGACATGATTAGATAATGATCTTTGAGCTCCAGAGGTCTAAATTCAACCCATTGTTCCATGATGGATCATTTTTCTCTCTATACTCGTTTTCGATTGTGTTTACATTCTTCTTCCACACCTATAAATTTACCTCCCCTATAACATAGTTTCCATTGCTGTTATATTTTTATCTTTTTTTTGTAATGTTTTCAATACAGAGGTTTCATTTTTATCCATCTTTGATATGCAATGACTCTATAGCCTAATGGATAAGACATTTTTCCTCTTAGTGTCTTGAGACTATCTGTTTGGTACTTTCTTTATTATCACTTTGTTAAAATCAAAATTAATCCCCAAGTAACATCTAACTATTTTCATGCTAAATTTATAGCATGAAAAATTGAAAAAAATTTCCATGACAACTAAGCCCACACTAAAAAATCCTTGAACTGGGTAATGTAAACCTACCCTCTGGCCAATTTTTGATTATGTAAACCCCATGATTCCCAAGAGGGATGTGCTAAATTGGTTTTTAAAGTATTTTTATTATACAAGTAAGTACGTGGGAATAAATTCATGTATTCATTTTGATTCACTTTGAATTAACTACTCCCGGAGACCCAAAATGGCATATTTACGGGTTTTGAACTTGGTAAGAACCCCATGATGAACCATGAAGAGATATTTCATCCAAAAAATGTGTGACAAAGATATGAGATCATAAGAGTCATTCTAAAGAATATTGGTGAGGAGAAATAGGTATAGGAACAAGTTATGCAACACTTTGGACTACTTAAAACACGGTGCGGGAAATAAAAGTAGTAAAACTATAGTCAACTTGTTCTAGATGTTATCGGAGTATCGAGATATTTTTTGAAGTTACCAAATAATTTTTGGAAATCTAAGAAGTCATAATTCAAATTTTGCAAGGTTTCAGAAGATTATGCTATCCAAATTTTGAGATATTATCCCGATAGTAAAGATAAATACCGATGATACCATTGGGTAAGTGCAACAAGTTGGGGGACAATTAAGTGGACATCAAATCTTGAATTTTACATCAAAAACAATAAAACATCAAATTTAGTCTTTCGTGGACTTGAACCATGCCGAAAATTAAAAATATGTCATAAAAATGGTACCATCGCGTAGGAGAGAGTGTTAGATTTGTAGAAATATTGATTTTAAAGTGAATAGAATAGGATAAATATCATTTTATAATTTTTACTAATAACGAGTCTTTAAGACACTTTTTCCCATGAATATTTATGTCTACGTTTAAGACTACAATTTTTTTCACTTATCAAATGTGATAAAACTTATACCATCCCAACCATGGTGAAATTATATAAATGTTCAAAAAAATAATAATTTGATTTCACTATTTTTTGATAAAGTTATGGCGGGTAAACGGAAAGTGCTCTATTTTCTTTATGTTTTCAGATCACTTTCGTGGAAAAAATCATAAAAAATAAAATATTGCTCAAAAAAATGCAAAATAAAATCTATCCCAAGATATCTACCAACATCTAACTTCTCACCAAAGGAAAAAATATATATATCAATTTTTGATCATTCAAATTGTTGGAAAACGGACTACAATCTCGAGATGTTTTTAAAAAAAAAAATACCAAGTCATTGAATTTTAAGTGTTTAATATAGATAAAGTTATCCATTTTTAAAAAAATAGTAGTTTAGAAACTAGATTTCAGATGCTACGATTCATATTAATATAATTTTTCTAATTTTGAGTGTATGTATTGCTAATAATCCTATAAGTTGATATTATTTTTTTATTTGCAATATGATGTCCACTTATGACCCCTTTTTGTCCCCCACTTGGTGCACTTACCCAGTTGGAGATTCAAATGAGAATCACAAGAGTTATACAAATATATGATTCCTTATTCAAAGCCCAATATGACCTATGAAATTACTTTTTCACTCAAAATGTGTTGGTTTTCATTTTTATCATCATTACTTTTGGTGGTAACCCCTTTCTCGATCATAGGCTCAAAAAGAATAAAAAAGGGGGTGAATTTCAAATTGTAGGTAGAATTATATCCCACAAATTTTGGGAATGATCTCATTAGATATTTTTGAGATAAAATTATATGTGTTTTTCCTAGGTAACTCTCGGAGAAGATTCAATGGCAAAGAATCACTCTCGATGTTTATTTATGGCGATTGTTGGTGAAGGCGGGTTTTCCAAATGTGTCTATGGAAATTTTTTACACATTGGATGAAATTTTTAGCATTAAATTTGGTGAAAAGGTGCATGTTATGCATAAAATTTCACCCGTAATGAGAGGATAGACGGTAAGAAGATCTTTGTCACTTAAGAAGTTTTTGGGTGGTTTGGTGAGTGTTATACACTCACAAGTACAAATGGACCCCTCTCTATGTTGAGGATGACCAGTGGAACACATGGGAAGCCCCACTACACCTTCTTCCTCGTGAAAAAGTACATGAGGTGTAAAATATTTCTCCACCATGTATGTACTTCATCTCCCAACACTCACCACTCGCAACTAGTTTCTTAGAACATGTTTTGATCACCCAACTCATCACCATTGTCCCCCTCCTAATGTTTGGCTACCTCTATGGCACATTTTCTCTATGATTATTCACCTTTACACCTCATATCTTCATACTAAATTCAGTAATGGACATGAGATCCTCCAAGGCCCATTTAGTAACTCTGAAACTCAACCTTAACCACAGTTAAGAATGAAGCACATCGAAGGTGGGTCAAAGAGTGGGTTTTCCTAACCTGGGTTAAGGGGTGAATATTTGTAGGAAATCAGCCATTTTTGAATATATTTTTCTCCATTGCTTCTATAACCAAGTCATGCCAAATTTGGAAACCCCATGCCAAAAATCAATCTTTTGCTCATATCTCACAAACACCTTGTTAGATCATCACGAGATTCAAACTAAAGCTTCCTACTTGAAAACCTTTGAAATGAGTATTTTAATGAAATAATTGATACCATAATCTATTTTTACGTTCATATGAAAATTTCAACG
The DNA here is from genome assembly GCA_018340775.1 of Taxus wallichiana var. yunnanensis. Taxonomy (NCBI): domain Eukaryota; kingdom Viridiplantae; phylum Streptophyta; class Pinopsida; order Cupressales; family Taxaceae; genus Taxus; species Taxus wallichiana. Next base: position 743,073,462 of record CM031243.1, read on the forward strand.
ATGGAAAACTCCTGCCTCATATATCTAAAGTTACAGTGAGCCAAATGAGTTAAAAGCGTAGCTTGAGATCCTAAAAGCCTCAACTTTCCAATGAGCACCTTATTATACCATTAAACTAGGTAGAATAAAAGTTATAAAGGAATATTAATTTTCTTCATTATACACTATTAGATGAAGAAAAAATATACTTACAATTTCAGTTTTCTTTTTTGTGAAGATACGGAAGAGAGAAACCCCTTAGAATCATGTAGAAACCATCTCGATGAGAAGTAGAGTTTTCGAGACATTTTTCTGCCCGATCCAACACCTTGTGGCCAAAGTATATTTTAATTAAGTCCATGTTAAAGGAAATTACTTATATTAGTAGGTCCAAACTAAGAATGGATTCAAGACACTAAGATCATTCTGCTAGGAGAAAAGTTCTCAAAAGGGACAATTTGGTGAAATTACACAAACTAGTCACCCAGGAAGAACTTACTAAAAATAACAAGTGTTAGAAAAAGGATGAAAATGGTCATGGTTGTTCATCCATAATTTCTCACTAATTTAAATCTTCACGGAAGAAAGAATCATGCTTTCAAAAGAGTGCATAATGAAAATGTGTCTCAAATAGGAGAAGAACCTTCTTAGTTCCCAATTTTCATCAAAATGGAGGATTATGGTCTCAGTGTGTTTCTAAATTTTCCAAATAGGTTGATCAAAGGCTTGAAGAATTTTATATTAAATATTTCACCTTCACTCATATCATGATCAAGGTTATCTTCACCTCATCTCATGGATGTCTTTATTTCACAAAAGCCCCAGATCATCAGGTTGAGTTGTGTAGGCAATGGTATCAAGTTGCATTAAGAACTTGTAACTTTGGTAGGAATTCCAATGTTTTAAAGGTTTGAATGTTTGTTAAAGTGAGGTAAACTGATCTTCATTTTATTGATTATAAATATTTCTTCATCTTCCCTTTTAATGAAATTCAAATATTCTACAAATGTGTATCATTCTAGTGAGTTCTTGAAGGAAAAAACTTCCAAAGAATCAATCGTCATTTGTATAGCATTACTAAATTATAGAATTTCATCATAGATCATAATGTCATTTTCAATGCCATCTAGCTAATATATATTGAGGGAAGAATAATCTTCATTCATGATTTGGAGCATTTCTTCTATCTCATTCTCATTCTTTCTCTTCTTCTTTCCTCCTAATTCCCGATTGTACATGATCAAGATGTTTTTTCCTTTCATTTAAGTGAAAATAAAATATTTGTAAGATGTAAAAGTACTTCCTAAAATTATAAGAGGGGAGTAAATTTTTTTCCCTATGATAATGAAAATTCACAAGATTTATATGAACATGAAAAGTCAAGTGTGGGGTAGATGAAGAGAAAATTCACATTTTCATAAGTTGGAATGAATTCTCCATTCCAAGGATTTTGAGAGTTTACTCTTTTCTATAGAAATTGGATTTGTGGTTTGGATCTTGAGATTTTTATCACCAACACAAGAAATACAATCTACATTACATCTATTTCCTTTTTCATGTTTTCCTCTACTCTCTCTCTCTCTCTCTCTCTCTCTCTCTCTCTTGCACATTGCAAGTATAGTGATCAAGATGGAACTTTGCATCCTTGATTGACCAATCTAAAGAAATATGTGTTTCTATTTTTTTAGTCTCACTAATGGCTTACATTGTTTCATTACTCTAATTTAATATTTAACTACTATGGTTATTCTTTGTGAACTTTGTTAGTGCCTACTCACAACGATAACCTTCTCTTTCCTAATTTCTCTCATTTATGCAATTTCATTCCTTTTACCCCTTACAAGCACTTTTTCATGGGTTCAAGTGAGTGTTCTGTGTGATCCCTATCCTCTTATGCCACCTCGAAAACATTAGATAGAATTAGGATAGTTTTGATTTAATAATAAAAACCTCTCCATACATAAGGAGAGGTATAGTCTCTGAGAATTGATGGAAACACATAATTTTCACTTGAAAAATTATTTCACCAACATTTTTGGAAAATATACTAGGGATATATTTTTGAAGTGCTCCCACAAAGATATCTAAAAATACAATAAATAAAATATATCAAAAATAACAAAAAAAAAAAAAAATCAGGTTTTAAATAAAAATCATATTTTGAAGGTGACTCATTCAAGGTACAAAAACTTATCACATTTATCTCCCGCATCAAAATGACAATGTTTAGAGATTGGAGTTTGGTGCTGATGAGTGACAATGAAGAAGAAGATGATGATGAATATAAATAAATGCAAATAATTGATCAACCATCATTCTCGAACATCTATTGCAAAATAAAAGATTATGCTAAGGGAAAGATACTCCACCATCTTCATAGTGGCCATGAAAATATTATTTAGAATGGATAAAATTTTTGTTTGTAAGCATCCTATCATCAAAACATGGTGGCTCCAATTCAAGTGGACTATTGCTAGATGGATGAAAATGGGAATTGTCGTTGTTGATAATTGAGAATCTAAGAAATGGATGAAGGAAATTCATAAGAGATATAAGATGTTATATGAAGGACACGATGGTTGATAATCTACCTAAGGTAGCATTTTTATTTCACATAACTGACTAAAAATTTAAGAACATTGTATTTCATCTCCCTTCCTTTAGATGACTTACTTGCATATGGAGACGAAGAAATGGATACCTTGAGAAGAGAGTTTGTGCAAAATATTCTATGTGTGGAAGAAGGAAATTTTGACCCTAAAGCCTACTAAAAGTTTGGAATTATACATTGGACTTGCAAAGAAGGTATGAACATATTGAAACAATTCAAAATGTTGAGGAAAAATAAACTCACCTTTCATAAGGAGATGTTGATGACTCTCAAAACTATGAGGTGTTCATCCTCGGAAGATGCTTGTGCACCTCTGAGGAATGATATATTCTTGAACCTTTTGATGAGAATAAAATCAACACATGGCAAAAGGGGAAGGAGATACAATGATTGAACATCTATTCATCAAATCATTTAGTCTTGAGGCACATCCCGTTGGAGAAATAATGGATTCAAGATATGAAGATTATTGTTCTATGATAGATGATATAAAACTATTTGAGGACTCCATCAACAATGAAGAAGTATAAGAATTCCATCCTTCATCCCAGAATCAAGATGATGAATTTGAGGTAATCATGGATAATGTTCTTTCTAATTTTGACTCTTCAATTGATACACAAATGTTAAATGATGAAATGGAGATAAGTGAAGAATTAAATTCCCTTATTGATACAATCATGGATGAAAAAAATTATGAATCCATTATCTTTATTGAATCAAAGGTGAATGAGAAAATTGAGAATGATCTCTCCAAGGATTTGACTCCACCATCCTCACCAAACAAGCGTAACATTGATCATCATGGTGAGTATGGAGTCTTTATTTTCCTTGTGAACAAGAATATTCTATAAGGAATGATCAAGATGGAGTTGAATATTTATTTCACGTTGCTTCTCCAACATTGTATTATTCTTCCTATCATGAAGATGACCTAATAGATCTTGAGCTCAAAGGTGTGACCTTCCCATATAGCATGGATCTCTTCTCCCTATCCAAAAGTGTTGAAAACCAAGTATTCCCATCCTTGCAAGAAGGTGAGTTTTGGATTATGAGAAACATAGAGAAGGAGAATGAGGATGTTTCAAATGAATTTTGGTCATAGAAGGATCAAATTTTAAATAGTCTCCTTACGGCCCAATGTAAGGACTATTTTAATGAAAATGATAATGAGCACACAGAAGATCTGAATGAGCAATTAGTTGAAGACATCTTAAGGACTACAAATTAAATTGAGGACCCCTAGCTTAGTGTTGAGACTTCACCCGGTGCCATGGAAATACAAGATAAGTATGAGTCAAGTTATGTTTCTTCTTTCAATGCTCTAATGATTGATAATGAGATGAAGCAAATGGATGAGATTAATGTTCTTGTTGAAGCATTGGTGAATGAACATGAAAATGAAGATGAATCTTCCCTTTCCCATTTTATAAAGTAGATTGCATTCATGATGAACCTAAAGGAAAGAAAATTCTTGAGTCTTATAAATATGTATTCCTTCAATAAGAAATCACATGCACTATGGAAATTGATATCAAATTCATTGAGGAATTGATAGGCCCAAATGAAATCAGCTAAAACAAATGAATGAGAATATGCAAGAACCTTGTGAATGGAGTCAAAATCAACTTGCTTTCACCATTTTTGAAACATCTTCTATTTTGAACATGAGTCTATGGTAAAAATCTTACTAAATGAAAATGAATTCCGTCACATAAGTAACATAGCCACTATTTCTAGAAGTAATTGTTTAGAACAACAAAGTTTGAAGCTAGAAGAGGCTTCTGAATGAGAAAAGAATCAAGTTTCTCTTGTCACTTTCAGATTCCTTGTTTATTAAAGGAATTATTTCATTCTACAATATTCATTCATGGATGGTGAGTTAATTCATTGAAAGAGTGGAAAATCTACCTTTATTAACACGAAGGATTGATTTCTCATATTCACAACATATCAAGTTGAGGCTATAAGACACAATATTTTAAAGCATGTTACATAATGGTAATTAGACACAAGAATGTTCTTTGAGAAATATCACTTTGAAGATGAAACCTTGGTATTTATCCTTCTTCTCAAACCATGAAAATCCATCACAAGAGCATGACATGATCAGATAATGATCTTTGAGCTTAGAGAGGTCTTTATTTAGCCCATTATATGGTGATGGTTGATTTTTCTCAAACCCGTTACATATGGTGTGTGTACATTCTTCTCCCACCTCTATAAATTTCCCTCCCCTGTAACATAGTTTCACTTTCCATCTTTTTTATTTATTTTGTCATCTGTTGTGATCAATAAAGAGGTTTCATTATACCCATCCTTGATATGCAATGAATCTATAGCCTAATGGATAAGGCATTGGTCCTCTTAGTGTCTTGAGATTTTCTGGTTCATACTTGATTTTTTCTCAATTTGTTCAAACCAAAAAAATACGCAAATTAGATCCATGTGTTATAATGCTAAATTTTTAGCATGAAAATTTGTTTTTTTTTTCATTGACAACTAAACCCACACTTAAAAATCCTTTATCTAGGTAATGTAAACTTTCCCTCCAGAAATTGGTGATTATGTTAACCACATCATGTTTGATAGGTATGTGATAAATATATTTTTAAAGTGTTTTTATGTGAAGATATGTTTCTAAGGAAGAAATTAATGGATTCATTTTGATTTAGTTTGAAGGAAGTACTCCCAAAGATCCAACAAGGCCTATTTTAAAAGCTTTAGCACTTGGTAAGCACCCCGAGGATGAACCAAGAAGAGATAATGAATCCAATAAGTGTGTGAAAGAGAAATGATATCATCAAAGATAGTTTAGGGAATCTTTTCAAGGAAAAACATGTTTAGGAATAAGCTATGTAATATTGGGCTACTTATAACACGGTGCAGGGAAATGAAAGAGGTAAAAAGAGAGTTAGGTTGTTCTAGATGCTACAAGAGTCTCGGGATAATTTTTAAATTTAATAAATACTCTTCAGAAATATAAGAAGGGATAATTAAAATTCAAAAAGTAATCAAGATATTATACCATCAAGATCTTGAGATATTGTCAAGCCAGGTCAAGATGAAGACCCCAATCCCGGTGGAAATTCAAAAGACGATTACAAGAGTTATATATAGAGTTAATTCTTTATTAAAATCCTAATTTTACCCATGCATTTTTTTATTTACTCATAATGTGTTGTTTTTCATTTTTATTATCATTATTATTTGTTGCAGTCCCTTTCTCGGGTGCATAGGCTCGAGTAAAATAAAAAAGGAGATCGAATTTAAAATTACATGCTGAATTATCTATTGAAAATTGTGGGAATGATCTCATAATTTTTTTTGAGTCAAAATGATATAAGATTTACCTATTTAACTCTCAAGGGTAAAGAATCACTCTTTAATATCTATTTTTGGCAGTTGTTGGTGAAGGCGGGGTTTCCAAATGTATCTATGGTGCATTTTCACACTTGAATGTAGTTTATCACCATTTAACTTGGTACAAAGGTATATGTGTTGAAAAACATTCACCACCAAGGTGAGGAGATATGGTAAGAAGGTTTTCTTCAATTAATAGGTTTTTGGGTTGTTAGGTGATTGTTATGCACTCACAAGTCAAAATGGTCCCCTCTCCATGTTGAGGATGACCCATGGCAAACCTTAGAATCCCTGCTCCACCTTTAAACCTGAATCAAAATTTCTTGAGGTGAAAATAACTGATCTACCATGTAGCCACTCCTCTCCTACCACTCACCACTCACAACTTGCTTCCTAGGTCATGTTTTCCACTCACCTGACTCATCACCCATTTCCCCCTCCTAATGTTGGCTACCCCCATGCCACATTTTATCCATTATAATGCACCATTTTACCTCATGTACCCTTATTAAATATAGTAAGGGACATGAGATCCTCTTGGACCTATTTAGTAACTCCTAAACTCTCCCTCAACCCGATTTAAGAGTGAAGTGTCAAAGGTGGGTCAAGGAGAAGGTTTACCTAATATTCCTTAAGGGGTGATTATTTGAATGCACTTAGATTATTTTTGGAAATAATTTTTGAATATATTTTCCATCCATTTATGATGTAACCATTCCATGATAACTTTGGAAACCCCATGCCTAAAATAACTCTTTTGTTCATATCTCACAAACCCCTACTCTGATCTTTACAAGATTCAAATTGAAGCTTCCCTACATGAACACATTTGAAATGTGTGTATAAATGAAATAATTGATGAAATAATCAATTTTAAAGTCATATGAAACTTACATCCATGGAAAAATCTGACCTCGATAACCAAAATTTCAGCAAAGCCAAGCGAACTAAACATTTGAACATCAACTCATCAAAAATTAGCTTTCCATTGAGCACATTCATACACGATGAAAAAGATATGATCAAAATTATGAAGGAGTTTTATTTTTTCGCATTCTTCATAATCAGATAAAGAAAAGATAGACTTTTAAATTAAATTTTTGTTTAGTAGATATTTGGATGAGAGAAACCCTTAAAAATTGGTGCAAATCATCTTGGTGAGAAGTAGAATTTTTGAAGACATTTTTGGTCCCAATCCAAAACCCCATGGAAAATTTATATTTTCAGAAAGTAACCATTAAAGGAGCTTACTTATATTAGTATATCTCAATGATGAATGGATTCAAGAGATTATGTTGTTTCCCCCGGAAGAAAAATTCTCAAAAGGGATAAATCATTGAAATTGCTAAAACTAATCACCAGAAAAACTTACTAAAAATAATAAGTGTTAAAAAGGCTCAAAATTGTCATGGTTGTTACTCCTCAATAACTCACTAATTTAAACCTTTGTAGAGGATAAAATCATTCTTTCAATTGGGTGTCTTAAATAGGAGACGAACCTTCTCAATTCCCAATTTTCGTCATAGTGGAGCATTCTTGTCTCAGTGTGTTTCTCACTTATCTAGATGGATTAATCACAAGATTGAAGAATTTTACATCAAATATTTCACCTTAAATAATCTCATGATCAAAGTTATATTCACCACATCGCATGGATGTATTAATTTCCACACATCATCGGATCATTAGGTTAAATTATCCACGCAATGGTCTCAAGTTGCATCAATAACTTGCCATTTTGGGAAGAATAACATTGTTTCAAAGGTTTGAATGTTTATTCAAGAGTAGTAAATACCATTAATTTTATTCAATTGTAAAATTTTCATTATATTTCCTTTCAATGATATTAAAATATGTTACAAAGGTCCATCATTCTAGTGAGGTCTTGAAGGCATAAAGTTTCAAATAATGAATCGTCATCGATAGAGCATCACTATGTTGCAAAAGGTCATCATAGATAAAAAAATCATCCTAAATTCCATATAAGCTGATATACTTTGAGGGTGGAGGAATATTTATTCATGCTTTGGATAATTTCTTCTTTCCCTCCTCATTGTTTATCCTCTTCTTTCCTCCTAATTCCTCATTGTACATGATCATAATGTTTTCTCCAATTCATTTAAGTGAAAATGAAATATTTTCAAGATTTAAAAGTAATACCCAAAATTATAAGAGGGAAGCTAATTTTTTCTTCGCTAGGATAATGAAAAGTTACAAGTTGAATAGGAACATGAAAATTAATGTGGGGGTTGGATGAAGAGGCAATTCACATTCATATAAATTGGAATGGCTTCTCCACTCCAAGGGATCCGAAAAGTTTACTCTTTTCTTTAGAAATTGTTGATTTTGGTTTGGATGTTGAGATTTTCATCCCCAACACAAAAAATAAAATATACATTTCTTCTATTTCCCTTTTCATGTCTTCATCTACTCTCTCTCTCTTTTTATGTACAATTATAGTATAGTGATCAAGAACAAAGTTTGTATCCTTGATTGGTGAACATAAAGAACTACGTGTCTCTAATTTTTATTATCGGTAATGGTTTACATTGTTGTATTCTTATAATTGAATGTAGAAATACTCGATTATTGTGTGTGAACTATGTTAGTTCCTACTCACAATGATAACCTTCCCTTTCCTAATTTCTCTCCTTTATCCCTCATCACTACAATTTCCTCCCTTATACCCTATACAAGATCTTTGCCACAGTTATTGAGTTGTGCCTATGTGATCCCCAACCTATTTGGCCACCCCCATAACATTAGATTGAATTAGGATAGTTTGCATTCAATAATGGGAAATTCCCCATAGAAAATAAGGAGGGCCGTAGCCCGTGAGAGTTGGTGGAAACACATAATTTTCTAGTTGAGAAGTGGGGGCACATGGTGATAGGTTGTATTGCATGACATATAATTTTCTCATATTGCATTGCATTTTGTATGTTTCATGGGGTTGGTGTTTTCAGAAATGGACAATTGTTTGTAGTATGGATTTTCATGCCATCCTACTTTTGTTGTATGATTATATTTTTAATAAGGGACGATGACGTAGATCTTTTGGCAATATGATAGCAATAAAGTTGTTTCAATACAATGGATGAAATCTTGCTCTTTTTCTTCCCATATTAATTTCTTCTACATCACCCTCGTATCATCACTATTCTTACGCTTCACCAAACAATTTAAATACTTAAATTGTGCTAATTATCCCCTTTCCCACAAATTGGTGACATATCATTAATAATGCTCATCTTCTCTTCTATCATCATTAATTAATTACAATAAGTAATTAATTAAGTTTTATATTCAACAAATACCCTAATTAATGACCTTCCATTAATTAATCCTTCCTTCTATCTAGACTAATTAATTATTATTAATTAATTAGCTTCCCCTTTCATTAAATTAATAAATCATTATTTATTTTATTTAATTCCTTTCTATAGTCTAAATCATGCTAATATTCCTCTAAAAAGCTTTTATAAGCTTTTACATCTATTAATTAATCATCTTGATTAATTAATAAACCCCCTTTATCCACATGAGTCACTAAAGGACAAGCTAAACTCTTCTAAAGTTAACTCAACCCTTTCTAAACCCCCTTATCCACAACTAACTCAACATCTCTATTATCCCACATGCAAAGGGATGTAGAGATCCCTTTATCCATTGGGCTATATAAAGAACCCTCCTCCTACCTTTACACTTACACCTAATTCTTGAGAAACAAAATAAAGCATATAGTACATACACTATAATCCTTTTTTCATCCTTAAACATTTCACCATTAGAAGAGCTAAGCCTCATTCTTGAATTTCATCCACTTAAGTCTTTGGGTCATATGGAAATAATCAAAGTGGTCTTGTAGTCATGCTTTGATGAGCTTCCATTCCTAATCCCTTGAAATCAAACAATCAAAATTGATTGCCATGAATCTACATAGGTTAATTTAGTTGTTTGGTAGTCTAAAGAGTAGAAGTTTTGATAATTAACATGTTAGTTTGATTTCATTTCAAAGTTTATGATAATGTTGTTATTTAACTTTGCTTAGCTCTTAACATGATGGTGTTTAGATTTTGATTTAACTTTGTTAATTAAGACTACTAGGTGTTAGTTTTAATTTCCTTAACTTAGTTAAACAAAACCATGCACACATTTGGCACACCATTGGGACAGGATCCTTAGTCCCTTAACATTCTAGCTTGAATTATATTGTTTTTGGATAACCTTTGATATACACATATAGTAAATAATGTTCAATTTCTTAGGATTTTTGCTAGTATTATATGTGTAGGTTCTCATTTAGAGCTATCATTTTAATGGGTTGTTGTCAATTTCAAGCTAACTTACTAAAATTTGAAGTGTTGTGAGATTTTTGTGTCTTTTTCCATACTTTGATTGCATGAGGAGGGCGGAGGCACACTAACCATAGCGTAGGCACACTAATCCTAGCACAGGAACCTCTTAGGTGGCACAAGTGCATTGTTGGAGTTTTGTATCTTTGTTTGGAAACCCCGCACATAACCTAACCCCGATGCACAACACCCTAACCATGGTGTAGGCACACTAAACCAAGTGCAGACACTCTTTTCATACTTGTACCTTCACTACAGTGGAAAAACTTATCAGTGGTGCATATGCCCTACCCATGCGTAGGCACCTCTCGGGTGGCACATACCCTCTGCGTGTTGGTACTACCTTTTATCTCCTGGTGGCATACCTTGCCATTATCACCCCTGCACATAACCTGGCAACCTCTCGGGTGGCATAGGAACTCTATTAAATTTGGTACTACTTTTTATCTACCCTGGCGCACATGCCCTAATCCTGGTGTAGACACCTCTCGGGTGGCGCAGGTGCACTGTGAGTCTGAAAAACACTCACCCCCTAACCCACACACACATGCCTAAACCGGGGCACATGTGTCTTTTAGTTTTCTCAAATTAAAGTGTTAAAGTGCTAACTTCTTTGTAGGTTTTATCTAATTAATGCCTATTTTTAGGGTATGTTTACATGCTTTTGCTAGACTAGATAGACTTTGCATGCTTGCTTATAAGAGTAAGGTCATGTATGCTCTTCCCTTACATCCTTTGGGGTGATCTTGGGAATCAGAAATGATTCTTAAGTATTTTTTATGCTTTGAAATTATTAAGAATATCTTAAATTGGAATGAGTTAACTTGGTGTGTTTGAAATAAGTGTTTTTCCATTTGATATCTTCTTGGATTTTAGAAAAATGTCACGTATGCTCTTCTCTTGTGTCCTTGGATGATCTTGAGAATCAGAAATGATGTTTATTCTCTTTATGGAAAATTACTAACCCATTGTGCAGGACCAAAACACAACACTTGTCAAAGAAAGGTGGAATCGAAACAAAATCAAACTACTAATACAGTTGTCATACAGGTTGCCAAAAGGTGTTCAAGAAAACCACATCAAAATTAAAAAATAAAAATAACACCATATTCAAAACATTGTATTGCATGTTTTGGAAAAGGGTACATCCCTATCTACTCAAATGGAACATAACCCCTTTGGCATAACACCTTAAGCTACAACAATGGGGGTGGTACCAGGAACCCCAAAGTAGTCCACGCAAGAGGGAACCTTGTGGATGAAATGGGAAGTGCTCCACACAACCTACTTGACTAGTTGTTCCTTGTGAGTTAGCATTACCGGTTGTCCATATGGTGACCCCAGTGATGGTACATGTAGACACACTAGTTTCCTATTGTGCTTGAAGGGGGTAAAGTAAATCGAGATACTCCCAAATTAGTCATTGTGACTTTTTGGGTAAATCGAGCTTGCTTAAGAAAACTTTGTAACACCTAGGAAGAGAGAACCACCTAGGAAGATATTCTTTGGCTAGGAGCCCACTTTGACCATTTCAAAATAGTGTTGAGTTGTGAGCCATCATTCATCACAAAATGTGGAAGTGTTACTTTTGTTTAGTTTTTCACTTGCCTTAAGGCGAGGTGAAACTCTTCCAAAGTAAAGCCAACATTTTCATCCCCATTTTGATCTACTTCCCTCACGTTCTTTTGACACTTTGTTGATCAAAAGAAGAGTGACTACCTTTGTGTTATCAATTGATTGTTTTACGCCACTTTTTTGTCCATTTATGCCCATCCATGTTTGTGGTTGGGTAAGTTAAATGTCTAAAGTGTGTGGAGACATATTCATATCATTGGTGGCCTTTGTGATCTTGATACCCACGTCAGGATCGTCATCATAGTTAGGCTTGGTTCATCATCTTGAACTTCCTTGGAAAGGTTACCTTGTTTATATCGTATCACTACAATTTTGGTATTTACGTCTTGTTTCTTGTAAACTTGACCTAAATATCTGTATTGTAAGGTTACGCTATACACATTTTAACAATTCTTAGTTATACTATAAGATTTTAGTTTGATTCCATTACTACCTCAATTTTGAAAAGTGCTACGTGTTACCACTTGTGTGTGTTATATCAATATCATCTTGATATCAATACCTTACTTTCTCACAAATTTTGGTTAACATATCTTGGTGACATTGTTGTGTCACTCAAAAATTGTAACTACTTTTTGGGATATAGGTATTAATTGAATTTGAGCTTGCTTCTAGTATACCTTGTTAGGAGGTCACATTAACTTCTTGTATTACTTACATCTTGTTCATTCCCTTGAACTTGACATAAGTAGGACATCTTGTTAATTATCTTACGACACCAACTACCTTTTTGAAAAAAACCTAGGAAGTACTTCATTCGATTGATAGGCTTAGGTACCAAACATTGTGTCACTATTGACTTATCACTCTATCACATTGGTACTTTAACATTTATACTCATTCATATTCTTGACATTCTTTTTTCATTTCACTTAGGTGTGATCACAAATTTTTGAACACATTTACAACATACCTTGGTGAAACTATTGCACATCATGGCTCCTAAAACACGATTAGGGCTCAAAAAGCAAACATTCAAAGCACAACAAGTGCAAACTTGGGAAGCCTCAAACAAACAAGGGTCAAACCCTTTTATTGGTCATGATCTTGGGCCTTTATTTTCCATAGAAAAAGAGATAGAAGACATGATAGATCATAGTGGTGATGAATTGGAATCCCCACATGCGGAGTTTGACTTTGACCCCACCTTATTAGATGAATTCCTTTTTAGAAACAAGGATAGGGTGTTGGCATGAGTTGTAGAATTGGGAGCCAAAATGCCCACTGAACATGAAACAATCCCACCTACAAAATATTAATGATGAGGAGCGACCTCTTATCAACATGGATGATATTTTAACACATGGACATGCTTCTACCTCTAATGCGGGAAATGATAATGTAGTGGGACATAGAATACCCTTCATTAAAGTGCCACGTAAAATCAGGTTAGGACACAAGAATGTTGAAGAACCTCCACAATATGAAGAAGAAGAGGAACCTTTGGAAGAAGAAGTCACTATTCAGCAAACAAATTTGTAACCTTAGTTGACAATTAGCCTTGTTAACCTCTCATGTACAAAAATAAACAAGCAAGAATGTCAAAAGACAAAACCTAAGGTCAAAATCAGTGAACTTCATAGGAAAAACAAGGAGGGGACAATATGGAGTATCATCATGTATATATATACCTTCTTCCCCCACTAAAGAAAAATTACTCACACAAGAAGTACAATCTATGAAAGAGAAACTCATAAGCCTTCAAGAGAGCAATGGGGGGAGCATAAAAAAATATCAATATGAAGAACTATGTCCCCATCCATTTGAAAAATCTATGACACTTCAACCCTTCCCTAAAAAATTGACATGCCGAAATTTGACAAATATAGAGGAAAGGGAGACCCACAGATCATGTAAAGGATTTCTATATGGCATGTCAAGAGGTGTCCTATAGTGATAATTACCTCATACGACTCTTTCCCAAGAGTCTAGGAGGTCAAGCCTTGGAGTGGTTTACTCCTTTACCTTGGGGTCTATTTTTACATGGCCAGAATTGGAAGAGAGGTTTGTGCAACACTTCTCATACAATATAGAAAGTGATATCACCATGGTTGACTTATGCAGCACCAAACAACATCCTAACAAGACATTCGCTAGCTTCCTACAATGATGGAGAGGGATATCAGTCACTTCCCTTGCGCATTCCTTGAAAAATAGTTGGTAAGTATATTTGTGCCCAACCTAAATCTAGACATCACTTTCCACCTTCAAATGCATTGTGTTCACACTTTTGAGGAGGTCATTGAAAAAGGCATTCAAATAGAGAAATCCCTTATTGCCAAAGGAACTCTTAAATCACAATCTAAGGATAACCAAAGTGTTAAACCTATGGAGAAGCCAAAAATATTCAACAAAAAAAAAATGTGGTGGGAGATGGGATCACAATTCCAAACACGTGTAAATGGTTCAAACTGGTCAACCTTTTAAACTAACCAAAGGACCTATTCAACCACCACCTAAATGTAGAATGTTCACTCCTCTCAATGAGCCTTTGTCGTGGTTATATTGAAACAATTAGATGCAGCTCACATGGTGACTTATCCCACACACAACCCTTTGATGAAAATGCTCCAAAACCATCATGGTACAAAGAGCATGACTATTGTGAATTACATCATGTCAAGGGACACAAAAATAGACAAATGTCTATGACTTCATCACTACATCCAAGACCTCATCGATAATGGGGAGATAGAAGTGGACAACCTAGAAAAAAACTCAGACACCCAATGAAAAGATGGGGATATACAAAGAACCATTCCCCAAACATGGTAAGTCAGAGGAGTCAAATCCGGATCGAGGAGAGTCATCCCAGAGTTATAAAGCAACAAATTACCTATATACCAAGAAAGACAATAATCATTATGATTCACTCATTAGATGTATTCACTCTCCTAGTGACCATGTGAACACCATTCGAATCAAGGGAAAGGATTGCGCTTTGTGGTAACAAGACATTCCTACCCTCATGATTCCTGAACCCTCTCCATCAACCCCACAAAATGGTAGGTACAACCTCTTAGAAAAACTTGAGAAGACATCTACCAAGATTTCGATCTTGGATCTTCTTAAGATATCAAATGTACATAAAGACATTTTGTACCAAACTCTTTAGGGGTCAGGAGTGCCACTAGAAGTAGATCCTACACATCTTTAGGGCTGGTAGAAAACATTGTACCAACTGAGCACATTTCCTTTAATCATAGGGAAATCCCTACTAAAAATCCAAACATAATCTCCCCTTGTATATTGAGGTATTCATTACCCACCGAAAAGATCAAATGGGTGCTTGTGGACAATGGATCAGGATTGAATATATGCAATGTTGAAATTAGTTAAGCAACTAGGACATACTGAAGAAGACCTCAGTCAAACATCATTACCATAACCACTTACAAAAATGCGGAAAGAGAGTCAGCTAGAACAATCACATTACCCATGGAAGTTGGTCCCACTTTTCATCACACAAAGTTTCATGTCTGGACTTAGAACTCCCATATAATATGCTTCTAGGCCAACCATGGATTCATGCCATGCAGTCGTGCCATCAACGTTCCATCAATGCATTAAACTAAAGCACAAGGGACACACTTTGTCATGATACAAGGAGATTTAGAGCCCTTCGCTCACTGCAGAGCTCTCAATAGTTTTGCATGTAAGGGTACCTATACGTGTCCCTCTGCTGATATAGTTGTTCCTCTTCAATCTGAAGCCATGGAGTCCCGAGTAGATTCAGATTCTCTCAGTTCTTGTGCCCATGGTGCCTCTACATCAACTTATCCTTTTGATTCATGGGAGATGAAGGTTCTAGAATACGGTTGTGGAGAATATAATGTGCAACAAGCCCTTTTAGTTTCATACCTCTCATTATCACCTAAAACTAGAGGTCGACCCAACTATCATTTCAGACGACCTAGAGATGAGAAAACTATTGGGTCATTTTTACCTGAGGCTTCTTGGTGAAGAGAAATTGTTGGATCCACCTATGACTTGGGTCCTAGAAGATACTCAACCAACTTTCTACCAAACCCCTGAGTATGAGAAATCTAGTCAAATGATGTACTCCATGGGCTACAAGGGTCTAGGATGTGGAAGGAATGAGCAAGGACAACGAGAACCAGTGCCTCTCCCACATTTTAAAATAGAAAGGTATGGCATTGGAATTCACCCTTATGGGGCACATCCCAATGATCAAGATGCTACCTACTCTGAACGTGAAGATAGCTCTGACTATTTAGACAATGATATAGATTCCCATTGTAGCCAATACGAGGATCTTGCCTCCATGAACCTATTCATGAATACCACTGTCCTCACCATAACCCCTATGAACCTACACTTGACCTCATTTACCCTTTCCTTGTTGAATGGGACCAACAATGTCATATGTCACTAGATCTATTTGAAAATGATGAAGCTATTGCAGAATTCATGGGCATTCGGGATACAATCCCCATTGGAGATCACAAAAAGGGATTTTATATTGACTTAGATACCTACGCCTACTTTGGAGAGGAAGTTGAGCTTCGTGGTCAAAAAAATTTAAGAAAAAGAGGGAAAAAGTTCCAATGCAAAGCCTCGGAAAAATTCAAAGTCCAAGTCACATAGTGAAAACCTCTTTGAGGCATTGGCAGACAAAACAAGTACAAAAATCAAAGGACAATAAAAGTGACCATGCAAAGGATGAAAATATCATGGAGACATCCTTGGATGAAGATCTCAACCTTCCTCCCATCCTATGCATATGGAGGATTTTCAAAGTTACTGGTAGAAGAGACTATTGATGTAAACATTGGCATAGAAGATGACCCAAAAATAGTCAAGTTGGGAGCTTCACTCTCGGCATGGGAACAAAAACATTCACCATGCTGCTATGAGAATTTATAGATGTGTTCGCATGGTCCTATAAGGATATGCTAGGCTTGGATCCAACTTTGGTCATGCACAACTTAGTTGTACATGCAGATGCTAAGCCTATTAAGCAAAAGCTCATAAAAGATGCACCCGAGGGTGGCTCTCTGGTTAAGGAAGAATTAGAAAGATTGCTTGCGGCAGGATTCATTTGACCCATTGATTACTCCAATGGATATCCAATATCGTCCTATCTAGAAAAATCCTATTGGGATCAAAATCTACATATTTTTAGAGACATAAATAAGGCATGCCCTAAGGATGATTTTCCATTACCAAATATTGATATGATTGTGGATTCAACAATAGGATATGAAATGCTATCTCTTATGGATGGATTTTTAGGTTACAATCAAATCAAGATAGCTGATGAAGATCAACACAAGATGGCTTTTACAACTCCTTGGGTACCTTCTGTTATCAGGTAATGTCGTTTGGTCTTAAAAATGCAAGGAGCTACCTATCAAAGGGAAATGATGGTAATTTTCCATGATATGATCCATGATATCATGGAAGACTATGTGGATGATATCCTCGAAAATCTAAGATGAGGGAGGACCACCCTACTATTTTTGTGGCATATCTTTGAATGCCTACGAGAGTACAAGGTCCATCTGAACCCAAAGAAATGTGTGTTTGGTGTGCTATCAGGAAAATTTCTTGGTTTCATTGTATCGAAGGGGGAATTGAGGTAGACCTTGATAAAGTGTCTATATTACTAAGATGCCTCCTCCTAAAAACATTAAGCAACTACGTAACTTGTAGGGAAAAATACAAGCTATTCACCACTTCATCTCCCAATAGCTTGCCGATAAGTGTCATTCGTTCACTCACCTACTTAAAAAGGATGTTGCCTTTATCTGGGGACCAGAGCAACAACATGCCTTCACCTTACTTAAGCAAATACTTGGCCAATCCTCCTATCCTCATGCCTCCAACTCCTGGTGAGCCACTCTCTTTTATATCTCTGTCTACTCAATTTTCTATTGGTGCATTGCTCACCCAATATGACCTTGGTCACAAAGAAAAATTGGTATACTACCTCAGTCACACTCTCATCTCTTATGAGCTCAACTATCCCCAAATCAAAAAAATCTTGTTTGGCTATAGTTTTTACCTTTCAAAAACTTCATCATTATCTATTGAATACCAAAACCAAGCTTATATCAAAAGTTGACCCGCTCAAATACTTGTTGTCTAAACCCCCCTCACCGGTAGAATGGCTAATTGGATCATTCTACTGAGTGAATTTGACATCAAATTTGTGCACCAAAATTTGGTCAAGGGACAAGTACTTGCTGA
Organism: Taxus wallichiana var. yunnanensis; assembly: GCA_018340775.1. Taxonomy (NCBI): domain Eukaryota; kingdom Viridiplantae; phylum Streptophyta; class Pinopsida; order Cupressales; family Taxaceae; genus Taxus; species Taxus wallichiana. Next base: position 743,091,618 of record CM031243.1, read on the forward strand.
TCAATTAGCAGAAGCACCTTTACAAGGAACTGAACCTATGAATCTGGATCTGCTAGATGCCTCATTACTATACATTGAAGAATCTGTCATGTGGCAGGTACACTTTGATGGATCTTTTACTTTTCATGGTTCAAGGGTAGGTGTGGTCCTCATTACTCCTTCTATGACCCCATACCTCAGGATTTTCACCTTGGTTTTCCTTGCACAAACAATATCACAGAGTATGAGGCACTCATCATTGGGATGAAGCTCACCATCAAATGGGACATTCATCATGTTAAGATTGTTGGTGACTCTCAATTAATCATCAAGAAAGTTAATGATGAGTACAAAGTTAAGGATGAGAAACTCATCCCTTACAAGAAAGCTTGGTAGAAACTCTGAAAGAGTATTTTGTGTGCATCACATTTGAATAGATTCCAAGAGCACAAAATAGATCTGCAGATGCTATGGCAACCATGGGTTCTATGCTCCGCATTCACTGAAAAGTAATGATATGCCATTCTTTGTGGAAAATCTATGCCATCACCTATGTATGACATGCCAGAATCTTATCTGGCTTGTGATGTTGTTGGTCCCAATTCCCCATGGTATGAGCCCATCTTCACTACCTTAAAGACAACACATTCCCTCCCACATCTCCCATTCTCGAGAAACAAATCCTAATTCACCAGATATCCCATGTTATACCCTTTTAGGAGGTACGCTCTATCATCGTGGCTATGATGGGAATCTATTACGTTGTCTCGATATGACAGAGTCGGTCCAAGTGATTAAAGAGGTGCATGAAGGGGTGTGTGGGGCCCATACTAATGGAATGGTTCTAGCCAAAAATTGTTGAGAGTGGGCTACTATTGGCCTACCATGGAAACCATTTTTGCAACTATGTAAGGAAGTGTGTACTTTGTCAGAAGTATGGAAATTTCATCCATGCTCCATCACAGCCATTATAACCCATCACCACCCCATGGCCATTTTCTAAATGGGGACTTGATTTAATAGGGAAGCTTACCCCTACTTCATCTGATGGCCACACCCACATCATTACAACTACTTGAATACTTTACCAAGTGGGTGGAAGTTGTCCCTTTGACCTATGTAATGGGTGCTCAGATTTCCAAGTTCATCATGAATCATCTTATTTTCCGGTATGGCATTCCTGCAGCCATTGTTACTAATAACGAAAAATCATTCAAGAATAAAACCATAAAGGATCTCTATCATCGGTTTCAAATAAGGTTAAAATGGTCTACACCATATTATCCCCAAGGCAAATGGACAGGCCAAGGCCACTAATAAGACTTTGGTTCGAATCATGGAGAAGATGGTAAGTAAGACAGGTCGTAATTGGCATTTGCAAATCCACCCAAGCTCTTTGGGCTTATAGGACCTCTATTCATACCCCTACTAGTGTGACACCATATTCCTAGTATTTGGAATGGAATCTATCATCCCATTAGAAATTGAGCTTCCTTCCCTAAGAATTTCTCTTAGGGATTATCTGGATAAGGATGAAGATTACCGAGTGGCTAGACTGGTAGAGTTAGAAATCCTGGATGAGAAGCACATCCACCCTAAATCACCTTAAAGTGTATCAAAATAGAGTCTCTCATAACTTACAACAAAAAGGATCATACCTCATCAGTTTGAGGTTGGTGATTTGGTCATGAAGGAAAATTAGTTCAACACAAGGGTAGAAAAGAGAGAAGAAAGGAAAGTTTGAACCACATTGGTTAGGACCTTATGTTATCATGGCCAAGTATGGCACAGGAGCATACAAACTTGCCCACCCCAATGGTGATGAGCTCCATGAGCCCATGAATGCCATGCACCTTAAGCGGTTCTATGCTTAAACATGGTGAAAATCAGAAAAAAAAAAAAAAAATAAGGTAAAAATAATCAAAATACAAAAAAATTAAAATAAGAGAAAAAGAAAAAGAGAAAACAGGTCATCCATAAGTGAAAACCACACAATTGTGGCACTTTGGATAGGTCCTTGGTGAAAACCGGTTTTCGGTGCCTTGGGAGGATTCGTTGTTCACAAGCATCTTGCATCTGGAGGGTACTTTTACTTAGCCTAGGGCTAGTTCCGCATCTTGCCTCTCGAGATTCCTGTGAGCCTAATCTTGTCAAGCCTTGATCCGATTTTTCTCCTATTTTATTTTGTGAAGGCATGGTCTTTTCTATTCCCCATCTCATGTTGGGGCACTTCTGTGACTTCACCTTCTTGTTTATAAGTGCATGGCATTTTCCCTTGTATATTCCTTATCTAACATTGGGGGCATCCACGCTTTCTTGGTTACTTGTGCATAGCTCTAGAAAAACTGTTAGAAAAACACAAAAAATTCAAATATGTTTGAAAAAAATCAAACAATAGAAAATTGTTTCACAAAAATCAAAACAATAGAAAATTGTTTCATAAAAATCAAAACAATAGAAAATTGTTTCACAAAATCTAAACAATAGAAAATTGTTTCACAAAAATCAAAACAATAGAAAATTGTTTCACAAAACTCTAAATAAAAAAATTGTTTCACAAAACAATCTTACAAAAACATTCACTTTAGTTTACTTGTGTTATCTTGTTTCTTGCTTTTCTTGATTGCTTGTATAGTTGCTTCATGTTTGTACATTTGTATAGTTTGTTGCTTAGACATACTTTGTTAGGATTCATCTTTTCTTGTTTAGATCAGATTTATTCTTGCTTGTGCATATTGAAGTGTGTTTTTGCATGTTGGTGAATCATGGTACATTGTTGTATTGGTTCATTATGTTCTTTGTTAACATTTGATTGTGTTTTCTTGTTGCATGTGCATCATTTTGTTATCACATCATCATATTTCCATCAATATCATCACATCTAACATCATCTATACATCATATATCAATAAAAAGCTAAGTATACATCATACATGAATGCTAAGCTAATCATCACATATCGTATCATCAAATGGGGGCAAGAGGGATCACAAATATCAAAATCTATCCCCCCACACCCATATCATCATATCATCCCATCCACTAAATCTAGCACATCACATGAGAAAATACATTTGATATACTCTACAGATCTATCATCTAAAAATCAAAGCGCATGCGATACATCAAAAATCAGGATACATATACATGTGAAATCAAATCAGCTAACATCATAACACATCCATATATCCATGTACTCAATCAAAAATAACAAACAATATCCATCATCTCATAACACATGTGTCATGTCAAAAATGTCCATATATACATATACATGTGTGTGGTATATCTGTATCAAAAATAGATATACATCACTACTATACATCAAAAATGCCTTCATCTAAGGCGTACAAAAAGGATGATATACATCGATCAAAGAATACAACTACCTTCATCAGAGGCATATGTCAAAAATACTATACATTGCCTTCATATACAAAAAGATGTTACATCACATACAAGCACATCGATGCTCATAGCCTTCATCATAAATAATGCACATCATATTCATCAAGAGGCACATGTATCAATACAATATGGATCGGGGTGACTCGAGCCCTCAGATGGGCTGGCTGGTCTGTCTCGTGGTGGAGGCATAGCATGAGCACCGCTCGGTCCTACAGGCTGCCCCCATGGCTGCTCCACTGAGGCTTGAGGCCTCTCGACCTCATCGCTCTACTCGACTGCTAGCTATAAGAAGGTGCCCACCACTCAGCCAGAACTACCTCATAATATAATGATCTATAGTAAGATGCTTTTCCCTCTAGTTGTAGCTAGATCTATGTGTCCGGGCTGTCACCACTGTGCCATCTGTGTGCTGGAAGGATGTTATCTCTGTTGATACTTGGGAAAGCTCGGCCTGACCCGCGACTCACTCTACTCTCAGCCTATCTCTCTCTAGTATCACAGGTTGTAGTTGAGCCTGTGTCTACTGATATAAGCTCATCACCTGAGCCATTTGTGCTTCTATCTGTTATATCTGTTGAAAATGGATGGCACCATCACCTCCCTAGCCAGCTCCAGCCCGAGCCTGATCCTGCTCTCATCATCACTTTGCCAAAGTCTTAGCTTGGGCTGGTCTCTCTCTCCTAGTATAGCCTATTATAGGTGCTTTTGTAAGGTGGCTATTTACCACTTAGGCTACACCACAGGGGCTTGTCCTCATGCCTTGTGCCCCTATGCTTGGTCTAGAGGCATGTCCCTGCTCTCGTAATCTAAGCTTAGGAACTGTATGTGTAGTGCTGTGTATTGTCCTTGTTGCCTCGGTCCTGCACTGTATGTGCACCCTTCCCATGTCATCATGTGGTAGCCCATCAAATGGATCATCTGGGTCATGGGTTGCTACATCCTCCCTCTCGTCACCACTATAAGGAAGCTCTCGATGGTCGAGTGCCTGTTGCCCATGCCTCATCTGGAATAGTCAAATGTCTAAGGTAAAATAGTGGCATACTAATCCATGTAATCGGAAGTGGTACCCGGATCTCTAATCTGTCAGGGATGGGTCCCATGCTTGTGGTACCACCTGTAAAAAGCTAGCCCTAGCTCGGGCTACCTGTATGCATGGCCCCATGGTCTACCTCTCGGAGTCTCGGTGGGCATACCACAAATCTGGTGTGGAACCCCTTACCCTACCCATCTATCACTTGACATCGGTCTACTCTATATAACTCTATGATGTAACTATGGCTACCTAGAAGGAAGTGCTCCACCACAAAACACTGAGCTTTGCTCCATCCTCTAGCCACTTGTATGTGCTTGTAAGGCCTCCATATAATGTCTCTATCTAGCAGCTCATCAAACTCTCATCGATAATGATATAAGCTACCTAGGTGCCCTCGTATGTATGTCATCACCTACAGAAACCCAAGCCATGTATGTCGGCTCCTCCAGGACTCGGACATGTAATGCACCTACAGGGCACTCGATAGCTATGTGGTCCCAAGACCAAATCTGTAGTAAAGAGGTAGGCCCACCATCTTCTGATGGTGGTATGTAATCAGATGCAGGTCCCAGTATAGATGTGCCAGTATGCACTGGCCCCAACAATAGCACTCGCCACTGAAAAATCCCATGAACCAATGTCATCAGACCCATAGGGAAGGATGTTCGGTCTTATCAGTGAGTAAAAACCCACTGATAAGTGACATCACATATAACGGCCCCCAGTGCAATGTCGGATCAGCTATGCACTCATGTAATGAAATTGTCATGCCATCGTGCGGTATCTCATCATCATGGTCAAACAAGTCATTGACCCACCCTGATCCACCCAAGGTCACTTGTGTACTTGATCATGAGCCTATGATAGGTACGTGGAGAATCTGCCATATGTCCTCCAAAGTAATTGTCATCTCTCTAGTAGGGAGCCTAAAACAATGCTCTCACTTACCACCGCTCGTCAATGTGTCGGTAGACCATGATCCAATGTGATGGAAGGCATCTAGGATACGGGGCCTAGGCCCACCGCCTCTAAGAGTATCACCACCACGTGCGCCAATCTCATCTACGTATGCTCCCCTCTAGCTCCGCTATGCATGAATGTCACTCACACGTCTATAGCATGGGAAACCATCTCTGTAAAATCATTCCATTTGTTAGCTACTAACATTTCTTCTAAGTTCTACCTATCATTTTTTAGGGTTAACCCAAAAATCCTAATTTTCTTCTAAATGTCATCATTTTTGGCATTTTTCTATCTCTCCTCTATCTACTCAGTGTGCCTGTGCACCCTTTGGGGTGTGTGCACACCCCATGGCATGTGCACCTCATTTTGGCACATGCATGTGTGTGCATCCACCTATGGATGCTTGCACCATCCTTCAGGTACCTACGCATGTGTGCGTATGTGTGTGCCCTATGTGTGTGTGCTCTATCTTGTTGGTGTGTGTGTGTGCATGCACATGTGTTGTGTGTGTGTTGTCTTGTGGGTGTATATGCATGTGCGTATATATCTTTTGCCTGTGCATGCGTGCATACATATCTCAAGGGTGCTTGCACCACCATTAGGGCACCTATGCCCCGTGCATGCATGCCGCACAACCTTTCCCTAGTTTCCTACTTCTACGAGCATTAATTACAAAATTGATGAAGAGGGTTAGGTTACTCACAAAGATACCATCATCCGCGTGTCGTCATACCCCCAAACTATGTGTTTCGTCTCTCAATGATCTCATGCTCTCACCATCGTCCTCGTCACTATTAGAGTCTCGCGGTAAAAAATCGGTAGTGGTCGGTAACAAATGAATTGGTCGCGGTGGTGATTTACCCCCTAGGTGGGGTATATCAAGCCATTTTCACCGGCCATGATGCTCTGGAGGCTTGTTTTGACCGCCATTTTCTCTTCTATTCACCGTCAAATAATTATTTTAATTAAATAATTATTTTTCTTTCATTTTTCATCATGTTGGGGCATTTTTTTCCATCTAGTACCCCTTTCTTCTCACTAGGACAATTTTTATTGCTCCTAGGTGATTTTTCTTCTTATCCACACTCTATCGATTTTTTTTTTAATAATTATTTTATTAATTTTTCCACTATACGGGGACATTATTTGTCCCCTGTTTCTTCTTTCTTCCCCCTAGGGCATTTTCTTTTGCATCTAGGCACTTCATTCTATTTCTTCTATTTTCTTCTACACATCCACTGTCCACCACATTTTAGACAACACAAAAATATATATATATATATATATATCACTTCAAAATCCAAAACAAGGCAAAATTCTCCACAAAATCCTAAAATTAGAAAACCTACAAAAATAGGTAACCCACTTATTATGGCTGAAACTTGTGTTTTGCGCATGGTATTATTTTTGTATCCTACTGGTTTTTTTCACATCTTCACTATCAACATGACTTAAGGATCACGGATTCTCAACCATTCACAAAGCTATGATTGTTTGCTTTGTCCATACTCTAGGGCACATCTCATTGCTTGGTGTCATTTCGTTCCTTTGCACAAAGCTTTCTCCTTGGACCCAGTGTCCATTATCATTTCCCCTTGCATGTATCCTTTCTCGGGGCATCATTTTTAACCCTTGTTGTCAATCACGAACATGTGGACCTCTTCAACTTGATAACAAAACATTTGTACAACCATCTTAATTGTTGTTGGGTTGGATATGTGCATTCGTACTTGTTTTCCCTGTTAAATGAGCTTGTTTCCTTCTCATATTGCATTACATTTTGTATGTTGCATGGGTTGGTGTTTTTAGAAATGGAAATTGTTTGTAGTATGGATTTTCATGCCATCCTACTTTTTTCATATGATTATATTTTTAATAAGGTCCGATGAGGTAGATCTTTTGGCAATATGATAGCACTAAAGTTGTTTCAATACAGTAGATGAAATCTTGCTCTTTTTCTTCCCATCTTCATTTCTTCTACATCACCCTCCTATCAACATTATTCTTCTGCTTCACCTAGGGCATCCTTCTCCTCTCCTTTCTTCCATCCATTTCTCACCTTTTTCGATCGTCGATCGTCTTCCTTCACCACCCCATCAACACTCGAGGGGCATCTCTCACTTCTACTAATTTTTCTTCTACCCCTTCAAATTTTATCCATCTACTATCTTTGAAGTGGCATCGCTTACGCCACCACACCAAAGAGGAAAAATTTAGACACCTATAATTTAGCTTGAACAATTTAAATACTTAAATTGTGCTAATTATCCCTTTCCTACAAATTGGTGACATATCGTCAATAATGCTCATCTTCTCTTCTATCATCGTTAATTAATTACAATAAGTAATTAATTAAGTCTTCTATTCAACAAATACCTAATTAACGACCTTCATTAATTAATCCTTCCTTCTATCTAAACTAATTAATTATTATTAATTAATTAGCTTCCCCTTTCATTAAACCAATAAATCATTATTTAGTTGATTTAATTCCCTTCTATAGTCTAAATCATGCTAATATTCCTCTAAAAAGCTTTTATAAGCTTGCACATCTATTAATTAATCATCTTGATCAATTAATAAACCCCTTTATCCACATGAGTCACTAAAGGACAAGCTAAACTCTCCTAAAGTTAACTCAACCCTTTCTAAACCCCCTTATCCATAACTAACTCAACATCTCTATTATCCCACATGCAAAGGGATGTAGAGATCCCTTTATCCATTGGGATATATAAAGAACCCTCCTCCTACCTTTACACTTACACCTAATTCTTGAGAAACAAAAGAAAGCATATAGTACATACACTATAAGCCTTTTGTCATCCTTAAGCATTTCACCATTAGAAGAGCTAAGCCTCATTCTTGCATTTCATCCACTTAAGTCTTTGGGTCATATGGAAATAATCAAAGTGGTCTTGTAGCCATGCTTTGATGAGATTCCATTCCTAATCTCTTGAAATCAAACAATCAACTTTGATTGCCATGAATCTACCTAGGTTCAATTTAGTTGTTTTGGTAGTCTAAAGAGTAGAAGTTTTGATAATTAACATGTTAGTTTGATTTCATTTCAAATTTTATGATAATGTTGTTATTTAACTTTGCTTAGCTCTTAACATGATGGTGTTTATATTTTTCTTTAGATTTGTTAATTAAGAGTACTAGGTGTTAGTTTTAATTTCATTAACTTAGTTAAACAAAACCACGCACACAATATCAACTTATATTTCTATCCCGATTAAATTCATGTTCATTATTTATAATATAAATTTATTCTCTCTATATTTGCTTGTTGTTGATGATGAAATTCCTTCATGTATCATGCAAAAAAAAATTCTATGATTCATCCACATTATTGGAAGAATTATTCCAACTATGCATCTTCTCATTAGATTATTCCATAAACTATATAGAAAGTGACTTTCCAATGCTCGTAATAAGAGTGTTATTATATTCAAAATATATTAGTGTAAGAATATAATTCCAAGTAGATGTTTATGTTATCCATATTTCATGCCCCAGAAAAATATTGGCTCGACCATAAACCCTATGTGTGAGTATAAATAGAAGAAATGGCTCATCACGTGAATCTATGTCTTAAATCTATTTGATAGACTCAGAAAGCTCTAAAAAAAATATCATTCACCCTTCAAATATGTGAACTCTTATCATGAAGGAGAGCACTCATTTGTAGTCTCTGCTTTATAGAAGCCTTTTGGAATCTATTTTGTCGACTTAAACCTTCCATGCTGTTCACAGGAGGAAGAAGAGAAACAACATAAGAGTTCCACCATTTCTTCCATGCCATTCACCCAAAGAGGTCTACAAGAAGACTCCATTTTTGGAGTGGAAAATTAGAGCAATGGGCATATCAAACAGATTATACCTTGCCCAATCAAGTATTTGGCTTCATTGGAGCCAAAGGAGAAGCCAAATCTAGGTCATGCCCATTTCAAGGGCATGAGGATGAGCTATAAAGCACCAAGGATCAGCTGTCATACCTCTTCAATCCAAATGCAAAGCAACTAAAAGAGGTATTGGTTTTGTCTTCAGTTGATACTTTGGTGATTTGGGTGGAAGATCAACTTGTAGTTAGTTTTTCACTCATCTAACCAGCCATGTTCAATGCCAAATCAGTTGCATGGCTACCATTTTTTAGGAAGGGAAGCTATTTCTCCCTGCCAGTTGTAGGATTTGTTTGAGCTCCCTTTGCTCTTGGTTAGAGTAGTGTAGGTAGGTTTTTTTTCAGCAGAAGAAGTTATTTTGCACACTCTGCATGTTCCATTTGGAGCATGTATGATTTTTAGTTTGTACATAGTTTTTGGTGTTGTTGTATTGCTCTTGCACAGTGCATTCAGTTGGCTTTTGGTGAAGTTCAACTTCAAGTTTCAGTGGGTTTCCAAGTGATTCAGAGGTCATATTTTCAGAGTTAGATAAGAAAATTGGTTATCAGGCTTGACTCCATGCCCAATGGATGCAAAAAAGGCCACTGATCATTCATCTAGCAGGTAGATGACCCCTGTGAGTCGCCAAAGTTGTTAACCAAAATAAGCTCCCCTTATTTTTGGGTTAACTTACTACCTTTTGTGCTTCAGTCCAGATTTTAGACATTTAAAGCATTCAAAGGTTTCTAGAAAATGATCCATCAGATAAATAATTTCTTCCCCTTTCCATAAAGGTAAAGAAATCTTTCTAACTCCTTGTATTTTTTGAGTTATTGCTCGGTGGAGTTAGAAGGGACCATTTTCCCAAGGTGGACTTGCATGGAGCTTGGGAGAGTTTTTACCAAAGCAACTCGGACCAGCGGGGCATCGGAGGAAAAAGTGAAAAATTTCCTTTTCTTTCAAAAGGCATAAAATCAAAATGCAACCTGCGGCCCCATCAAAAAGCTAATGTGGGGATGTGGGACTTTGAGGTAAATTAGATTTTTGACTTTTTGTCAAAAAGTGTAAAATGGAAAAAAGGAAGCCCATGCCTCCACCAACCCCAATGGATTCCACATCATCAGCGTATTTGCGGGAAAAAGTTCAAAATTCACCCGAAGCCAAATTTGCAGGAAATGTAAGGAAAAAACGTAGAAGGCCATATCTTTTGATCTAGAGCTCCATTTTTGACAATCTTGGTACCAATGGAAATATCTGGAGATTCTCTTCATCATGGAGTCTTCAATTTTGTATTTTGGTAGATATTTGTGGGAGAAAATTTCAAAACATGTTTTGGTATAGATAAGATAAAAAGAACCAGTTTCAACTACCAGATTTAATGAAGTATGGGTCATTTTCTTTGGTCTACGAAGTAGATACATGGAAATATGAGATTTTGCATCGAGCCCATCAACAGATGAAGAATTAAATTCATTTTTAAAGGTGGTTGGAACAAATCCTATGTTTTTTCTCTCTTCTCACATTTCTTCTATAAAATGTAAACAGAGGCAAATTTTTCAAGTTGTTAATTTTTCTTCTCTGCCTCTCCCTTCTTTTCTTACCTAGGGTTGAAATGGAGTTCAAACCTCTTCCCACACTCTATAAATGGCATTTTTTGCCTCTTTCTCGTGAATGATGTTCTGTGCAAATGTATGAAGCAATAAAACGTGTTTTTGTGATGCATTTGTCCATCCTTTGCTCATTTTTATTGCATCTTCTTGCCTCTCTTCATTTGCAGGGTATCTGTGTATGTTTTGAATGTTTATTTGCAGATTTGGGAGCTGTGTTCATGGATTTTGGAACATTTTCTATGTGAAATCCATCTCTAGTCTGTGATGCACTTGTCCATCCTTTCCATTGCTCACCTCTCCTTGTTCCATGGCAGTTTTGGTAGATGATCAACACTTTCCTTCTCTGGTGTATCACCGTTTTAGTGTAGGCTCTATTTTTTCTTGTTTTCTTTCTCTCCTTGTCTCCTTGGAAGTTAGATTAGGATTAGATTAGCTTGCATGCACTTGGAATAGCTTGTGGCAGGTAGATTAGGAAGAGGAACCAACCTTCTCTGGAGGATCATTCCCATTTGCAAGTCCCACAGCTTGGGGAATGATCCAATGTTATGAAAATCACACCAAATGACCCTGCCTTAGAAAAGTAGACCTTATAACTCATTTGGGGGTGATGTGATTTTGAACTATCAGTTTTCTCAAAAAAATGTAATAAAATAAATTTTCAAGGATTTTATTGAAAAAATCTACCTAGCCATTCCTTCATGGGTGATACTGAAGAAGTAAATTGTAACTGACTTCACCTATTATATAATGTAGAATAAACATGACCCAAAAATTTAATATAAATTTAAAATGAAATTCTATCTGAGACATCCATGTAGCCTCAAAACTTCCTTGAAAAATAAATTAGTTATATCTCACATAATTGGTCTTCTTACAAGTGTCAAAGCATATAATTGTGTCCTAATTTTTGTAATTTTTGTACTTTCAAAGAAAATATGTTCAATAACCAAAACATGACCAAACACGTATTAAATGACCAATAACGTATTTTTTAAGAGTCTATAAATACCGAGGTGCGGGAAATCATAATTTACCTATTTTTAAAAAGTTTTTATAGTATTTTTAGATATTTATTTACTAGTCGATTTTAAAATATTTTTGGTGAACAAGTGGGAAACGCTTATACGATTTGACCGAAAAATAAGAAAATAATCCATTTTGAGTCAATATCGTTATATAAAAATATAGAATCAAAACATATTAATACAAAATCCATACTTCGATTCTTTTAAGGTTTTTTAGGTGCTGATATTTTTGATATAATCTTACAATGTTAATCCCTCATTTTCCTAATTGACATGATATTTATATTAACACATGTATGGGAAAATTTTCATATATCCAAAACCAATCATCTCTCTCTTACTTGCACAATTTTATTAATCTATCTCAAAATAATAAAATAATCATATGTAATGTTTCTCCTAAATCGTGTTCTCTTCCATTAAAGCTCCTAGTATAGATAATTGCATTCCTTTAAAAGAAATAATTTTTGTATAAAATAATCTTGGGCATGTAATTTATGTTCATAGATTTTATATACAATATTAATTTATCCATAAGATATTCATCTTATGTGTAACATTACTTCATTCGATAAAACCTTAGCAATTCTAGTTTCATCTTAGTTAATAATACATATCTTGTATTCAACGCATATCCATATTTATTGACTTCCCACTTATTTTATTAGTAAAAATTAGTAAATATATGAGATTCAACAAATTCCATATGTATTTGATTCATCTTACTTTTAATGTTTATCAAATGTAGTACTTGATGGTTTTTTTGCAAAAAAATCTTTCGGAAATAAGTACTGCCTCAAATTATTTATGGAATAGTTTACTCTTAATCATAAGAAATATTAATTTTCTTTGGTAGTTCAGTTTATAACTAAAATATATGATGGATATTCCCTATATATTATTTATAAATCAAATAGATACTCCAATAGCATCACAAACGACCTTAAATACACTATTAAATTAAAAGAGGATAACACTAGTTTCATTATGACCACTTATGAATTTTTAAGTCAATATTATGTATCTATGAACCAAATTTGTTTTTTGCTACCTCCACTAATTGTATCTATGATTTGTGCAAAAATATCACTGAAACATATCATAAAAATTCTATGCAATATTTCTAAAGTGTAATAAATTTGTGCTTATGTTACAGAGCTTGAGTCATATAAATTAAAAAATATATCACACCTTTTCGGGATCCATCTTCAATACTACTTGAGATATCAAAAATAATAAATATTTCATTTTTACTTTCATTAAAATTAATTTCTTCAAAATTACTACAAGGTCATCTTTGCACAAATGAAAAAAATATCTACAAAATTACCACATGTTCTTTATTCATTTTAATAAAACATGGTATGTCATTTAGGGAAAAATAGATAAATATTCCTAGGAAAGGATTACAAGCTCTGATCATGAGTCACATGAATGTTATTGGTACATTAGTTGGACTAAATAAAATTCTTTACTACTCATACAATCCGTCTTACATTTTGAGAGTAGTCTTCCACTCATCAATTTCTTAAATTTTGATATAGTAATATTTAATCTTGGCATAAATATATTTGAAGTGCTTTTATAAACTTATAATATTCATATAATCACACATAAGTGCAAATGTTAATCTATACTTGATCGTAATCTTGATGATGGATTTTAAATCAAAGCATATTCTCTATTGACTATCTTTGTTTGGGGATAATAATATAGGTATTTTCGCATGGCTTGAGAGACTATCCAATCAAATATTATTCAAGAAAATATTTCACTTGATTTATCATCTCCTAATTATCGATAGGATTATACATATAGGTGGATTTTTATGAAAAACTAAAACAAATTATTGATACATCTAATGAATGATTCTATGCATAGGTGGTATTATCTAATTTCCTCTCCCGATGAAATTGATAATCGGAAGGCTAGAAAATGTGCTCCGACGAGAATAGAGACAACATGTTGATCAAATGGGGAGTTGTAGAGAAGAAAGAGGAAATACTTAGAAAAATCAGTGAAATTCAAAGAAAAGAGGAAGATATTGTCCCACGATCTAAGGGACAGTTGGGACAATAGTACCAAAATTCCCAAAAATCCGATTTGGTCACAACCACTTTAAGTACGGAAAAGGTAGAAGATTTTTTCCTACGCGGTGTGAGGGACAATTGGAACAAAAGTACCGAAATTCCCGAAAAGTCGATTTGGTCGCAGCCCGATTAATTGCAACAAAAGTGGAAGATTTTTTCCCACACGATCGAGGGACATTTGGGAAAAAAGTACTGAAATGCACAAAAATCCAATTTGGTCGCAATCAATTCATTGTGGCGAAAGAGGAAGATTTTATCTCGTGTGGTCCATGGGATAGTTTGGATAAAAGTATGTTTGGGCCCAAAAAGCTGAAATAGCTACATCCAATGAAGTGTGGAGATGGTGGAGAAAATTTCCCGACAATGGGACACATGGACTGAAAAGGCCAAAAACCTGAAAAATATATCCAACTACTCACATTTATCACAAGATGGCACCCTCATCTTCGATGGCCATAAATTTTGATTGAACTATCATATTTGCAGAAATCAAACTTTTTAAAATATCTTAGTGTCCTCTACACAACTATGACTTGTATTCTTTATATTACGAGGCTAAGTATTTAAAAATGAAGAAGTACAGTCCATCATTTTAGAGGGTGTTTCTAGATTTCTCACCTACCACATAAAGAGGTATGGGCTTCCTTTCTTCTCCAACAAGGTAGAGTACCTAGAGTCATGGATTTTATAGTGGAAACCATCATTTTTGCATGTAATTTTAATGTATTTTTTTGTGGTTGAAGAAGGATTTAATTCCTTCTCTCCTCTTTTCTCTCATTCTTCCTATATTTTGTAAGGAGGGACTCATTTTAAAGGGTTGGAAAATTTGTATCTTTCCCTCCCTTCTTCTTTATTATCTCAGTAAGATATTTTGTGGAGATTCCAAACCTCCCTGCTAGACATTGTAATGCAAGATATGTACCTTTGAGCTTGATTGTGATGTATTATATCAATTTATGAAGCAATATAAATAGATTTGTGGATATTTCAAACACTTTGCTTTATTGTTTTGTTGCATCCTTTCGGTCTTTCATCACATACAAATTATTGTGCACTATTGTGTTTTCATTGCAAGACATTGGTTGTGTTGTGTTTATTATACAGGTTATCTAACCATCCTTCTTGGTGCATCACCTTCCCTTAGAGTAGGTTTTAATTTCATGCATTTTCTCTATCTTTGTCTCCTTGGAAATATTAGATTAGGGTTAGATCTATAACTCTCTACACTTTAGAGTAGTTGGAACTAGGATAGGATAGGAAGCCGACCTTCTCTGGAGAGCTTTCCCGATTGCAAAGTCCCACACTTTGGGAAATGCTCCATGTTATGCAATCACTCCGATTAACAACCCTTTAAACTTTAAACTGTAAAATAGATTAGGGGTGTTGTGATTACGCTTCAATAGTTGGTAAACATTATAGAATATCATGGTAGGTAATATCCATGAACTCACCTAAAATATTCATTAATTATTGTATTATATGTTATATTTGGTATCAAAAATTTTCAAAGCTCAAAAAAATTCTTCCTTAGAGTGACGAGTGACTCTAGATCAATATTTTTTGTGGTCTCTTGTAATCTCTCTCAATAAAAAGGATTTCTTGTAATAAAATATTAACATCTAGTGATCCTTTTAAAGCAATATCTTTGTTTGGGGATAATAATATAGGTATTTTCGCATGGCTTGAGAGACTATCCAATCAAATATTATTCAAGAAAATATTTCACTTGATTTATCATCTCCTAATTATCGATAGGATTATACATATAGGTGGATTTTTATGAAAAACTAAAACAAATTATTGGATACATCTAATGAATGATTCTATGCATAGGTGGTATTATCTAATTTCCCTCTCCCAGTGAAATTGATAATCAGAAGGCTAGAAAATGTGCACCAGACCAGAATAGAGACAACATGTTGATCAAATGGGGTGTTGTAGAGAAGAAAGAGGAAATACTTAGAAAAATCGGTGAGAAATTCAAAGAAAAGAGGAAGATATTGTCCCACACGATCTAAGGGACAGTTGGGACAATAGTACCAAAAATTCCCAAAAATCCGATTTGGTCACAACCACTTTAGTACGGAAAAGGTAGAAGATTTTTTCCTACGCGGTGTGAGGGACAATTGGAACAAAAGTACCTGAAATTCCCGAAAAGTCGATTTGGTCGCAGCCAATTAATTGCAACAAAAGTGGAAGATTTTTTCCCGCACGATCTGAGGGACATTTGGGAAAAACGCACTTAAATGCACAAAAATCCAATTTGGTCACAAATCCAATTCATTGTGGCGAAAGAGGAAGATTTTATCTCGTGTGGTCCATGGGATAGTTTGGATAAAAGTATGTTTGGGCCCCAAAAAGCTGAAATAGCTACATCCAATGAAGTGTGGAGATGGTGGAGAAAAATTTCCCAGGAACCTGGGACACATGGACTGAAAAGGCCAAAAACACGAAAAATATATCCAACTACTCACATTTATCACAGTATGGCACCCTCATCTTCAGATGGCCATAAATTTTGATTGAACTATCATATTCGCGAGGAAATCAAACTTTTTAAAAATATCTTAGTGTCCTCTACACAACTATGACTTGTATTCTTTATATTACTCGAGGCTAAGTATTTAAAAATGAAGAAGTAAATTCCGTCATTTTAGAGGGTGTTTCCAGATTTATCACCTACCACATAAAGAGGTATGGGCTTCCTTTCTTCTCTAGCAAGGTAGAGTACACTGAGTCATGGATTTTATAGTGGAAACCATCATTTTTGCATGTAATTTTAATGTATTTTTGGGTGGTTGAAGAAGGATTTCAATTCCTTCTCTCCTCTTTTCTCTCATTCTTCCTATATATTGTAAGGAGGGGCTCATTTTAAAGGGTTGGAAAACTTGTATCTTCCCCTCCCTTCTTCTTTCTTATCTGTAAGATATTTTGTGGAGATTCCAAACCTCTGCTAGACATTGTAATGCAAGATATGTGCCTTTGAGCTTGAGTGTGGTGTATTGTATCAATTTCTGAAGAAATATAAATAGATTTGTGGATATTTCAAACACCCCTTTTGTGTTTTATTGCATCTTTTCGGTCTTTCATCACATACAAATTATTGTGCACTATTGTGTTTTCATTGCAAGACGCTGGTTGTGTTGTGTTTATTATGCAGGTTATCTAACCATCCTTCTTGGTGCATCACCTTCCCTTAGAGTAGGTTTTAATTTCATGCATTTTCTCTATCTTTGTCTCCTTGGAAATATTAGATTAGGGTTAGATCTATAACTATCTACACTTTAGAGAAGTTGGAACTAGTATAGGATAGGAAGCCAACCTTCTCTAGAGAGCTTTTCCGATTGCAAAGTCCCAAACTTTGGGAAATGATCCATGTTATGCAATCACTCACACTGTAACAACCCTTTAAACTTTAAACCGTAAAATAGATTAGGGTGTTGTGATTACGCTTCAATAGTTGGTAAACATTATAGAATATCATGGTAGGTAATATCCATGAACTCACCTAAAATATTCATTAATTATTGTATTATATGTTATATTTGGTATCAAAAATTTCAAAGCTCAAAAAATTCTTCCTTAGAGTGACGAGTGACTCTAGATCAATATTTTTTGTGGTCTCTTGTAATCTCTCTCAATAAAAAAGGATTTCTTGTAATAAAATATTAACATCTAGTGATCCTTTTAAAGCAATATCTCCAATAGAAAATTATAAGGCTAAAAGAAACAATGGTTTTCCATGTAAATTTTAGAAAACCCTTTAGTTCATTTCATTCCTATTCACTTAAGCGGCTTCATCAACCAAGGGCATCTAAAATTCATTTCCAAGATGGGGATCTAGAGCTCATTTATTATTGGTAGACAATTACTTTACTCAACATTTCTTAAAAGTTTATTTCCATATCTCTCACCTAACATATTTGTAACCTAGTACTATAATTATTAATCCATAAAAAAGGTTTTTCTTAAGTAGATACATCTTGGATAACATCATTGTATTAAGGGAATGTATGTAATGTGATTAGAATTCACAATATAATTTTTTTATATTAGAGCTGATTTTGAGAAAGTGTATTATAGGATCGAACAAAACTTCATTATGGCCATGCTCGAAATGATTGGGTTTTGGCCTACCTTTATAATTACTAGTGTCATGATTATTTATGTTGATTATTCCTATATATTCATTAATGGAATTCAATTTGAACCTTTTGTGATAGTTTGATCTATTCAGCAATATTTCTCTTTTGTTGTTGATTTGTGTGTGTTAGATGTAGAGGCATTTTCATAACTTCTTTCCAATTCTACTAAATGTTGCTTTGTGAAAAGAATTTTTTTCCAAGGTTTACCTCCTACTCAAATACTCGATGGTTATTTTGTGGATGATTCATTTATCACATTAATTTAGGATGAGACTAATATACAACAAGATTTCTCTTACTCGGTTATCTCATTACCTCATTTTTTGTTCAAGAATTTAGAGAAAAAAGGTACTATAAACAATATATATTACCTCATCCGGGCTATGGATATCTATTGTTTAATGGAAGTGGATTCAACATGGAAATATATTCTAGTTTTTGGGAATTCCTTTTTCATTCAATGTTATTCCTCTTACCTCTAGAAATATTTTATGAATTAGGTTGAAAAGAAGTTGTCATATTAGATCATGAAACCTCTCTTGTTAGAAGATAAATTTTAAAATTGTTCCAAAGTTCTTATGTCCACTTAAGATTATTATTATTTCTATTCCCCCTCTCAATCCTCGTAAAAAAATCTAGAGAAATTTCCATATAATTTCTTATGCGATAGCTTAAAATATGGCAAGGGTTCTCACTAAGTTTTTGGGAGTATTTATTCATACCCAAAGACTCTAAGGGGTTAGTTGTAATAGATGTTTTCGGTCATGGTACTTTATGTCATGTAAAATATATTTTTCATTCCATAGAGGGAAGGAAAATGGAAAATTATATTATGTAATTATATTTTTAGCAATCACCTCATAGTCATAAGACTTGTAAGGGTATAGTTCTCCCAAATCCACAATAGCCTAAATTCTCTCTGAAATTGGTTAGCTTGTTTTTTATAAAAAAAATTGGAAATATTGAGAGAAGATAAAAACTAGATTCTTTGGAATGGATAATACTTTTGAGCATGGTTATCTATGAGTTACCACTTGCCATGTGGTTATCTCGGGCCATTAGCTTTAACTATGTTCCTCTTGGAGAGGTTATATGGGTATACACCCTTAAGCATTTTAGATGAGGGATTCACACATTGCAAGAAATATTGAGTCATATATAAAAATGAATTTTTAATTACCCCAAAGATGAGGAAAAAGTATCTCTAGATAATGGTGATGCCAACTATTATTAGGATATCCTAGATGTTTTTACCATCGATATCTTACATAATTTGGGATTTTATCCTTTATGAATTTGTGGAAGGGCTGGAATTATTGTCTGGATACACTATTTCTCAAATATTCACATAGTAAAGGATATTCTTTACTATCTTCCAAGCCTCCAATGGTGGAAAAACTCAACTTTTATTAGTCCTTTCACTCTTCAATTTGGTGATGTCAACACATATTTTCTATTATATGGTCTACCATTTTACAACTTGAGCTTTCCTATTTTTCCTAGTGTTTTATTTATTGGGGATTACTTATTGGTTGCGAGACTCATTTACTTTAATGTTCCTAATCCATGTTTCCCTTTTTGTAGTCATATTGAAATCCTTATGCGGTTTATCTGTTTTGTGAAAACTATTACATTATTTGGGCCTAAATTCATGAATTATATTAGATATTTCAACAAGAACCCTTCTTAAGGAATTTTTTTACTTGGGGATTGCATAAGAGTTATTATTACCTTCACCCAATTCTAGCATGATTATAGAGTTGAAATATGTTTTTATTTGAAAAGAGAGAAATCTTATTCTTTTTCTCACTCATTTTTAGATTAAATCTTCCGATTTTTAGCGAAGTGATGAATGTGTCTAATTTTCTCTTATATATTAAAGTCCAAACTCATAAGATGGAACTAAAAGTGGCTAACCTCTAGAATGTTCTCAACTATAGGGCAGCTCCCATTTTATTGTTTATTTTGTTCCTAAACTAGCTAAAATTCTAAATACCTCTCCTATGAGCCATGCTTATTGCAAAAGTCATTCTCATAATAACTCACGTAAGTATTTTAGGTGGGAATCACTTTCTCTTTGATAGTATCCTCCTTTGACTCAAGCGGGTAGGGTGGGTATCACTTCCATATCATTGTTATAGCTCGCTACTAACACTATATTTTAGCAAGTTCACTCAGCTTGGCTTTTGCCATTTTCCACCCAGGGGCAAGAGAATTAAAGTAATTTTCCATAGGAGGGATCATCAAGCTACTACTATTTGAGAACCCATTCCAAATGGTAAATACCTTATAGGAAATAGTTGGAGCAAGCAAAATGACCACAATTCTCCACCTTCATCACTCTTTGTGGATATGTCCTAATGTATTGGTTTTATAGTTTGTTTTTGTAATGAAATTATTTAGATAGGTCTAAATATTAGTGGAAATATAACAACAAAATATAGATAATTGATCAAAATATGTAAGTAGAATGACTCATCCAATTCATGGCAGAGATGTCCAAATTATACAATACTACTAAAGTGATCACTACAATTATAATATATGACTCTCCAACTCCTATATATATTGTATTACATAATGTAAAGCACCAAGGATGATCCACTAACTATATGAAAGAATAATTTGATATGAAATGACAAGAGATTATGTTACCCATAAGTCATCTATATATATCCCAATATACGATCTAGATTTTAGGGATAACATGTCTATCTCATTCAAAGTAGCATCATCCCCAATGTTAGTAATTTATGTATTTTTTTGGGAATGCTTCATCTTCCCATGTTGTATCTTCAAGATCTAAATTCTTCCATGTGATCGGATACTCGGTGTTGGACATTTTTATTAATTTCTTAGTATTTTTTTAGAATTCCTTAAGGGTCCCAGATGATGAGTCCCTCCTCATCATGATCTTGTAGCACAATCTTGATTGAAAAGACACCTTCTTCTCGTTGACCTTCTTCAAGAAAGAAACATGAAGAAATGGATGTATTTTAGATGAATAAGGAATCTCTAGTTTGATGCAAGAAACATTAAACCTAGTGTGTACATAAGGATGAAAACATAATTTTTGGGTTTTCAGGTATGTTCCTAGGTTTTAGAGTTCATTATATGTCATGTTTTAGAGTTCATTAGATGTCATTTAGGTGTGCTAGTTGGTGTCTAGGATTTTCAAAATTCAAATGGAGAATTTTTCCTCCAAAATGTAAGATTTGAATGTGAAGGCCATTTTTGGCTTGATATAGTTGTTTTAAGGGATTCTTAGAGATTAAAAGATATCTAAAGGATGAGATAAGGCTTAAATGGAGTGTCTTATGCCCTTTTAGGGTCTAGAAAGCATGATATGAGTTAGAAATCAAATACTTGGGTTTATAGCTAAGCAACTTAATGTTAAGTAAAATCGACAAATGTGACCAAGTGGTCGAAGATTCATCATTTACTTAGAATTTAATGAAAAGACTATAAATTTCCAAGTGTAATTGAAATGAGAATCAATTTAAAGAGTTTCAAGAAGAGTTTTGTTGAGCCAAACAAGTTACAAATAGTTTGTACTTCTTTCAAATTTGTAAATTACATTTGAGAAGATCTTGAATTTTATGCATGCATATGTGGTTTAGGATTATGAATAGTAAGCTATTTATTTTTGTGTGCTTATATGAATTTGAATAATTCTATCATTGAAAGATACAAATATACGTGTTTTGAGAGAAATAATAAGTTATAACAGGCATTTAGAGTTGTTTCATGAATGGGAGGATAATATACACCTTCAAAGAAAAGCCTCTAAACATATTTAAAAGTTTATGAAAGAATTGATTTGGTCATGATATGTGAAATTACCAAAAATAAGGACTATTTTTCTAAAACTATTCTATATTCTATATAAAGAAACAAAGATTCTTATGTTATAGATTCCCTACGTGAAGTTTAATGCATCAAGAGCCATTATGTTGAAATATGAGAATAAAATATGTGTTATTCAGATCCCGACTTCTTTTCCTTAACTATTATGATCATAGAATGCATTTTTGAGTATGTTTTTACACCTTTCGAGATAGGTATGTCTTGTCTTACTAGAATGTAGACATGCTAGAGAAGATTGAAATATCAATTCAAAATTACAATAGATGGATTCTCAAGTTAGATAAACACTATTTTTATTTCGTATCTCCATTAAAATCTTAATATTCATTCATTTTGGTGTTTAAATGTGGCATCCCTTGTTCTAAGAATGCATGTGTTACAAGGCACTAAGAAATGAGGATACAATGGAAGATGAAGGATTGTTAATGAGATGGTTTGCATATTGATAGATTTAAAATGTTATTGTAGTATTAGTAAATCTTGTTTGATCTATTGAAATGGAATAATTATGGAGAAAACCTAAAATTTGTTTTCTCCTATTGTCTCGAATCAAGAACCCTCAAACTATGGTTACAAAGAAGAAAGTTTCCTTTTCTAGAAAAAAAAACAAATAAAAACACCTAAAAATTTGTAAAAATCTCTATGCAAGGTTTGTCTAAGCATTGGTGATGGAATTATAGTCGATTAATTTTTATTTTTCAAGTTATCCTTGACATATCCTAAGAAAGTGGAATAATTTCAATATAGTGTTAATTTAAGGACAAAGAGGGAAGGAAACTTTGAAGAGAAAAGCTAGTCATCTCCTTGAGGGAATTAAAACTATGAAAACTTTGAGAAAGGGAGTAATAATTCATTTTACTCATTAAAAACTTGAATTAAATACAAACAAGAGGAAGAATATTCCATTTCAAGGTTATCAAAAACATGCACGTTTGTAGAGTGTTGGAAAGGGTTGGTCAAAGGGCTTAAACCTTATTTTTATGATTGGTTGAATCATGTGAAACTTGTGATTAATAAATGCAAAGGTTTTTGAGGATTTTAGACCCCATATAAGTGAGGAGTAATAGTATTTATTTCATGTTCCAATAAAATCCTAACTGTGACAATCAAGATCAAATTGTAAGGTTGTGGAAACTAATATCCTTGAAGAATATACTTAAACCAATCTTGATGATGCTTTGGTGAAAGGTTGTGAACCATCACATGGGTCTATGGAATAATTTATTTTGTAAACCATCTCGGTGAGAGTGAAGACTTAGATAACTACAAGTACAATATAGTATGAGTTAGTCACATTCAATATGATAAGATAGTTGGGAAAAAAAAATTGCAAGGGGATTAGTGTGAAGAACATTTCGGGTAGCCTATTAGAGTAACATGGAAACTTGGAAGTTGTGGAAATAGTTTAATGGAGTCAGCAAACAAGAAACTTGTTGTTAGGAGAAGCACAGAGAAAAACAAGCCCAAAGTTGGGCTTGGTTTAAGGCCCGACAACTTGAATGTAAGAAAATAAAAATTCATAAAGGACTATGTTGGAATTAAAAAAAAGGAGTGATCCTTGAGTTGATAGTAAACATTGAGATGAGAAAAAGAAATGTGGATGAGTATAATGCACAGTAAGGGATGGTTTATATAAATTCAAGCATGTTAGAGCTAGTATTGTATGTCACGTATGAGAATTGAATAATTTTCTTGAATCAAAGTCGAGTTAGATTTGTTTCTTGTTGAAAGTTTATTGAATGCATGAGATTGATATTAGGCTCTTCATCACGCTTTATATACCACACTACCAATTTTTTCAACACTTAATAAGGACCATAGTATTTGTGTGAAAACTTGTAATATTTATTCTGTTTTTTAAAAGATAGTTGTATACATGACTACAATTGTACATTATCGAAGTCAACAACTTTAAAGATTCACTCATTGTAGCCTTGTTCACTTGTTGCGTCATGTAGTTTTTTTCCATTACCAAGCTATATTTTAGGCTTAGGAGAACCTCCTATTGGTTTTAAATATCATCATATACTTCTCTTAATTTAGGTTAGAACCATTATTTTCAAGTGAGGGATGGTGGATGGTAAGTAGATAATGCCAAGAACGAGGAAATTTTGAAAAAGTATGAAATGAATAGTTATACCACACTTCTTCTTGAGTGGTAGGAATTTAACCCATCTCTTTTATTTATTTGAAGAAAATCATCATATATACCCCTCCGAATTTTGTTCACTACCTCAATCTTTCCATCGAGATGGGCATGATATGATGAACTAGGAGCCAATAGAGTACCCAAACATGAGAATAAATCATTACAAAAAGTACTAGTAAATATAAGATCATGATCACTAAATATAATATTGTGTGTTTCATGTAGCATCTAAACTATATATATTATCCAAATAACTCTCCTAGTTACTTGGATAACTTTCACTTTAATTCTGGCTCTAATGTTTCACATTTAAGGTTGTGCATGCTTCTTGCACACCCCTTTGCAATCTTGCCTTTAAAATTGGCAAAGTCCCTACTCTTCCTATCACGCGCACTCTTTTCTATCCATCACCATGTGCCCTTCCACATTGGATGCTCGCGCCCTACTCCCTTACCTTCCTTCTACAAATATGCCTTTCTTTCTTGCTGCGTGTGCACCTATGCGTGCGGTTTCCCTCTTCTTTCCTTTCACGCATACTTGAACTTGCTTTGCACCTTATTTCCTTATCAGTAATTCTTCCACTCGCCCCTGCGTTCCTTCCTCATGCACGTAGACCTTCTCCACCTTCCTCTTGTGTGATCACCTTCTTTCTTATCCCTTCGCACCCTCCTCATGCGCCCCTCTTCCGAATTTCCTAAAATTGGCTAAGTCCCAACTCTTCCTTTTGCGTGCTTATTTACACCTTGTTCTGTCATGTACCCTCTTCCTTTTTCTACCATCGTGTGACCTCCTTTAGTTTAATTCTGGGTACCTTGTTTCCATGCCTTCTCTAGGTACGCCTTCCTTGCATGCGGGCACCTACGTGCATGACTTCTCTCTGCTTTCCCTTCCATGCTTAGCGCTTGAATTCCAAACTTCAAAAGGCCATAACTTTTGATCCAGAGCTCTTATTTTCACAAAATTGGACTTTTCAAAATGGTCATTACATCATCTATGCCATAAAAAGAAACATATCCAAAGACAGAAAATACACTATTTCAAGCCCAACCACTACAATTAATGAAGTATGGTACCCCATTTCTTCTTCCAGAAGCTAAAGTACATATGTAAGATGATTTGTAAGGGTGCCCATGCCATTTTCAAACCATTTAATTGTAGTTGTTGGTTGGTGAGAGAAGAAATCCAAGTTTCACTCTTTCTCTTTCTCTCATTCATTTTCTATATATTGTAAACACTTCTCATTTGAGGAAAGAGATATTCTGGGATGTGGGGAAACTCTGTAAAATTGTTTCTCAACACCATTGAGATAAAAACCCTCTCATGGGCCTGGAAAGTGTATTTTTGCCTCTATTTCAATAATGTAATGGACTGTGCATATTCTAAGAGCAATAAAATTTTGTTCGTGGTGTTCTTTCAACCCTTGCATTGTTTTGTTGTATCTCCTTTCCCCTCTATTTTTGTTGTTGTTTTTCTATGTGCATGTATGTCTCATTTGCAGGTGTAGGATGTTGTGTTTCATGGAGATTTAGTGGTAAATGAATATCTGGGTCTGTGTCACATTGGTCTGGCCTCTCTCAACTCCATTTTATTTCTGTATTCTCCCTCAGCAAGATATTTCACCCCCTTTTCTTGGTGCTATCACCTCTGTAGTGTAGGATTTATTAATTTTCATGCTCTCTCTCTCTCCTTGGTCCCTTGGAATTGTTAGATTAGGAGTAGATAGTCACATTTCCTTCCTTAGAAGTAGTTTAGTGCTAGGATTAGGTAGAGGAACCAACCTTCTCTAGAGGTCCATCTCAAGTAACAAGTCCCACAACTTGAGAGATGGTCCAATGTTACCCAAAAACACTAGTTTCTCATTCACACAAGCATGAAAAATTGGAGGGTGTTTTTTTGGTGATAACAATATCAATAAAATATATGACAACTATACTAACTATAAATGGATGAGAAAAGGGAAAAATTAGCATACTTGGAGCATCTATCATAAAACACTATGATTACACTCTGCCTTAAGATTTTGGTAATATTGGGATGAAATATATAGAAACCTCTTCTCATTTCTTAGAAGGAATATATATAGAGGCTAAAAAAGTCTTGGATGATTAACGGTGTTCACCTTTGTTACACTACCATACCAAACATATTGACATGAATATCTAGACATCTCCTTTCAACCATTTCTAGAATAAATATTTCCTAATGTCATGATAAGTATTTATGAATCCTATATGACCATTCAATGGAGAAGCATTGAGCTCAGAGAGAACCAAAATTTTAAGGGTAGAGTTTTTGCGTAAGTAGAACTAGCAATTTTACCATAATACATCCCCCTTTTGTACAAATTTTTATTCAAGGCTCGGATCTGTTGGATATTCTAATGAGTGTATGGGTCTCTCTTTTATTTTTCCATCTTGATATTTCCTGTTCCACCCAATATTCTGTAACATTGATATGAAATATAACAATTCCTATGTGGAGGGATATATCTTAGATAGTGCATCAACTACCATATTTTACTTTTATTTTTTTCGTGAATTGTCTTGAAGATATATCCCAACATCTTATTGTCACATTTTTTTGTTACTTAGATGGAAATCTTTTATCTAAGAATTATTTCAAGTTGTCATGATATTTCTATACCTTGATATGACGACCCATTAGATATGGTCTCCACTAATTGATTGCATGAATAATATCCATTGGTTCCTTCTTATACTTTGTCTCATAGGTTTTTACCCTTGAGTTTACAACTCTCAAATGTAATGTGGTATCCCTCTTGCATAATTATTGATTCCATGCAATGGATTCAAACATGGAATTCAATAATGAAGGTTATGGTGAAATATAGGGTATGATAATTGGAGTGGTACACATGACATTCTTCACTAATTCAAATGAATGTGTTCTTTAATTAGTCCAATGTAAAGTGTCTTTATTTAATAACAATATGATTGGTGCTACAATTATACCTTATTTCTTCACGGACATATGATAATAACCTGTAATCCCTAATAAAATCTTGATGTTTTTAAGGTTTTTAGTACTTTTCCAATTCACCATAACTTGGATATTATGAGGATCCACTTTTACCACTTCATGAGACATAATACTTTCTAAGTATTATACCTTGACTTACCCAAAAGAAAACTTAGAGAGCTTCACATATATGTGTTAGTTTTAGAGATTTTTGAATACTTTATAAACATGATGTAAATGTTCCTACCAAGACTTGATGTAGATTATATATCATCAAATAATGCCATGAAAAATTCCACAAACATAATTAAATATTAACTCCACTAAGCTCTTAAAAGTAGATGGTTCATTCAGTAAGGCTGAAATCCTTTACTAAAAATCAAATTGGCCTTAATATGTCCGAAATCTTGTTTTATAAATATATTCATCACGAATTATGATTTGATGGTATCATAATCAAAGATATAATTTTGGAAATTAAATAACACCTTGTATTCATTTAATAAATTATCAATGATGGGAATAAGATACTTATCTCAGAACTATATATTTTTGAGCTCCTATAGTCTCGAACACATACTAAAACATTCATCCTTATTTATTAATAATGAAAGATCACATTTCACTTCCATATATTTCTTCTATAATCCTTCCTTAAGAGTATGATCGTACTAATACCTCATAGGATCGATCGCAACATATCCAACACTAGAAGAATGGGACTCTCTCGCATAAGTTTCTAATGTCATCAAAATCCCATTCTTATAAATATTTAATACCTTCCCCCAACATCTTGGGTATCTCATGACAACACTCTTAGATATGAATACTCATTTTCTACCCACAATGGGAAAAACCATATCCTACCGGATTCATAAGAAAGCGTTATTTGACAATGCAAAGAGTTATCCATTTTCAGCGTCCTTTATAAAAATCACTCTTCATGTGCATATATTTATCGCTTGATTAATTAATCTAAAATGAACTATTATTTCACATTCAAAATCCTCCTCTCCTTATCTCATTTCATATTGTACACACTATGGTTGATATATACCGCATAGATGAAGGTTATGGTACTTGTGTCACTTTTTTTTGATAAAAGGTGAAAATGGGTTGAGGGACCCTACCCCATTACAACATAATCTAGTGGAGGAAAATATATATCAATGAGGATCAAGCAAATCTAACCTCTTCGAATGACATAATAAGGATACAAACAAACAAAAAAATAGGACAAAATATCTTATCCATGAGACCCCTTCCCATGGGATCTTAAATGAATCTTAAGGGAATCATTTATATTTTAATATTTTTCTTTTGACACACAGTAGTCCAGCCATCATCTATGTTTAGATTACATTTTCATTATTATGAAATGGTATGATGATTTCAATGTTCTCCTTATCCACACAAACTTGGTGCTCACTGTTGTAGTAGGAGGAAGGGGAGTGTTTCCACTAATTGAAACATTTTCCACATGAGAATGAGGAGTGGCTTCCTAATGATTATAAGATAAATCATCCTTACTCTCTGAATATTCCTTTGAATCACTTTCCAAGGGACATTTAACAACCAATTGACAAGGATACAAATTCTTCCACGAAGAGGAACTACTCTTAACATATTTTCTCACAACATGACACTTAGAAGCTAAGTAACCAAGAGAGAAACAAGTTGTAAATATTAAGGGGGACCGTTCATAGTCCAAATTTTGATTCCAGGTTCTAGCCTCCACTTTGAGATCAATAGATTCAAAAAATCAACAGAAATATTCATATCAACCAATATGTGGGCATATGTGGTATAGTCATAGGTTGGTGGATTTGAGTCAATAATGAGAGGCATTTACCCAAGGTATTCCCAATTAAATGCAAGTAATTTTCACTCCAAACTTACAGGGAAAATAAGGCAACCGAACCTAAACAAGTTTGACATAGAAGGTTTCGGTCTTCGGATTAAACAGGGAACTATGATTTCATAAGCAAAAAGTGGGACTGAGTATCCAAAAATTTCAAAAAATTATGTCTTTATCAAGGGTTTAAACAAACACAAAAAGATGAAACCTCTAGATGTAGGGTGAATGTCTAGTTTACTTGTCATAAGAGGCTTACCTGTCATAAGAGGCCTCCAATAAGTTTAAATCCATTCATGCAGAGGTCTTTAGGAGAGTGTTAGTAAAAAATCAAAACAACCCCGAATGGCCTCAAATTCAAGTGGGGCATCCGGTGTGACTTCATAACATGGGACCATCTCTCAAGTTGTGGGACTTGTGGACTTGAGATAGACCTCCAGAGAAAGTTGGATTCTTCTTCCTAATCCTAATGCTAAACTAATCCTAATGCAGAAATGACACCTAACTACACCTATCCTAATAATGCTAAGGAGACATGGAGAGAGAAAGTGCATAAAGAGGTAAATTCTACACTAATGGGGTGATAACACCAAGAAAACGGGAGTTCTGGTCACAATCTTAGCTACCTGAAATGGAGAGAGGTGAGAAATGGAGATGATGGATAGATGCATCACATACCAAAGGTAAATGTCACATAGAACACCACTTCAACCCATTAAACATATCCCCAAAACTTGCAATAGACACCAAAAGTATGCACAGTATACCCTGTAATGATGAGAGGTGAGAAGAGATAATAAAATAAGTAAGGATGGACAAAATGCATCATGAAACATATTTTATTGCTCCAAAATTTCACATAGTACACCATCAGTGGGAAAGAGGCAAGAAAATTCCATTACAGAGCCATGAGAGGGGGATTAAGCTCCACATTCCACCCTAGGGAAGAAGAAGAGAGGGGGACATGAGAGAAAATATGACCAACCTCATGAAATATGCCTCTCCTTTACAATATATAGAAGATTCATAGAAGGAGAGAGGGAAGAATTCAAACCTTGATCCAACCACCCATGGAAGAGAATTGCATCCACCTACTCTAACCACCCAAGAAAGCATTAAAATCCTCTTGCAACAATAATGGGATTTACTGCAAAACCCATGCCCCCATGTGTTGTTCCTTGCTAGGCAAGACAGGAGGCCCATAATTCATCATGGTGGTAGGTGAGAGACTTGAAATCCTCAAAAATAGTAGACCAAATTTTCCATTCTCATTAATGGTGGCAGGTGAGTAACAGGTGCCGAGAGCTTTCCAAAAGTTTTATCCCGCTCAAAATTTAGCTTCTAGTTGAAAGATATGGCCATTTGAAGGCGTTTTGGGTTTGGAGTTTAACGCGAGCTCATAATATTAAAAGATTCCATTGGTGCAAGATCCACGTCGTGGCCTTGTGAGTCTTAATATTTTAGTCCCCTCCTTTCACTCTTGAAGTTGCATCAATTAGAAACTTGGCGTCATCTGTGGGACTGATTTGTTTCCTTTGTATTCTTCCTAAGTCCCTCTTATTTGGCGGAGCGCTACATCTTACCGTAGACACATGGAGGCTTCGCGCTTGTTTGGGGACTCTATTTTGACCTGACCCTTGGAGGTGCACCAATTGGACACTTGGAGGGTTCCACAATCTCTTCTATACTTTTCCGATTCAACGGTCGGCTCTGCCCCCTTTTTGACTTCTAAATATGTGGAGGGATTGCGCTCATTTGGGACCTACCTCAAGATTTTACCTTTGGATTTTCATTGATGAGACATATGGAGGCTTCTGTAGGCTCTTAGAATTTTCAATGACTCGAAGTAACATCCTAGGAATCGACCACGTGGAGGGTTGGCACTTGTTTGGGGTCCCTACTTTGGATTCTACCCTCGAGTTAGGGTGAAGAGGCACGTGTAGGCCTCTCGGCTCTTAGAATTTTTCAATGGCCACTTTGTAAATTTTTCATGGCCTTAGACATGTGGTGGGTGGTTCTCATTTAGGGATTGTCTTTTGGTCACACCTCTGAAGTTGCAAACGATGAGGCACGTGGAAGCTTCGGCAGGCTCTATTACACTTAGCCGATTCGGGCCTGCTACTATTTCTTTGTTTTTTGGCTAGGTCCCTTATGTTTGGAAAAGGTACTACATTTGACCCTAGACATGTGAAGGGATTACACTTGTTTAGGTCCTACATTTTGGGTCTTACCTTTGAATTTGCGCCAAGCTGACGCGTGGCTCCTTCCGCCGGCCTTGGAATTCTAAACGTCCGACTCTGTCTCTAAGACTTTGGACACGTGGAGGGACTGCGCACATTTGGTGTCTCCATTTTCACATGCCTTTTGGAATTTCTTTGAGCTGCCACATGGTGCCTTACATTAGTCCATTGCTTTTCCTAGAGTTGACTTGCATGCGAAGTCCGAAAACTTTGAGCCCTTTCTCCAATTCTTTCCTGTTGAGCTTTGATCTCCTTTGACGTCGTTAGATCCTTCGCCACCCTTTCTCCTCCATTAAAAAGCCCACCTACCCCTAATATTTGGGATCAATTGTGAGCTCATATGACTGAGCCAACCCTTCCAATTTTCTTATGTGCGGGGTCATGTTTTATAATTTTTTTGTGGGACAAAATTGGGATAACAGTTTGGCGACTCACGGGGACATCTGCCTACTAGATGAAGAGAATAGTAGCCTTGAAAGTATCCATTGGGCATGGAGTCATGAATGAGAGCATGGTACTTATCTTTTCCCTAAAATCGTGAGCCTGACTGCTTGAGCTTGGTGACCCTGAGTTTTCCCCACTGTCCACACTATCAATTTTCATAAGAAAATCTTTAAAATGAGGTTGTGAGAGTAGAAAATTGTATTGACCTAGGGCTTTCACCTACTCTGGAAATGGACTGTGGGAACATTGAAATGCATAGTGATACAACCCTGGAGCAACAAATCACCACAACACCACTATGTACAAAACTAAAAATCATACATATCTCAAGTGGGATATGTAGAGTGTGCAAAGGCACTTGTTTTACTGAAAGCAAACATAAACCTATTCCTACACTAACCCTATCAAAGAAAAGCTAAACAAAGCCTACTACAGGTAAGGGAGAAATAGCTTCCCTTTCTTAGAAAATGCGGCCATGTATATGATTTGGCATTGAACATGGCTCTTATTATGAGTGAGAAATAGATAGGAGGCCGATCTTTGACCCAAATCATTAAGGTATCAACTACAAATAAGAAAAATGCCTCTTTTAGTTGCTCTACATTTGGATTGAAGAGGCATTGCAGCTGATCCTTGGTATTTTGGAGCTCATCCTCATGCCCTGAAGTGGGCATGATTGGTTTTGGCTTCTTCCTTGGCTCCAATGAAGCCAAGTACCTGATTGGGCATGGTATGTTCCTTCAAATGTGCCCATGGTTCTGAATTTTAACTCCAAGGATGGAGTCTTCTTGCAGACCTTTATGGGTGAATGGTGTGTGAGAGATGGGATCCTCGTGCCCTTTTCCTTCCTTTGTTGTTTCTTGAAGACTGATCTACCATTGGATAGCCTCTTCCTCTAGCAATAAATTTTTCAAATCAAAATCTTTGATCCACTTCTCTAGAGGGCTATTTGGGGTGGCAAGTTCTTCTAAAAATCTCTCCTCCATCATGGGTTCATCAATCAAATCAGGCCCTTCAAATGAAAGCAAAAAATCTTTAATGATGTTGTCTTCATCAAGTGATCTCAACTTTGATTTTATCTCTTCCAGCTTCTCTTCTTCAATGGGACTTTGAGTTGGTTACTCTCCCTCTTTAATTGGCTATGAAGCTTAGGATTAGATCAACATTCACTTCAGAGAAAGTGCCATTATGGACACTACATTCGGAGCATATGGGATGCTGATCTTCTTCTTCTTGTTCTCATTCTTCTTCTACTGCAAACTCAGCTTCCACCACTTTTGGTTTGACCTTGGTCTCCTTTGAAGGTTTAACCATCAAGGGGATTTTGTAACCCCAAACCTGAGAGCCAAGCTTACCAAGCTTTTGATCATTTTATCTTTATTTGGCTCTCCTTGATTGGTTTTTAGAGTCTCTCCCTGACATGGACTTGGGAGAGTAGGAGGAGTGGTGGGTGGGGTCTCCACTAGTTGTTTGTTTATCTATGGTGGAAGGGAATGTTAGGAACATCTATTTTGTAGTGTGAACATAGAATATTATGTGAGTGATTATATTATCTAGGATAATATAATGTGTTTTAATAATTAATTACATTATTGTAAATGTAATTATGAGTGGGTGAGTAATTATTGTTATGAGTTGTTGAGTAAACAACTCATTAACAATATTAGTTTTGTGAGAAAACAAAATCTCATGTAAAATAACATGGATTTGTTTTAGGAGTTGTGTGGATATATTTATGGAGATTATCTCTCCTTAAATATATAAGAACTACCTCTCCTATATATATGCGTGTAATGCTTCCTATGTAATAATAAGAATGAAGTGTAATATTTAGAATTTACTATATAGAATTATGATATTAAATTTTCAAGGAAGGTATTACCTTTGGCTCTTATGGAGGGGAATAATATTTGGAAGGGAAAAGGGCATAGGAAATGAGATGGAATGGGAGACTAGAAGATGAAAAAGGGAAATCAACACTTGGGGTAGTAGATGGGAAGCTAGACTCATGACATTGCTGCGATGATATTGATTGAGAAAGAGGAAAAGAAAATCTATGAGATGGTGGACTTACCCATTGACAAGGTTATCTAGCACCAAGCTTGTAGGCCTCTATTTCCTCATTCCACTATGAGAGTTGAGGTAAAATTTTAACCATGAAGTCGAGTTTTCTCTATCGGGCTATAGCATCTTGGAAAAGGGCCTTCCCATGGACAAGGTGCCCTACAACCAACCCTAAAAGATTTCATTTTGTTGTATCCCTTGAGTGCACCATGCCAGCCTCCATCCTTTGAATCTTCTCTATCAAACCAACATTCTCCATATAGCTATTACCATTTATGCATCCCCTTGTTCTTGATAAGTTCCATAGCCAAACAAATCTCGACACACTTGCTCATATGGGTTAGCATAATGGTTCTGAATTTGATCATAATGTTGATCTAGAGGAGTCGAGAAATACATTGGAGGAAGTCTGCATTGTCATTGTCATTGCTGTGTCTGAGTTTCAAGAGGAAAATGAAGTCATAATTGCACAACTTCATAGAATGGGAGAAAATGAATGATGTGGAAGGAATGATGGATGAAAATGGATGGGAGAGGGTCTATAATTTCGTAGATGTGGGTTCTTGACCAAATGGAGTTCGCGAGATGTGCTTGAAAGTGCCTCCAAAGACCGAGATCTTCACTAAGAGCACATCAAACCTAATGAAGTGAAGTGGTAAGGTGATTCAGACTTGTCCCACCGGTCATTCCGAAACTATTAGTGTAAAATCATAGCACCGTTGAATGGCCTCAGATTTGAGTGGGGCATCCGGTGTGACTACATAACATGGGACAATATCTCAAGTTGTGGGACTTGTGGACTTGAGATGTCCCTCCAGAAATTCAATTTTTCTTCCCGATCCTAGTGCTAAACTACTCCTAATGCAGAAATGATGCCTAACTACACCTATCCTAATAATGCCAATGAGACATGGAGAGATAAAGTGTGTATAGAGGGAAATCATACGCTAATGAGGTGATATCACAAAGAAAAGGGGAGTGTTGGTCACAATCGTAGTATGCTGAAATGAAGATAGGTGAGAAATGGAGAGGATTTACAAATGCATCACAAACAAAGATGAATGTCACGTAGAAAACCACTTCAAACCATTAAATATAGCTCCCAAAACCTCCAATAAACACTTTAGAAGTATGCATGAGTATACCCTACAACAATGAGAGGTGAGAAGATACAATAAAATAAGCAAGGATGGAAAAAATGCATCATGAAATAGGTTTTATTGCTCCAAAAGTTCACATGGTACACCATCGGTGGGAAGAGGAAAGAAAATTCCATTACAGAGCCATGAGAGGGGGCTTAAGCTCCACATTCCACCCCAGGGAAGAAAGAGAGAGGGGGATAGGGAGAGAAAAGATGACCAACCTCTTAAAATATTCCCAAGCCTTTACAATATATAGAAGAATGAAAGAAGGAGAGAGTGAAGAATTCAAACCGTGATCCAACCACCCTAGAAAGCATTAAAATATGTTTGTGACAATAATGGGCTTTACTTAAAAACCCATGCCCCCATATCTTGTCCCTTCCCTTGTGGGAAAGAAAGGAGGCCCGTATTTCATCATGGTGGTAGGTGAGATACTTGATAGCCTCGAAAATGGCAGGATCGAATTTACTATTTTCATTAATGGTGGTAGGTGAGTAGTAGGTGTCGAGAGATTTCCAAAAGTCCTCTTCCTCTTAAAACCAAGCTTCTAGTCGAAAGATATGGTCATCTAAAGGCGCTTTGGGTTTGGATTTTAACGAAGACCCATAATATTAAAAGTATCCATTCGTGAAATATCCACATGGTGACCTTGCATTTATTAATTTTTCAGCCCCTATTTCCACTCATGAAGTTACGCCAATTGGAAACTTGGTGTCATCCACGGGCCAACTCTGTTTCCTTTGTATTACGCCTAAGTCCCTCTTATTTGGTAAAGCACCGTGTGTCTAACCCTAGACACATCGAGGCTTCATGCTCATTTAGGGACTCTATTTTGACCTCGACCCTCGAAGATGCATAGATTGGACACGTGGAGGGTTCTGCAGGCTCTTCTATACTTAGCTAATTCAATGGTCAACTATACCCCCTTTTTGACTACCCCATTTTTACTTCTAAATACTTGGAGGGATGGCGCTCATTTGGGACCTCCTCTCAGGATTTTACCTTTAGAGTTACAAGATGAGGCATGTAGAGGCTTCTGCAGCTCTGGGACTTTTCAATGGCCAATTCAACTACCTAGGAATCTAACCACATGGAGGGCTCACATTCATTTGGGGTCCTCGCTTTGAATTCTAGCCTTGGAGTTGCGCAGAAGAGGCATGTGGAGGCCTCCAATGGCTCGTAGACTTTTTCAATGGCCGCTAAAATTTTTCCAAGCCTTAGACACATGACAGAAGGTTCTCATTTAGGGGACTGTATTCACACCTTTGAAGTTGCGCTAATGAGGCTCGTGGAGGCCTCCGCAGGCTCTATTGTAGTTAGCCAATTGGGGCCTAATCGTCTTTCTTAGTTTTTTGGCTAGGTCCCTTCTATTTGGTGACGGTACTACGTCGTTTTCCAGAACGTTCTTTTGACGCGACCCGCGTGAAATATCAACGATTTACCAACTTTTCTTTGCCGACTTAAGCTTGTATTTATGTTTTTGCCGACTGAACAGTGATTTATCTTTGTTTAATAGTAGGAGAGTTCAATTTGAACTTGCCTTCTGGTGTTTGCAAATGCTATAAATACATAGCTTGTGCTGAGGCAAATGGCCACCATTTCCTTGTGAGAGTCTTCTCATTTTTCAGTGGTTTGGTCTGTTAGCTTGCTTAGGATTGATAGTATAGTTCATTACATGTTTAGATAGTATTGTTCAGCTGTTGGTAAGCCACATACCCATCTTGTGCAGGCAGTGCTGTTGTTTCACCCATGGTCTGGTTTGTTTTGGTCTTGGTTCTTTGGTCTGGAGTCTTCATTCTTGAGCTTCAGTCTTCATACTCAGTCCTAGATTTATTTTATGAATCATTTTATTTTAGCATGGTTTAGAATTCTGAGTATTTAGTTATGCCTCATCAGACACCGACAACGATCCTCGCTAGGAATCGTATAGGCCAAGCTCTGTTCTCTCTCGTGCCATCCTCTCCTACTTGTACTTCGTTGTATTTCTCTCAAGCTGCTATTATTCATTGTTTGAGTACTGTTGTTTATCATTTTGTTTTATCATTGCTGCAACAACCAACCCGCTAGGAATCGCATAGGCTGCCAAGCCGCCACTTCTTGCGCCATCCCTCTCCTACTTGTGCTTTGTGCCATTTTACTTCAAAGTAATTGTCATCCCAAAGGCCTTCCTCTCTGCTGATGTTGCTACTCCTACTCTTTCTCGGATTCACGTGAACATGCAAGAACGAAGAGATCACTCGAGGGGACAAGCTACAACACAACCGGATTTGCCTCTCGCCGCAAGAAACTCCAGTGTTTAAATCACAAAGTTATTATCAAATAGAGTAGTGAATCATTTTATTTCAGCTAAAGCTCGCTTTCAATATTGCTGGAAGTCAGGGGAATGATAGTTTCGAGAAACTATGATTTGTTCCTCACTTCGAGGTAGGATCAAGGTTTTCAATTAAGTTAATTAGCTGTCTTTTATTTAGATTCACACATTCTCGCACAGTGAATAACCACACCGGTTATCTCACTTGTTTAGTTTTAGTATAAAAGTAGTTTAATTGTTGCTTGTAATTATAATGTTTCAATCATATATTTTGTTTAGATTAGTTTCCTTTCAATAGTAGTATAAATTGTTATTTTCAGCTTTAAGTTAATTTGGAGATTCCATAACTAGATTAAACGCTTAAATTCTAGTTAGAGGGTAAATCACTAGGGAATTTATGCTACCCGCTCATAGCCTCTAAATCTCCCCTTTTTCATTTTAGCTACCAGAGATCAAACTACCGTATCTTAGTCACCGATCCTCCCATGGTTAGCCATAAGAAAGTTGCTTGCCGATTCTCATCCTCGCTCAGTAGCTTTTCTATCATAGAAAATCGACCATAATCCCTACTGTGTGACTTCATCTAAGTCACCCGCATTTCAAACCACCGGCCTCTCGCACGACTCGGGAGGTCGGGTACGGGAAGGTCACTTGTCGATTATCATCCTCGCATGTCACTTTCCCATCGCATAAAATTGGTGAACCCGACGTGAAACAAACAACAATGCTTTCACCTTCTATACCTTCATCATTCACAACAAAATTGGTGAACCCGACGTGAAACAAACAATTATTTCACCTTCTCTTCGAGAAGTTTCATCTTCTCTCAAATCACCTTCGCTTCTTTCCCATTATTCTCGCGGTATTCATATACCCCCGAATATGTCGGGATTCGATGCATATGGCAGACCCTCCCGGGTCTTGAGGCATACTACGCCCAACAATAGGGAATCATCACCCTCACTCTCAATGTGGGGCGACAACTATTCAACTAATCAATTGTCAACACAAACCCCAAGGACTAGATATAACTCGTCTTCAAACCGAGGAGTTGATCAACTCCTCAACACAAACAGAGCCTTCAGCTCAAACAATATGACATTAACTCGAGAATCTCGCTTCATCTCCTCGTATTACTTAGACCACATATTAGTAGACAATCGATCCATACTCGGTCTTAGATGATGAGTACTCAATACGTTATCCTAGGAGTGAACAACGCTCTCAAGGCATGTACCCACCTATAGAGGTTTTTACAAATACAACCCGAGACCTCTTTCAAGAAAATACCTCTATGCCATCACGTATAGAAATACTCTCGAGAAACTTGGCAAGATAGCAGATCGCCTCATGACAGCTATCACATGCCTATACAACACCAAGGTATACAACAAACGCCACCAAGGCACGATATCGTGACTTCACCAAACGAAGTCATTTCAACTCTAATAGAAAAGGTTAGAGGATTAGAACTTGCCCAAGCAAGTCAAAATTCTCCGAATCATACAAACAGGAGTTCCAATCCTCCACCATCCTAGCCAAGTAGATCTCCTCACAGAGTAGGCACGTTAGGTATGACCTCCTCAATATTCACAACAAGTGCCAACTAGACCCACTATCGCTAACACTATTCCTCCCGGTCCTAGTGTCAAAGCAATCCATTCCTCGATAATACCCCTTCGTACTTAAACATGTACTCCAAATCGCCACAAGGGGATATGTACTCATCCCCCCATGATGTTTACTCAAATGCGCAGGACCTCCTTATGCCCCCGCGCCAACGCGTACGCTACGCCATATCAACAACCCGCCCACCACCGCCTCCTCAACAACCACCATCAATGGTCGAGACGTATGCGATAGGGACTTATTCGTAATATTTAAAGGAGCCCTTAGATTTCACCATACGAAGCGTTATGCTTCCAAGGCCTCTTCCCGATTTGCCCAAATACAAAGGAGAAGGAGATCCAAATGCGCATATCAAAGCTTACGCTACACCATTCGAGAATTACTCCCATGGGATGGGGTCATTGCTAAAATATTCCCAAAACGCTGGAAGGCATCGCTCTCGATTGGTATTATAGAATACCCCGAGGCTTCCATACATTCATTCAAACAACTCGTGTCGAGTTCATCAAAGCCTTCGACATGAACAAACTATTAAGACAGAATCGTGGAATTCTTGCACATCAAACAAGAACACAACGAATCTGTCGCCCATTTCATCCAAAGGTGGCGCACAGTCCTTTATTCATCAGCAAGTGCTCCAAACATGGATCAGATGGAACTATGTGATTTATTCCTTCATTCTCTCAGCAGAGAAGTGAAGGAAGAAGTCCAAAAGTTCCCACTAAGGACTTATGATGAAGTACTTGAGAGCGCTCTTCGAATAGATCAAGCAGCGATAGATAGTGGTCGTAAGACATATGGAGCAAACGGGAGGTTAATCACCTCCAATCAAAACACTACAACTTATCCTACTACAACGAATGCCGATCAAGGACCCAATATCCTTAATGAAAACCATGGGGTTACAACAGATGGATTCACTGATCAAGTCAAAGGACCAAATGTTGTGAACACCCCGGCACCTGCTAACAATCAACGCAATAATAACTTCACTCCAGCGATCAATATGGTGGATTCTAATCATCCTCCACAACAAAAAATCCAGCCACAAGGCCTTGCTCGGGGCCCAGATGGATATCAAAACCAAAGCCAAAGGCCACAACCTCGAAATTTCAACTATAACAACCAACAGCCCAATCAGAACTTTGGGCCACAACAGGATTCAAACCGACGACCACGGAACTATAATCCCAATCTATATTGTGGTTTCCACAAAATCAGGGGTCATGATACTAGGACTTGCCATGACTACAATAAATTCATGCAACGCTTGCCAGAAGAACAAAAACAACTTTTCATAGATATGTTCTTGGCGATCCCGTGTCACCAAAGACCAAATACTTTCAGCAGGGCGCTTCCCTCAAAATGCACCTCTCAAGATCTTCAATGATCCTCTCCCAAATCATTCTAACAATAACAGGTTAGATCCAAATGGGAAAAACAAAGGTATCATAATAAGAAATAACAATCAAGACGCCTCAACTCCCGACAACTCTCAAATTGCTCCTAACCTAAGTTCAAATGGTAATACAAAAATCTTGGGATTAGTTGAGCTAGAGGTCGAGTGTGAAATTAATGCAACAACTCGACAAAGGAGTATGTTTCACAACCCCTACCCGATATTTTCTCTCCACACGAGATGAAGTTCCTACAAATGCTAAACCGGTAGGATCCTATGATTTAATATACGAGGTGGCAAAGACAAATAAAGATAAGTCAATTTCTCGTGGAAACAGCCTCACTAAAGCCACAAAGAATTATGAAACTCTTGAGAATGACGAACCGATCTTTCTCCCATTCGAACCTCAAGGAATGGGTAGTCTTCTCGGATATAAGCATCTCTTCCTCCGATGACCTAAATCTAGATATAAACATGATAGAATTAACAAACGAAGAAGGGCAATTTAAAATCAAACGATGCCTATCAAAACCATCTCTAGGCACTACCCTATTCTAAAGTCTAGTTTCACCCATGCGTGTCTAAAGCTAAGTTTTCCTATCCATGGGGCAAGACCTCATCATTAACACAATGCTCACTATGAGAGAGAAGGTCGAGCAAAGATAGTCATGCTCACCCACATGTCATCTCTCAAAAACATGACAAAGAGGTACGCGAATGCCTCTTTCTTAAAAATGTTTTTAATAATGGGACATATACACCTCTCGGGCAAGGGTCAGTAAGTTCAAACCTAGAATGGTAGGCCCTCATCAAGAAAATGAAAATTTGAGGATAATGGTTCTCCATTGTACTTCTAGGGGTGAAGAATTCGATATTCACAACTTTCTTCACCTTAGACATCATGACATATAGTTCCACCTCGCATTTTCATATGTACATGGTCATAGCCAGCATTACATTAGTAATTTAGTTGGTTCATTTTGTTCACTCGTTTCATAAATATTGTAGTCCAGAACTTACTCTTAAGTAATGCTACAAATTTCTCAAGATATTGGCAAAATATTCAAATCACATCTCTTCAAACATCATCAAGTACTTTCAAATCTTCTCATCAAGTTCGACAGACATAAACATCGATTTAAACCATACCAAGACCTCGCATACTTTGGCTTTGCTCTTTTTCTTTCTACTAGGTAAAGTTGTCCTTGCCTACGGTCTGCTCTGCTAGAAGCTTCTTGGTGTCACATCTATCCTCTTAAAATCTCTTGAACAAAAGGATATCCCAAAGTCATAGATCAAAATGTCAAAATCAAATGAAATCAAAAGCACCAAGCAAACAAAATATTTTATTTTACACACTTCTTTGCCCCATCAACCTTCGGTGATAAGCCCACATCTCTTACTAGTGATGTGAGGTTGGGAAAGGAAAGAAGTGCCCTTACTCGCCTGTATCTTGCCTTTGGTGACAAACCCATGCTTCTTACTAGTGGCGTGAGGCAAGGTGTGGGGGTCCAGTCACACAAACTAACAAATCTTGGTATGCTAAAAACACAAGTCAAATTCTATTAAAAGAAGGCAAATATCCAAACATCTAAATTCCAAAGAGATCAAATCCTCAAAACCAGATTTTGTCAACCAGGTTGCCATTTATGAATCTAAGTCTAGATAAACTGAAAAGTAAGTGGCCTTCTAAGCTTGGTAGTAGTTCTGAGTAGGGTGGGTGTGTAGGTCCAAATTTGGTTCTTGTTCTTGTTTTGTCTGTCTCTCATCATTCCACTCAAATCAAACTCATACAACTTGTGCCCTTCCCAATTCTTGGTGTTGAGCCCTCGCATCTTACTAGTTGCGTGGATTTGGGATTGGGGCAAGTTCATCTCTTTATCGCTATACATTCATCATGTTTTGCCAACATGAGAAGAAATCACAGACATTGTCTAAAGAGGCCAAAAGTTCAAAACTACAACATGTTCGTCATCACATATCAGCATTGCAAAAGCAAATAAAGTAAAAACATTCTGTTTAACATTTGTTATCACTTGTCATCCATTGCATACATTCTGAAAAGCATGTGAAAGTTGGCGGCATTTCGACACACGGCATGTCGTATAGTCTCTAACTCCCCATTTTGGGACCGCCATACTGACCCAACGCTTTATGCCTCTTCATGGCTAAAACGCTTCTCCGAGGGGGCAATATGTACGTACCCAAAATTGTATGTACTGTACAGTGGAAATTGGTTACAAAAACCCCAATGATGATACAGGTCTCCTCGCAAGGTGTTCGGAATCCAGAAAGCCCGTTAAACATGCGTTAACATCCCGCATGCCCCGCTTAGCCCCGCGCCTTTGTTTTTCCCTTTTTTCCTCTTTCTTTGGCTTTTTGCCTTCAAGGATTTAAACCGCCGCCCGAAGGCGGCGGAGTCTCGTGACCGCCGCCCCCCGAGGGCGGCGGTCTCAGAACCGCCGCCCCGCTCGTGCGGCGGTCCCGTGCGCGCTTTTTCCGTAACGCTCTTTTCGACGCGACCCACGTGAAATATCACGATTTACCAACTTTTCTTTGCCGACTTAAGCTTGTATTTATGTTTTTGCCGACTGAATAGTGATTTATCTTTGTTTAAAAGTGGGAGAGTTCAATTTGAACTTGCCTTCTGGTGTTTGCAAATGCTATAAATACATAGCTTGTGCTGAGGCAAATGGCCACCATTTCCTTGTGAGAGTCTTCTCATTTTTCAGTGGTTTGGTCTGTTAGCTTGCTTAGGATTAATAGCATAGTTCATTACATGTTTAGATAGTATTGTTCAGCTGTTGGTAAGCCACATACCCATCTTGTGCAGTAGTAAGGTCGTTGTTTCACCCATGGTCCGGTTTGTTTTGGTCTTGTTCTTTGTCCTGAGTCTTCATTCTTGAGCTTTAGTCTTCAATACTACCCTAGATTTATTTTATGAATCATTTTATTTTAGCATGGATTAGAATTTTGAGTATTTAGTTATGCCTCATCAGACACCGACAACGATCCTCGCTAGGAATCGTATAGGCCAAGCTCTGCTTCTCTTGTGCCATCCTCTCCTACTTGTACTTCGTTGTATTTCTCTCTCAAGCTGCTATTATTCATTGTTTGAGTACCTGTTGTTTATCATTTTGTTTTATCATTGCTGCAACAACCCCGCTAGAATCGCATAGGCCAAGCCACCACTTGCGCCATCCCTCTCCTACTTGTGCTTTGTGCCATTTTACTTCAAAGTAATTGTCATCCCAAAGCCTTTCCTCTTGCTGATGTTGCCATACTCCTACTCTTTCTGGATTCATGTGAACATGCAAGAACGAAGAGATCACTCGAGGGGACAAGCTACAACACAACCGGATTTGCCTCGCCAAGAAACTCCAGGTTTAAATCATCAAAGTTATTATCAAATAGAGTAGTGAATCATTTTATTTCAGTTAAGCTCACTTTCAATATTGCCGTGGAAGTCATGGGGAATGATAGTTTCGAGAAACTATGATTTGTTCCTCACTTCGAGGTAGGATCAAGGTTTTCAATTAAGTTAATTAGTCTGTCTTTTATTTAGATTCACACATCTCGCACAGTGAATAACCACACCGGTTATCTCACTTGTTTAGTTTTAGTATAAAAGTAGTTTAATTGTTGCTTGTAATTATAATGTTTCAATCATATATTTTGTTTAGATTAGTTTCCCTTTCAGTAGTAGTATAAATTGTTATTTTCAGCTTTAAGTTAATTTGGAGATTCCATAACTAGATTAAACGCTTAAATTCTAGTTAGAGGGTAAATCACTAGGGAATTTATGCTACCCGCTCATAGCCTCTAAATCTCCCTTTTCATTTTAGCTACCAGAGATCAAACTACCAGATCTTAGTCACTGATCCTCCCATGGTTAGCCATAAGAAAGTTGCTTGCCGATTCTCATCCTCGCTTGTAGCTTTTCTATCATAGAAAACTGACCATAATCCCGGCTGTGACTTCATCTAAGTCACCCGCACTTCATCTAAGTCACCCGCATTTCAAACCACCGTCGATTATCATCCTGCATCTCACACGACTCGGAGGTCGGGTACGGGAAGGTCACTTGTCGATTATCATCCTCTAGAACATCTACATCAAAGAAAACAATATGAGGTTTCTTTGAAAATTCCATCATCTGGATAGGTGCTAAGAAGAGGATATAAATACACCTACAAAGCTCTATTTTATCCCATTTTGTCCACTAGAAATAGGATTGAACTCCTTGTTTCCAACCGAATCAATATACAACAAAATAAGAAGGATAGACAAAACCCCCAATCCGACCCCCTAAATCATGCACAAAATCCTCTTTATAAAACCCAATCACTCAATAGGGATAGATTAAGAGGATATAGGGCGATCACCAATCCTTGAGGCACCACAACCACCGCGCACACCATTTCCAAGAGAAAGTTTTCCAAATCCATCCCCCAAACTAAGGACATGATTAATGAGACACAACCAAATGAGAAACTATTTCTTACATATAAAAATCATGTTTAGGAGTAGGGGATCCAGAGCTAATAGTAGATCCTCCATTATTCACTATCGGGGTTCTATTAATTGTTCCATGAAAACCTGCAAAAGGCCTCCCATGCATCCCACAAACTTCTAGAGGGTGTCACTTATTTTGACTTCATCACGACA
This sequence comes from Taxus wallichiana var. yunnanensis, assembly GCA_018340775.1. Classification (NCBI taxonomy): domain Eukaryota; kingdom Viridiplantae; phylum Streptophyta; class Pinopsida; order Cupressales; family Taxaceae; genus Taxus; species Taxus wallichiana. The sequence continues at coordinate 743,136,502 of CM031243.1, forward strand.
CTAGGATATTGTATAGAAAATTTGAAATATATTTGAAGCACATGTCAAGGATATGATCATAGATAGATGCAATATATGTGATGCATATGTCTTCCTATAACAATGTCTCCTCATACAACCCACACATATTAAGGGTATTAAACACCCCTTGTCTTATAATACCCTCCTAGGAAGAACAATGAATCACCATATGCATGTAATCATGTCATTAATTTTCATGTGTTATGTTCATGAACCTATGAGATATCTACAAAGTACAAGGAAATACAAACCCTTATAAGTTTGACCTTTTCTAACAATGGAAGACATCTAAAATTCCTAACGGAGAAGAATTTCCCACCAACCCACTTTAGGAATCTTAATGATTTAACTACTTCCAAAGCTTGAGGTTTTGTGCCATACTCTTCCCAAGCTTCTCTATTTTGATGAAGATGAGACAAATGAAATAAAAATTTATGTTCATCCTTCTAATCTTATTGATTCCATTATTGCACAATTTCCTCATACATCATGATCACAATTGCATTGGAAGGATGTTGACCATATACTTATCACCATCACCCATACTCAACATCCTCCTATCAAGGATATTGTGCAAATGATACTATCATCAACTCATGTACCAATGACATTGTGTTGACTTTGTGTTGACTTCATGCTGATTTTGTGTTGTTTGTTGACCGGTTTTCTCTCTATTCTTTATTTGGTGCATTGATTTTCATTGTATATCCGAGCCATGGCCTTTTTTTATCTAGGTAGGATTCCAGGAAAAAAAATTTACCCTTGATAAAAAAATTATTCCCTTGAATATCCCTTTATAAATGGCTATACCCAAGTAAAGAATGTTGAATTTATTTGCTAACATTATACCCTACACTATAACTTTATACATAACATCAATACCATCATTGTCTCCATGGAAGATCCTACCTTCCACCTAGAGGTTAATGATCTTATAGATGATGTCCATCTCTATTCTCAATTTGACTCTAAGGATGAAATCATGAACTACACCCCTCTCATCAATGATCTAATGCCTAAGCCATAGTCCACTCCATTGGTTCACCCTTCCATATAATTGATCAGGAAATATCCCTCTCCTTCTCTCACTCCTTCACATCTAACTATACCTCTACCTTCCATGACATTCCAACCAGATATTCTTTCCACTATAGATCTCATCCCACCTATAGATGAGTCATACTACACATGCCATGAATTCCATAGAAATGGCATTTTTTTGAGTAAATAGCCTATAGAAAGCATATGAAGAATCTTGAGGTGAAATTATATGAGAAAAATAAAATAAAGAGCTACAATCCTTTTCAAAATCTCTACTCATTTGTTTTAAACATGATTTTGTCTTGCATATTGATGATACTTGTAGGGTTCTCTCCTATAAATTCCCAACATGATAACTTTATCCATGTGTACTTAGAATTGAGATTTGTCCCCTACATCAAACCATTCTATGCAAACATATAGTTCTATTCACTTTCCATTATGCCTTCCTTAATGATGTCCATAGTGACATAGCTGCATATATATCTCAAAATATTAACAATTCACTCTTTTTTACAAGATCAAAATTTCATTAAGGTATCGACATCATAAAAAATAATCTCAAGGACCTCATGATTCATGCTCACCAACAAGCATTATAGGATATCACTAACATCATCAGTGATGTATGTTAATCCCTCACATCTCATCATCGAGACACTTTCCCTTGATCAATTATTATTTTTCTCCCTCTTGGATTTATACTTCCCACTTAGGTTTATGATTCTCGCTTTGGTTTATCCTTCCTACGTAGGTTTATCTACATCGTTTGTGTTTATCTCTCCCACTTGGGCTTATCTCTCCAATTTTTTTTCCAACTTTCTTGGGTATATATGGTCATGTAATACTTTTTTGATACTATGATCCCCATCCATATCTTACCTCTTGAGAAACTATCACTCCTACAACACGTAGTTCGGAACTATCACTAGTCCTCATTCCATCCTATCTCATTTGGAACTTTGACTCTATCAATCTTAAAAACCATTTCTCATTTCAATTTTGTTACATCATAATTGTCCATAAATGTGTGCATACATAAGAAAATGGAATCCTAAAATTAATCATACATAAACACCAACACAAAATATAACGAAAAATTATAGTGTCTCATATACATCTCAATCAATAATTTTATACATCAAACATTCACAACAACATACATCAAACATTATTTAAAATACCATCCCTTAGATGGAGTTTAACTAATTGCTTTGAGCTTCTCCTACTCGACTAGTCACATGAAGGTAAAGTTACATGTATTTGGCTCTAGAATGATCATTTGGAGCCTCTCCCTATACCCTCACCACATACACTTTTAAATCCATAATATAGGTTGCATCAGCTACCTGACGCTCTCTTCAAAATCTATGCATTTGATTTCCATTCCGAATTCTCTTATGCCAATGATGGCTATTTCTAGAGAAGGAAATATACCAAGGATGACATATATCATATAATTTCAATTTCAACTATTATAGTGTCTCTAGACCTCTAAAAATGTGAGTTTCCTCTTCCACAAGTCGAAAGTAAATGATCAAGTCTCTGGATGCCGCTACAACTAGATCTTCCATCACGGTCACATTTGTCACATCCAAGATGCTATCAAAGATCTCATGATGTGTATCCTGAATCATCATGTTCCAATCATTTGAATTCTTCCCTTCATAGCAAAAATACACACATTATACATATACTTGACATATATCTCATCATTCTTTCAAAATATCCAATCAATGATACTCTCAAAATCTTACCAAACTACACCATTTACTCCACCATGATAGCTTCATTTTCTTTGCCACCAAACACTACCCACACCTTGTCACACCTTCAATAGTGGGATCCTACTAATTGTTCCCTCCTCTCTTTGGGTACAAATATCAAGGGTGACCTACTTGGATCCTCGGCTCTCTACTAACCCATCATTTATGTTACTATCTAGAGCCTTATCTGTGATAAATATTCTCATCAAATCCTTTTTTAGTCACTACTTAAAGTGCCATATCTAGGTATCTCTACTCCATCCTCCTCTCAAGCTCCTTGTCTCTAGAGGTTGTCATTGACTCCACTATTTAAGGTCCCTCTTCCCCTCTATCTCCCTTTCATCAATAGCATCTACTAATTTCTTATATTTTATGACTAACTTAATATGGATGTAATTGTGGTATGCCTACCACAAATCCCTCTCTACCATGTCTTTGTCAATAGTTTGGGAGACATGAGGTCACTATATGATCCAGACACCAAAACTACAATGGAACTCTATGAAATGGGCATGTCTTCACCTACCACACATAATGCTTTGTGATCTTAAATTTTCCCTCAACTACCACTATAGTTGGCCAAATATGCCACTTGTCTAAGTTTATCCCTCTATAGGACTCGCATACTACCTTTTCCTATTTGACTTACAACAATATCCTAAAATGGACATTGAACTCACTATTGGTCCTCTCTCCCATATAGAAACCTTGAGGCATTTCCTTATAAATGTAGTAGTGTATAGGTTATATATATAATTATAAACAATATGATGGTACCTACTTCCCTTTTCTAAATCACTCAAATCCTATATAAACAATGTAGTTTTGCATCCATGTGGCTCTACCCCAACTAAATTTTATCCTTATTTCCATAACATCCCTACATATTACAAGAAAAAATAGTAAATCTTGCTCCATCTTCCTTGTGACATAATACTGTACAAAACCATCTCAATAATTTCCTTTTGATATATAGAATTTGAGCAACATATACAACATTAACACACTCCTATGATACTCATCACTTCCTATGGTACATTGTCTCTCATATATATATATATATATATATATATATATATATATATATATAATATGAAAAACATGTAGAATCCCTTAGTTGGTTGTCTCAAAATAGAATGGAAATCCTATAATGTCATTACTGACCTCTAGAATATGACAACGGGCCCTCCATATGAATGTGTTGGAGCTAAACTACCAACGTAGTAAAAATATCTCAATAAAGTTTACATTCAATGGGACCCATAACATCTACATAATACCATAAAATACGAGTCCTGTAACTTTGTAATGTCATGTGTGTATAACTTCCTCAATGTATCTAGAAACTATGATACATCTACTAATCTCAATAGTCAATTCTTTGTGAAACTACAAACCATCACACAATAAGTAGGTATTAGATTTCAATAAAAATCCATCATCCAAGTAATTAAAATGTATAAAAAAAAAAAATTCTAGTTTTCCAACTACATCATCCCTTCGGCCAAATGCCATGGGGCTTGAGAAAATTTCCCTCATTCCCTACATCATTGCCTTCTACGATGGGTCATTCTAGCACAACCAATCATTTATATTTAAGGGTCCTATGAAAACTCATGCATTAATTATAAAAATCTAACCTAATGACCTCTAAATTACAAATTCTCCCAAACCCACCTAAATCTCAACTTGATCTACATTTTGTTTATATTTGGGTCAAATTTCACCGGCTGAATTTTCCCAAACATGTATTTTTCCTTTTCTCCTAGCTACCCATTCCCGATTCAACTACAACACGTAATGCGGGATTTAAATCATTGTGTGGCCCATCTAGGTACCATTATCCACCAGCTCATAATCTTACCATCATTTATAAAATCACGTAATTTGGGATATATTAGAGCTCAAATTCAAATTTCAGTGAAAAATAATTCTCTTTACTATATATAGTAAAAGTGAAAAATTATAACTTCACCTCTTTACTAATTTATATAGTAAATAGGGAAGTAATTTTCACTTTGGTAATTTGAGATTAAAAAATTGAGCTCTGATATATCCCAAATGATATATATATATATATATATATATATATATATATATATAACTATCACATATTTTACACAACATACACTACAAACATTCCTTAAATTATGCCATGTTCATGGTGTTGATGTGTTATTTTTGACATAATAAAATTCTTTATATGGACCTTTCATTAGAAACTTAATTTTACTATCTTTTCAACATTAGATACCATCCTTCCCTAGCCCACGTAACTAGGAAATTTATGTCTTGTTTTACTAATTATCTTCTACCATTTCTTTTGGTCTTGTTTATACGGGGTTATAAGAAGCTTATGCACCCACCAAAGGAAAATTGAAAGGAAATACATCTCTTTCATTTCAGCTTTACTTTTTTATTTCCTTTTGATTTCATATTGCATATAACTTTTCCTAAAGACCATATCCTATGTCACTCATTATCCATTTTTACATCCCTTAAAAAATGGATCAACCTACAGGTCTAAGCATTGATAGTTAATGGGATAAGTTTACAAGGTATGGATTGTCTCCTCCTTGACGCACGTCAAACACCCCTCTTCTGATGCGTGTCATGCCCCTCTTCTTTTTGCACATAAACCATGATTCCTATCGCGCAACAACCTAATTTTTGATCGCGGGTCAAGCTCCCTTGTTTTCATATGAAAAAATTATTCTTAGTGCACGTCAACCACACCTTATTGATGCACATCGATAATTTCTTCATGTCGCATGTCAACCACATCTTGTTGATGTGCATCAACTATTTCCTCCTATCATGTGTCAACCATTTCTTCTTGATGCATGAAAACATACCTTCTTGTCATGCGAAAAGATTCCCTCATCGCACATCATTCTATTCCCCATCACCATCGCCTATCATCACACATAAGAATCACCTTCTATCACACATCAGCCTCTTTTGCTATCATCGTCACCCTCCCCTCATTTTTGTGTGATAACATTTTTTCTTGTTGTGCAAAAAGTCCTTTCCTTGTTGGCAGTGACTCTTCCCTTCTTGTCATGAGCCATCTAGTGCTTTCCATTGGGTGATGACAAATATTTTCAAATATGAACAAACATTAATGACATCGTACAAGCTATCTCAATAATCGATTTAATGAGGTATGGCACCCCTATTCATCGTGTGCAAGAAAAGTACCATTGAAAAGTGAACCATCATGGCCATTCATACCTATGTAGAGGCATTTAATGAAATATTTTGGTTGGTAGCTCCTTTTCTCTATATATATGTAAATTCCCCTCATTTGAAAGGGAGATATTTTTGAAATTGTAAAGGAACTCTGCCAAAATTGTTCCAACACTTTTGTGAGCTGCAAGCCTCAAATTTATGCATTTTGTGAAGGATTCTTTCCTTGTGCCTATATTGTAATGGATTGTGCATCATTTTAAGCAATAAAATTAGTGTTTTGTGGCTCTTCCTTCCCTAACTTGATTTATATTACATTTCTTACCTTCTATTAGTTTTGCAGGTATATTGTGCATATTGTATTCCTTTACTGGGGTTTAAATTTAATGTGCTTTACACAAAATTGGGCCTTTGAATGTGTTTTGGGATTGTGGCATTTTATCTGTCATCTTCTTCCCCATTTCCATATAATTTAACTCTGTAGGAATCTCTCTATTCTTGTTTTGGTGCTATCACCTCCCTTAGTTTAGGATTTACATTTATGTATTTCTCTCTCTCTCTCTCTCTCTCTCTCTCTCTCTCTCTCTCTCTCTCTCTGGTCCCTTAGAATTAATGGTTTATGATTAGGTTAGCATTAGAATAGATCACGAACCAGCCTTCTCTAGAGTTTTGTCTCAATTGCAAGGGTCCCACACCTTGAGACAATCCTATTTTATTCAAAATTAGGATTTTGTAATGTGTAAATCCTAGGGTGTTACTTTTCTGACATAATAGTCACCATTTTGACAAATGATGTTCTTTGGTTGGGGGATATGTATAAAAAATATTTTTGAGGTTTTCTAATCATTTCATTTGTGTAGGGATTGCTGATGTATTTTCCTCTAGAGAAAGTTCCTTAAGGGGCCTCTGAGGATTAAGTTATGATTGGACTTGGTCATGTGGGCTAGATAACAACATTTGAGAGATGTCTCTATTAACCTTAGTCACCCTATAAATGACTCATTTCTTGCCATTGTTCACATATTGCAACCATTATGTCCACATGTTTCATCATATTGCATGTTATTATACCTTACTTTTTGTCACTCTAGACCTTCATCATTCATCCCCACTAATATTCTAGCCTCTGCTCCTCAAGATTTACGCTTATGACTTATAGGTTTCCCCAAGGCATGGGTGATGACATTATTCTAGTTTTTCCCTTGCCAACACCATTTCTCATGGGCGAAAACATTAGGTATATATACCCCTATGCTTTCTTATTAGTTTATGCACTTCACAATAATTAATTTCTTACATATAAATAATGCACGTTCTCCTCTTACTCACACTAGTTTGCATTTCTTAGTTGAAAGTAGATTCTTGAAGCTTTGCCTCTTTTACATTTGGGTCACTATAATGAGTTAGGAAATAATATCTTCTTGTTGATTTTTCCTCTTCTTCACCTATAGAATATCTCTCTCAGTGTTGTTGTCTATGGCGAGGATTATTCATAATTAGTCACACACATACTACAGGTAGAAGTATTTCTAACTCTCTTTAGTCTTTCATTTTGCATGTATGTGTTTAGTGTTATTAGTCATTCAATTAGAGTAGATGTATGTTTAATTTCATATATTAGTTTGTCTAATTGTTATTAAATCCCTTGGATGTATGCATCCCTTGCTTATTTCCCTTGCTTTACCTCTCGAATCCTAGTAGAATATCTATGTTTAGTTGCATCGTAGGCCTTGGAAACATATAACTATCCTAGGATTACGGCTAATATCCTCTAGATTTACACCTTTAGTGCTCCTTCAACACCTTTGTATCTACACAGTGTGGTCGATTTTAGATTTGATGGACCTATATTTGACAATGTAACTATGAACCTCTCTTTTAGCCATCATATAGCTAGGACCTTCCAGATGGTATGTAGAACAAACATGATGACAAAAACCCTCGGTGTTCTATTCTTTTTGGGGTTGTTGCCTAAGCTTCATATCGAATTGGTTTATTTATTGATTTTGTAATAATTTCTCCACCCTTAGGCTCATGTAATTTTATATTATTCTCACACCTTCATGGTTATTTGACTCTAGTAATAAGCTTTTATTCGTCAACTTTTTTCGAATAGTTGTACTATTTTATTTACACTACAATATAACTATTATTTCATTTAACAAAATAAATAACAAAAAAACCAAAAACATTTCATTGAAGAAATAAAAATTAGTTAACTTTTACAAAAACATTTGGGGTTGCTTTAATTTTTGTTTCGAATGCAACTTAATCCGCTGCAGCAAAAACAATACGATCATGCTTTCACAAGCACCAATTTTTTTTTCGTAAAGCCTACAAACACAACTATCATTTAGGAAAATATCTAATAGAATTGAAACCGTTTCCATCCGTATCAAAGATCTAAAAATAGTGCCCCAAAGTTAAGAAAAAGCAGTATGACAATGAGAGCTAACTGATTGGAAGGGAATTGATTTTTTATTATTAATGATACGAAGTCTCGGGATTTAAGTCGATAACAATATTATATGCGACAAGATTCCTCTGCCAGAAAAACTTGTAAGCATCGTAGGCCACTCATTCTCGAAGTTCCCAGCTTTTGTCTTCTTAAACATGTTATTTTAGCTCTGGTTCGAGACAAAGAATGCTCCCTAAGAAAGAGAAACAAGAGACAAGGATCTCTCGTTTCTATGCACTTCTCCATCATTTCCATTATCACAATTCTAGTAGTGTTTTTTAATTATATAATTGGAGGGACAGGCCAACACTAGCCTACAGAAGGTCGATTATAAAAGGCCAAAAGCCACAAAAGTTGGATGAGAAAAACAATAGCAACTATCTAACTTGGAAGCCACAATTCTAGCACGAGAAGGAAGATAGCCAGTAAGAAGAAAGGATCCACAAAAAGAGATAAAACAATTATTCCAAAACATGCCAAATAAGTCTATAAAAATATGGTCTATTGTTCATTCATTAAAATCTTTCAGCGCAATATCAACCAGCGAGAATAATTTATATATAAAGATCTAAAATGTATTCATCTAAAAATTATTGAGAAATATTCATTTTGAGGTGTGTCTATTAGATACACTAGATATTATATTGGTTAATGATTCTATTATTTTATTCATAAATATAGAATTGATTAGTGGTGGATGGCTTTAATCTCCATGTGCTATTGAGTCTAAAAATGTTTATGTGGAAAGAAAAATGTACTCCAAATCTCACTTTACACCAATGATATTACAATTTTTAGTCATCATCCACAAACAAAAAGTAGACATACTTTAAGAGGGTAAAAAAACGTTAACCTTAGGCATTTAAAATTAATTATTAAGAATGCATGAATGATATAATCCACCGCCATTTAGTTATCTTTGGAAGCATATTGACTTGATTAGTAGTAGATAGTCATAATATCCTTGTACCATTGAATCTAATTTTTTTATTTGGAAAGCAAAAGGGACACCAATGCCCACCGTATACCAAAGTTATTGCAATTTCCAATCAGCATCAACAAACAAGAAGAAAACATACTTTATGATGATCAAACAAATGTTAAATTTAGGCACATGGCATTAATTGTTAAGATCTAACAATTATTACAATCTACCACCATATTGGTTGTTTTTAGGAATATTCACTTGCTTATTAGTAGATGTTAGATGACCTCAATCTCCTTGTATCATTGAGTTTGAAAACTTTCACCTAAAAAGAAAACTGACTTTGAATCCCACAATATGATGCAAATATTGTAATTTTCTTGTCAACATGATTACACAAGAGGCAACATACATTATGATGGTGAAACAAACATTAAATTTAGGAACACATTATAAAATATCAAAACAAATCATGAATATTACAATCCATCGAAATCTAGGTTGTCTTTGTAAGAATATTCACTTGATAAGTGGCGTAAGGCCTCAATTTCCGTGAGCTACTAAGTTTGAAAATTTCTATATCGAAAAGCATGGAACTTTGAATCCCACCATATGCGAAAGATATTTCAATTTTCTAGTCAACATCAACAAATGAGTAATACACATCATATGACGTTCAAAAAATATTAAATGAGGTACACAACATAATTATTCGAACCAAAAATATTACAATCCATCGCCATCCGAGGTACACAACATAATTATTTAGAACCAACAAATATTACAATCCACCGCCATCGCATATTCCTTTGTAGGAATATTCCGTTGATAAGTGGTATATGGTGTCACTCTACTGTGTCGTATTGAGTCTCAATAATTCTATCTCACAACATAATTTAAAGTTGTTGCAATTTTCTAATCAACATCAACAAACAAGAAGGAAACATACATTATGATACTCAAACAAATGTTCAATTTACACACATGACATTAATTATTAAGAATCTATGAATAATAAAATTGACCACCATCTTAGTTGCCTTTGTAAGATGTCTATCAATATTACGAGATGTTTATTATATGGTATAAATGTCATTGACCTAATTTCATGGAACATTAAGTGAAGATCTTGGGATAAAACTATTGTTTCCTATCATTTTTATTTCTAAATGATAAATCCTTAATACTATCAAATATAGTGTAGTATGAAGATATAACTAATAATATAAAATGCATTTTTCTTGACCATAAAAAAATTACAAACTTTGAAAAATTATCCATTTTTTTCAAAAAGTTAAAGATTAAGTAATCTCCAATCTTCCATCAATAAAAATATAATACTTTTCAATATTTTTTTAACTTTATGAATTGCAGCGGTCAAACGAAAAATTTCGACCTTAAAAAAATTGACCCTACCTTTAAAAATAAAAACAGGCTCAATCATTTAAATGTTTTTAAGACACTTTAATTTGTATTATTCATCAATTTATTTTACATATGCTTGACTTCTTTCTCTATGATGACCCAAAGCGATCAAAAAATACGCATTGATTCGGAGCTTCAATAAAAAAGCTCTAACAAAAAAAAATATATCACTGATAAACCTTATTTAAAGAAACATACACCAAACCTTTAAAACATACTGTAGGTAAATCATCTACAAACACTGGTTAAAACACTGGTCAAAACTGAATGAGCTAACCACAGAACTATAATCTACATGTTTTAAAGATATATCCTTTGTTATTCTTTTAATATGTAAGGGACCCTATCGCACATGCTAACTATGTTTAGAGTATATTTACCATATTTTCACAACAGATTTTCTTGCATAGGGATATTAAATTTATATTAACAGTTGTAACTATTGTTATAAAGGTGTTTTTCTTAAAATTTGAGCACAGGGTGTGAAAAATAAAAATTACACAACCACGATGTCTTTAAGAGACAGTCATATAGAAAGAGTACTTTACAAACCGTACAATTAGTGATATAAAATAATACAAAGTCAAAGTGTCCATTCTAAGTAAACTCTGACACCCAAGGTAGACTGAAGAGACCACGTTAGAATGTCGTGAGTTCACAACGCAAATAATAAACATATTTCAATGGAGTCTTATCTATCATTAGAATACGGTTATTCTTGTAAAAGATCCAACGAAAAAAAAAAATGATCTTAGTAAGTAATTGATTCGTGCCAACCAAAGTCTCCTCACTCATGTTCCTCATTTTTAATTCTCTGCATTCCTGAAAAAATGCACAGGACCAACATAAACAATGCACTAGCCACTCTGGCAGAGGCTTCTCTAGAAGATTATGTCCCTGATTTTTTCCCTGAATCCACATGTACCACAACTAATGTTGTGATGCCTGAAGTGAACCCATTATGAATTTCCTCTGCTAACTTTCTGAATAGTATACAAGGGCAGCCGAATGCTAACAAGTACAGAACATCAGCCTTACAATAGCACATCACTGTATTAGTCCTAATACACTCAACATAAAGATCGCATATGTTTGTAAGGTTAAACAGTCAACCACCTAATAATAAAACATCCCATAAACAAAATAGATTTTTCACTCTGAGACATATCTTGCCAAATAAACACTCAGTAAGAAAGAGAAGGATCCATGTATTTCTGAGAAGATTTTACTGGTCTACAAACCATATGACACTGTTTATTCACTGCATTCAATGAGAAGAAGAGGGGAAGTAGGTTAAATTTCAGTTGAAACGTGAAGTGCATTTTGAGGATTCGCCTACTATGATCTCTCTGCATTCACGAAACATTATCTAAACATTAAAACTGTTGGAAATAGATAATTTCTCCCAACATTCTATTGCTATTATAGGGAAAGCAAAAAGCAACTTGCTTTTTTGTGTATATGTTAGTTTTAATTACATGTCGCTATTTTTAGGGTAAAAGTAAATAACACAATTTTTTTTTTTTTGCATGAACAAAATTGTACGCTATTTTTAGCTGATAGTTCTATTATTAAGATTGCTCTTTTTTTAGAGTTGTGTGATCTATTTTTAGATAAAATGTAGTGCCCACTTCCCTTTGACACCTTTTGATACTAATCATGATACCACTGATTATATTATAGACATGATTATGGACCTTATTATAGTATGATGATAGATGTAGATCATGGATTATTGTTGACTTGATTCAGTTGTGATGCATGATGATGGTATACTGGATATTGATGATGGTATATTGTTTGACATGGTTATATTATGGATGTTGTGCGGACTTGTGATATTTGGATATTGTGAGTAGACCTAGAAATGGAAATTATTGGATGATGATATAATTGTTGAGTAAAATTACAAATGATATTGCTAGATTGCTTAATGTTGTTGTGATTCATATATCTAGATGATTTTGATAATTATATTGATATTATTTTGGATGTTTTGATATGGCCATGAGGTCAAGAAAGTATTTGTGTTTTGCGGTTAAAATATCACAAAAACATCGAAGGATTGGAGACCAACCACATTGGAATTCTAAATGAATTAAACAAGGTCATCATGGCAACTAGTACTTATTTGTGCGTGTTTGTGTGTGCTAGGGATTCCCATGGGGGGATCACCTTTAAATGTGACCAAGGGGTTTTTATGTATTTCTTTTATTTTGGTCCCTTTTGTTTATGTTTGCATGTGTTTATTTTGTGGTGCTTTTACCCTTTCATGAATTATTAAATGGTGTGTAAATATTGTGAGTAATCATATTGATTAAAATAAATAAATAAAATATGTCATAAGAAGGTAATTAATGAGAGTTGTTGACCATGATTTAAAGTGTTGTAAGAGATGTGTAAGCGATGTGTAAGTTAACTTTGGAGTGTGGAACACTCCACCTTCTTGGAAATTCGAATTTGTCCTTGGAGGATGATTTTGGAGGCTTGTGGGACAAGTTGAACTTGTCCCATACCTCTTAAATTTAATTACCAACCATACCTAAGGTTGGAGAGTTGAGATTAGAATTTTTGATGCTTTTTGAGAAGGAAATTTGTAGGTTTTAATTGCACTTTTATTACATGATTTAATTTCAGTCCTTTGTGGTGTGGGTTGGATTTGAGTGTGTAAGTAAAGTGTCATATTATTCACCCACCTATTTATTATCCATTGGAGAATGAAGTTGACTTTTGGGGTTGGGGTTGAAGATGTGTGATATGGAATCCTATGTGTATCTACCTCATCCTCTTTCCTTCCCTCTTCTATAAATTTGAATGGCTTGCCTTGTTTTGGGGTTGCTTCATTTTGGAGACTTTATTCTTGGGAAAATTCTTTTGTTGTTTTGGAGCTCTTGCGTTGAAGAAGTTTTGGGAAGATTGTTGCATGCTTGTGCTTGGCTGATTTAGATTGCTTGCATTGGGATAAAGCTTGTTGTTTTGGAACTTCGGACAACTCCATCATGGAGAGGTAGGAGTTTGAATTTTGAAATGCTCTTCTTTTATGAATGGAAATGTTAATATATGAATGTTTTGGCATGTTTGTGGGATGTTGGGTTAAAGGCCTAAGAATGGTTTAGGATAAGGCTATGGGTTTATTTTGTGGAGGCACAAGTATTTCTTAGGGAGGTATAAGGGTGGAGGGAGTTGGGATTTTGGTCTCACCTTACAAAGAAATAACTTGCATTTCTTTACTCATTATGGGGTGCCATAAGCGGTTGGTGAGGCATAAGAAATGTGAGGAATAAGGGGTACTTGTGGGAGGTAGAAGGGCATGTCAGGATTTGAATAGATATATCGGTTTATTCTCGGTGGTGATACCCATTTCCCCTTTTGGGAGGCATAAGTAACACCCCCCACGTAGTTTCTTTCTCCTTTGTCTTGTTTAATAAATCCTTCGTATTGGTTGTCATGTTTTAATGTAGTTGTAAACTACATTCTGTTTTGGACTTGTGTTTTTATTGTGAAAGTGTTGCTTGTGTGTTTGTGGAAGCTTGTTGTTGCCATGAGTTGGATCACATCTTTTATTGCATTGTGGTTGGGGCTCGGGGCCAATGAAGAAGGATGGCTTCTCCTCTTCATTAGATGTCTTGGTTGGGTGGAGAGCGTTGCCTTTCCCCTACTCTTGTTGTGATCAAATTGGAAGAATAAAAAATTTGCATGTTGTTGTTCTGGAGCTGAGATAAAGATAGTTCTCCAATCCCTAGTGAAATGAAATATTATTGTAACCCTTCCCACTTTAAGTGGATGAACTTGTACATGTATGTAATAGAATATGTTATAGTGGTTATAGAAGTTGAAATTTGAAATGTAAAAGAGTTATACTCTGTATTCTGTTTTGGAAAGAATGTGAAAGAATGATACGTAATTTGTATGTTGTATTTTGAAATCAAATGAAAAGGAAGTTGTAAGAGTTTAATTTGAATTAATGGAAGTGGTTTTGTCTTGTCCATATGATATTATTACATTAGAAATTTGTGTTTAGCATGCACTATGAAATCCCTGTTTGGAAAGTGGAAAAGTGAAATACGTGAGAAGAAAATGTAATATTCTGCACGGTTTATAATATATAATTTTGGAAAGAATAGAAATTGCATCCTTTTTTCAATATCCATTGAGAGAAAGAAAAATATTTATAACCAACATGGTATGAATCTAATGTTTTATTTCATGGCAAAAGATATAGTTAATTTGTGTTATGTAAATGTATACACTTCTTTCAATTCACTATATACTTTGTAAAACTCCTTTATCAAATGTTCAAATAACCCTGCAATTAGATAAGAGGCAAATGAAATAAATTAATTGGACTTAAGTAGGCCAATATGATCCCAAACAAAGCTAAAAATCACCTAAGGAATTCTTATAAAACTTAGCAAAATCGGGCTCAAACCATTTTACAATCGTTTTGCTGACAAAAAATGTAAATGTTTAAATTGCAAATCAATCAGATAAAATTGAACCTTGAAATCTTCCTCAAATCTACCTAAGTGCAATTCTCCATGTCTATTTGACATTTTGAGAGAGGAATAAGATCAAATTGAACAAATCTCATAAGTTAAAATTCACCAGGTTGCCTTTGTAAAAGCTTGTACATTGTTTTCTTGAAATTGACCTCTTAAACTTTATCAAAATATGAAATTTATGATCCTGTGTAAAGAGGTCATTGAGAGATTTCTAGAAAGTCCTCATTTTCCCAAACCGAGCTCTTTATCAAAAGTTATGGCCTTATCAAGTTTTTCTTCCTTGGCGTTAAAAAAATTTGGTAAAATTTCCTTCGCGGGCCCACGGGCCTGAATTTTTCCCTTAGCGCTTAGGAAATTTTTTTGGGAAATTTTTCTAGTTATCCCCACCACCTCACCAACCTGCATCCAATCAGAGACTACCACGTGGAACAACGAGGCTTCGGCAAAGGGGCGGATCTTTTTTTTTTAACTTAGCGCTTCGAAAATTTTGGGAAAAATTTTTTTAAAATTTTTCCCATCGCCCTGTCGGGCCACAACCAATCAGGTGATGCCACATGGCATCACGAGGCATTGGTGGAGGAGTGGGTCCCTTTTTTCCTTTTTGCATTTGAAAATTTTTGGGAATTTTTTGAAATATTCCGCGCTTCTCGGGGATCTGCAGCCAATCAAGAGCTACCACGTGGCATCATGAGGTGTTGGTGGAGGCATGTGTGAATGTTACCCTCTTAACCCTTCGGGCGTTAAACTAATTTTTCTCCCCGCCACCTTGCCTTCCATATGCTAACTTAAGAAATTCCACATGTTCCCGCTGGACTTGCGGGAGGACGGGCGCAAGTTGGCTTTTTTTCCCGCATGGGAGAATTTTCAAAATGTCTCTCGTTGCCCCGCCTTCCCACACCGACTTGGGAGGCGCCATGTGTACCTTGTGGACTTGCAGGACCCATGGGTGCAAAGTTGGTTTTTTCCTCCACGATAATTTTTCAAAACTCTCCTGCGGCTCTGCCAACTCGCCGTTGGGGCAAATTTTCACCCTCGGGCCCGTGAGACTTGGTCTTGGGGAAAGTTTTCACCCAAGACCCGCTAGCCCATAACTTGAGAAATATGTGGAGTTATGAGGACTTATTTATATCAATGGAAAGGTGAGGAATTTTCCTATCCAATGGGAATTATTTAGTGAAATTTTTAATTCATTAAGTTTGATAGAAATAAATTTGAACCTTTAAGTCTCGCTAGAGAGTGGGTATAGTGAGGAATTACCCTTTGAACCTTATTGAACCATCTAACCTTAATTTTTGGACCTTATGAACTATAATAAGTGTTAATAAAAAAAAAGTATGTTCTAGTGAATTAGAATTGTTCTGGAACTTGTTAGTGTTAGTTGTTGCCTTGTAAACTGGTTGTAGACTCTTGTAAACAAAAATAAAATTATTCCATAATTTTCCTAACTAATCCTAGGTTGTTCTTGGGTCTCAAGTGGGTTTTTTTAGTGGGTGTTACACTTGGTATCAGAGTAGTGGTTCAAAATATTGGACCATTGGGCACACTAGAAAACTTGAGACATGAACCTTAAACCTAGCACACTTTTAAATCTAGAAAACAACTTAGTTTAGAAATTTCATATTTTGGTAAACTTGGGAAACTGAATAAAACTTAGAAAGGTGAACTAAATCTCGTCATCCTGGTCTCTACAGGAGGAAATGATGGGACAAGAGGTATTTTCACCTAGACCTAGACTTACCACCACCAGATCATGTTGTAGTAGCCATCCTACCCCATATTTTGTAGACTCTTCAGATGTTAATGCCGCTCTACGCGGAGGATCAGTAGGAGGACATGCAGCTAGACATGATAGAGTCCCTTCCATTGAGGGTCATGTATCTCCTCGACCCAACAAGGAGCATGGAGGAGAGAACTCCCATGCAGAGTCATCCAGAGTTGAGTCACCACAGAGGGAATAGGGTGACCGAGTTTTAGGACATAGAGAGAGGTCTTAGAGCCCTAGGCTTAGGGATGAGCAGTAGAGAGACCTAGAGGTCATCAGACCACAGCTGTAGATCACATCAGGGAGATCCTGAAGCTTCGACCATCACATTATTCTGGTGACATAGGTGGATTTCAGGCAGAGGCCTGGTTGGTGAGCTTGAGTGGATTCTTCAAGCTCTGTCCTTATTCGAGAAACACGAAAGCTCATGGTTCAATCCATCTACAAAAAGATGGAGCTGGTGTTTGTGGCGACAAAGGAGTAGAATCTCCATGTTGTTTAGAGAGTTACAGGAGCTCTTTGAGGAGCGTTTTTAGACTAGATATTTGTCACATAGGTTTATACAACAACAAATAGATGAGTTCCATGACCTCTCGAGAGTCATCTCTTACAGAGGTTGAGTATGAGAGTAGATTTTGGATCTACTCCAGTATGTTGTTTACATGCGAATGAGTAGGTGCGGATCCATAAGTTCATCCGGGACATGAATCTAGACATTGGAGGTTCAAGATGCGGATCCATTATCCACAAAAATTAGATGAGGCTATCGAGAAGGCCTATATAGTAGAGGATACTCAAGGAAAGACCCAACAGGGTTGAGACCGAGTCCAGAGCTGCATATACGAGATGTAGGGCGTAAGATCGAGGGGGTCGGGACCTCTTCCTCGTGGTGGACAGGTTCAACACAAGCCATCTTTTGGCCACAAGAATAGCAGCAACAAGTAGTCCCTCCCACCTTATAGACCTCCACATATATTTGATGCATAGAGAGGTTGGAGTATGGGGCCTCCTCCTAGGTGTCCCATCGGACACTCGGGTTCCTAGAGAGCTCACTCGGCCTTGCTAGTAGAGACCTCAACAGGCCGTATCCAGATCATTAGGATCCACACAAAACCTCGAGAGTACCGACCAAACCTACTACACATGGTAGAGGATCGGTGGTTGTTTTGGTTGTGGTGTTACAAGACATTTTTGGAGAGATCGCCAGCAGTAACCCCAATAACAAGGGTAAGACACAGATCTTAGATCCTTTTGTTGGTGATATTGGGCATAGTTATAGGATGTATACGGTAGTCGAGAACCACCGGGTAGAGCATTAGAGTACGAGTTATTGAGACTACGAGTAACATTGGTGGTATTCCTACCTCTATTTTGTTTGATTCTCATTCTTCTAATTCTTTTATTTCACCATCTTCGGTATAGTGATGCAAGATGGTGGCGGTTATGCAAGGTCATAGTTGGGATGTTGAGATGGCTTATAGGGCCAAGATCTCATGTAGACTCCTTAGTTAAGGAGTGTGTGGTGGATTTGGGGCCTTTGACCACTACCTTGGATCTCCGTATCCTTCCTTTGGTCTCTTATGGAGTCATTTTGGGTATGGATTGGTTATCTACACACAAGGCCATAGTGGATTGTTACCACAAGATTATATCTTGTACAGATTATTTGGGAGTTAAGTCAAGTGATTTCAGGGGTCAGGAGACCCGTTTCTATTCACACCATCTTTGTTATGCAACTTAAGAGGTGTGTACAACAAGGTTGTCGATGTATGGTGTTACCATCAATGACCGATCGAAGGATGGGTCTAGTGGACCATCGCTAGATGATCACCCCATTTTGAGAGATTTTTCAGATGTATTTCTAGGGGAGCTACCAAGGTTACCACCCCCACGTGAGATTGATTTTCATATAGATCTAGTTTCGTGGAGTGGAGCCTATCTCACGAGCACCATATCAAATGACCACACTAGAGCTCTATGAGATCAATATGTAGCTTGAGGGCCTTTTGGAGAAAGGCCTTATCCATCCTAGTGTATTCCTTTAGGGTGCACCAAAGATTTTTGTGAAGAAGAAGGATGGATGCTTTGGTTGTGTATTGATTACAACAAGCTTAACAAAGTAATGATCAATAATCATTAAACCCTTCCGTATATTGATGATTTGTTTGATCATATGAAGAAGGAGCAACAACTTTCTCTAAGATAGACCTTAAGTCGGTTACCATCAATTGAGGATTTTAGAGGCGGACATTCATAAGACCACTTTCCATAAGAGATATGGCTACTATGAGTTCACAAAGGTGATACCTTTTAGTTTGACTAATGTCCCCCACAGTATTTATGAGTTTGATGAATGGGGTATTTAGACCTTATTAGATTGCTTCGTGCTCATTTTCCTTGATGATATTTTGATTTACTCACATACACGTGAGGATCACGAGGGGCACCTTTTTTAGGTTCTTCAGTGTCTTCGTGAGCAGCAGATTTATGGGAACCTGGAGAAGTGTGCATTCTTTCAGACGGAGGTGCAATATTTGGGTCATATCATTTCTGGGGAAGGTATCGCCGTCGATCCTTCCAAGATTAGAGCTATTATGGATTATCTAGCACCCACTACTATGACTAAGGTTCACATCTTTATGGGATTAACAGGTTACTACCAAAGATTTTTAATGAATTCTCTCGGATTGCACACCCCATCAATTCCCTTCAGAGGAAAGGGAAGAAGTTTGTTTGGTTGGACAGTGAGTAGGGCTTCATCTGACAATGAAGGAATGTCTCACTACAACACCTATTCTTATAGTGTTGGATCCTCAGGGTGAGTTTTTCGTTTGTACAGATGCTTCTTTAGTAGGGATTGGAGGTGTGTTGATGCAAGAGGGTAGAGTAATGGCTTTTGAATCTCGTAAACTCAAGGATTATGAGCTTGATTATCTAACTCAAGATCTTGAGATTGCAGCAATTGTGTACACTTTGATTCGATGGAGGAACTTTATTCTTGGTGGAGATTCAACCTCGGGACGGATCACCTGAGCCTTCTCCACCTTTTCACGCACCCCAATCTCAATGCTCATCAACAACATTGGATGGAGTTGCTTTGTGAGTATGATATGGAGATAGAGCATGTGAAGTGGAAATAGAATTTGGTGGAAGACACTCTTAACAGAGACATGTGGCTATGGCCACCTCAGTGAGCACATATTTGTGGAGTAGGATTCTTCAACAGCTTCCTCTTGATAGCTTCTACATTGTAGTTCGAGCAGAGATCAAGTCTCAGAGACCCCTCGAGGGGAAGTTTTATGGTTTTTATTTAGAGGTAGATGGTCTTCTTAGGCACAGAGGCCAAATTTATGTTCCCAGAGATGGAGGCTTAAGGTAGGAAATCTTGGCAGAGGCACATCGTGCACCCTATTCAGACCACCCTAGGGTGAAGAAGATGCACACCAACTTGAGATAGTTGTATCATTGGAGAGGACTTCGTAGAGATGTGGCTCAGTTCATGTCATGATGTTTAGAGTTCCAGAAAGTAAAGGCCGAGCATCAACATCTAGCTGGCCTTCTTTTCCCTCATGCTATACTAGAGTGGAAATGGGACACCATTTCCATGGAATTCATTATTGGGCTACCAGATGTCAAGATATCACCACGACGCTATCATGGTCATAGTTGACAAATTGACAAAAGTAGCTCACTTTTCTTCGGTTAAGACCACTTATACAACTAGTGCAGTGGCATGGGTATATCTTGATGATATTTTTAGGTTACACGAGATTCCGTGGAATATCATTAGTGACCGCGATCCTCTTGTACACTTTTTAGACTACCATGATTTTTTCAGCACAACATATCACCCCAGACGACAGATGCACATGGAGCCATGCTCATGTATGTGATTTTTAGAGTCTAAATGGGAGCATATCGGCCCTTTGGAGTTTACCTATAATAGTTTTCATTTCCACGCATATTTTTCTCACCTCTTACATGAGGATAGTTTCTCTTGTTTCATTTCTGGAGCAAAGAGGTGATTTTGTTTAGATAGAGACTACAGAGGCCTTCAAGCATGTGTATATTAGATTGGACATCATGTGGGCAGGTTTTCCTTCGTGCACAGATCATGGAAAAGGTTCTAAAGATCCTAGATTCATGGTGGAGCTTGTTTAGATTATCCTACCCATCATATGAATGTTTCATTTCTTAGGAGATATGTTGCAGATCCTTCTCATGTGTTAGATTGGACATCAGAGGTGCAAGATCGGGGAAAGTGATGGTGGGCTGTAGCATCCTAATCAAAGGACCACTAGGTGAGAGATCGTAGTTCGGGTGCAAGGGGGAAAAATATGTGAGACCGCAGGGGAGGATGTTACTATGCTACGAGTTCGGTTTCAACATTTGTTCCATTGACTTCCAGGAGGAAGTCAAGTCTAAGGGGAGGAAGATGTAGTGCCCACTTCCCTTTTTTTGATACTAATCATGATACCACTGATTATATTATAGACATGATTATGGACCTTATTATAGTATGATGATAGATGTAGATCATGGATTATTGTTGACTTGATTCAGTTGTGATGCATGATGATTATTAGAGGCATTTTGGATATTGATGATGGTATATTGTTTGACATGGTTATATTATGGATGTTGTGTGGACTTGTGATATTTGGATATTGTGAGTAGACCTAGAAATGGAAATTATTGGATGATGATATAATTGTTGAGTAAAATTGTAAATGATATTGCTAGATTACTTGATGTTGTTGTGATTCATATATCTAGATGATTTTGATAATTATATTTATATTATTTTGGATGTTCTGATATGGCCACGAGGCAGAAGGAGGTATTTGTGTTTTCATGCTAAAAATCACAACAAACATTGGGGATTAGAGACCAACCACATTGGAATTCTATATGAATTCAACAAGGTCACCATGATAACTAGTATTTGTTTGTGTGTGTTTGTGTGTATTAGGGATTCCCATGGGGGATCACTTTAAATGTGACAATGGGTTTTTATGTATTTATTTTATTTTGGTCCCTTTTTTTTATGTTTGCATGTGTTTATTTTGTGGTGCTTTTACCCATTTCATGAATTATTAAATGGTGTGTAAATATTGTGCGTAATCATATTGATTAAAATAAATAAATTAAATATGTCATAAGAAGGTAATTAATCAGATTTGTTGCCCCATGATTTAAAGTGTTGTAAGAGATGCGTAAGTTAACTTTGGAGTGTGGAACACTCCACCTTCTTGGAAAATTGAATTTGACCTTGGAGGCTGATTTTGGAGGATTGTGGGAGAAGTCAAACTTGTCCCATACCTCTTAAATTTAATTATCAACCATACCTATGGTTGGAAAGTTGAGAATATACTTTTTGATGCTTTTTGAGAAGGAAAATTGTAGGTTTTAATTGCACTTTTATTACATGATTCAATTTCAGTCCTTTAGAGTGTGGGTTGGATTTGAGTGTGTAAGTAAAATGTCATATTATTCACCCACCTATTTATTATGCATTGGAGAATGAAGTTGAATTTTAGGGTTGGGGTTGAAGATGTGTGATATGGAATCCTACATGTATCTGCCTCATCCTCTTTCCTTCCCTCTTCTATAAATTTGAATGGCTTGCCTTGTTTTGGGTTGCTTCATTTTGGAGACTTAATTCTTGGGTGAATTATTTTGTTGTTTTAGAGCTCTTGCCTTGAATAAGTTTTGGGAAGATTTTTGCATGCTTGTGCTTGGCTGATTTAGATTTCTTGCATTGGGATAAAGCTTGTTGTTTTGGAACTTCGGACATTTCCATCATGGAGAGGTAGGAGCTTGAATCTTGCAATGCTCTTCTTTTATGGATGAAAATGTTAATGTATGAATGTTTTGGCATGTTTGTGGGATTTTGGGTTAAAGGCCTACGAATGGTTTAGGAGAAGGCTATGGGGTTTATTTTGTGGGAGGCACAAGTGTTTTTTAGGGAGGTATAAGGGTGGAGGGAGTTGGGATTTTGGTCCCACCTTAAAAGAAATAGCTTGCATTTCTTTACTCATTATGGGGTGCCATAAGTGGTTGGGGAGGCATAAGAAAATGTGAGGAATAAGGGGTACTTTGGGGAGGTAGAAGGGCATGTCAAGGATTTGAAATGATATACATATATATTTTTAGGTGGTTTGTTCTTAGGTGGTGATACCCATTTCCCCTTTGGGAGGCATAAACAGCATCCCCCATATTTTCTTGCTCCTTTGGCTTGCTTGATGAATCCTAGTTATTGGTTTTCATGTTTTAATGTAGTTGTAAATTACATTCTATTTTATACTTTGTGTTTTATTGTGAAAGTGTTGTTTGTGTGTTTGTGGAAGCATGTTGTTGCCATGAGTTGGATCACATCTTTTATTGCATTATGGTTGGGGCTCGGGGCCAATGAAGAAGGATGGATTCTCCTCTTCATTGGATGTCTTGGTTGGGTGGAGAGCATTTCCTTTCCCCTACTCTTGTTGTGATCAAATTAGAAGAATGAGAAATCTACATGTTGTTGTTCTGGAGTTGAGATAAAGATAGTTTGATAGTCCCTTGTGAAATGAAATCTTATTGTAACCCTTCCCACTTGAAGTTGATGAACTTGTACATGTATTTAATGGAGGATGTTGTAGTGGTTATGGAAGTTGAAATTTTTAATGTAAAAGAGTTATACTCTCTATTTTGTTTTGGAATAATGTGAAAGAATGATACGTAATTTGTATGTTGTATTTTGAAATAAAATGAAAGGGAAGTTATAAGAGTTTAAGTTGAATTAATGGAAGGGGTTTTTTCTTGTCCATATGATATTATTCCATTGGAAATATGTGTTTAGCATGCACTATGAAATCCTTGTTTGGAAAGTTGAAAAGTGAAATACGTGAGAAGAAAATGTAATATTATTCCTGGTTTATAATATATGATTTTGGAAAGAATAGAATTTGCATCCTTGTTTCAATTTCTGATTGAGAGAAATAAAACTATTTATGACCATCATGGTATGAATCTAATGTTTTATTTCATGGCAAAAGAGATAGTTAATTTTTTTTACGTAAATGTATACACTTATTTCAATTCACTATATACTTTATAAAACTCCTTTATCAACTGTTCAAATAACCCTACAATTAGATAAGAGGAAAATGAAATAAATAAATTGGACTTAAGGAGGCCATAATGATCCCAATCTAAGATAAAAACACATAAGGAATTCTTATAAAACTTAGCAATATTAGGCTCAAACCGTTTTGCATGCTCACGATAAGAAACGTAAATGTTCAAATTACAAATCAATCAAAAAATTTAACCTTGAAATATTCCTTAAATATACTAATTATAATTCTCCATGTCTATTTGACATGTTGAGAGAGGAAGAAGATCAAATTGAACAAATCTCACAAGTTAAAATTTACCAGTTTGCACTGTAAAAGCCTGCAGATCATTTTCTTGAAATTTACCCCTTAAACTTTATCAAAATAAAAATTAATGATTCCTGAGTAAAGAGGATGTTGAGAGATTTCCATAAAGTCCTTGTTTTCCCAAAACCGAGCTCTCTATAAAAATTTATGGCCTTCTAAAGTTTTTCTTCCTTAGCGTCAAAAAAATTGGGAAAATTTTTCTTGGCGGGCCCGCGTGCACAAATTTTTCCCTCGGCGTTTAGGAAAATTTTTGAGAATTTTTTCAAATTTTCCCGCCACCGTCGCCTTTGACCTCTAGCCAAATAGAGACTCCCATGTGGTAGAAAAGGAGTCAACAGAGAGGTGGATCTCTTTTTTTTTTAACTTAGCACTTCCTGAAAATTTGGGAAAATTTTAAAATAATTTCCCACCGCCCCACCAGGCCACAGCCAATCAGGTAATGCCACGTGGCATCACGAGACATCATCGAGAGGAGTGGGTCCCTTTTTTTAATTTTTACGTTTTGGAAAATTTTGTGAAAATTTTCCAAATATTCCCCACCACCTGCCAGCCTTTAGCCAATCAGGAGCTGCCACGTGGCATCATGAGGTGCCACCGGAGGCACGGTGAATGATACCCTCTTAACCCTTCAGGGCTTTTAACTAATTTTTCTCCCTATTACCCTTCCTTCCCTACGTTAACTTAGAAGATGCCATGTGTCCCTTCTTCACTTGCAAGAGCGCGAACGCATGTTGTCTTTTCACCCCGCATGGGAGAATTTTCAAAATGTCTCCCGCTGCCCCACCTTACTCGTGCTGACTTGGGAGGTGACACGTGTCCCTGTGGACTTGCAGACACTGTGGGTGCACGACCAAAAAGTTGGTTTTTCCCCACGTGGCCCGCTAACCCGCCGTTGGGGAAAATTTTCACCCCTGGGCCCACAAGCCCACTCTTGGGGAAAATTTTCACCCCAAGACTCGCGGCCCATAACGTGAGAAATATGATGAATTAGGAGGACTTATTTATATCAATGGAAAGGTGAGAAAATTTTATATCTAATGGAAATAATTTAGGAAAATTTTGAATACATTAATTTTTATAAAAATCAAGTTGAACCTTTAAGCTCTTAGAGATCGGGTATGTTGAGGAATTACCCTCTCGAACCTTATTGAACCATCTAACTTTAACTTTTGGATCGTATGACTTATAATAATTGTTAATAAAATAAAAATATGTTCTAGTGAATTAGAATTGTTCTAGAACTTGTTAGTGTCATTGTTTCCTTGTAACCTAGTTGTAGACTCTTGTAAACAAAAAATAAAATTATTCCATAATTTTCTCTAACTAATCCTAGGTTGTTCTTGGGTTTCAAGTGAGTTGTTTTAGCGGGTGTTATGTGAAATCCCTCTATATAATGGAGATAATTTAAGTGTTTTTACACACACATTTTATTGAGATAAAGCTCTAACATGGAAGAAGACACACATAGATTGTATTGAGCCAAAGCTCTGACAAAGAAGAAGATATATATGCACAAAAATGCTGATTTGAGTCTACAATACTTTGTTTATTTACAATATTCTTTATTTTAATTATGTTGTTCGTTGCTTTATTTTTCTAATTTATAGAAATTTGTATCGTAGTGTTTTTTTTTCAACAAGTTCTTAATTGACAATAGGTTATGGCTTCTACATCCAGTCTTCAGACACTACAATTTATAGGAAAGAATTATGAGTATTGGTCATTAACCATAAATGAAATATTTAGATTTGAGGATGTGTAGGAAATTGTAGAGAATGGGTACACATATTCCATATATGTAACAACATATAACACACTCTAACAGAAGAGGAAGACACTTTGAAGGAATTAAGAAAGAAAGATGAAAAAACTCTTTTATATAATCATCAAGCCATGAATGGAAGAATCCTACCTAGAGTGGCAATAGCCAATAAACCAAAAATAGCATGGGAAACTATCCAAGTTGCATGCATACCAAGGTAAAGAGAAAGTAAAAAGAACCAAAGTATAATTACTTGAAGGGATTTTGAGAATATTTAATGAAATGTTCATAATCCATAAAATCAATGTTTACTTTTGTAGTCGGTTAAATAAATTAAATTAAATATCATGATGAAACTATTGAAGACAAAAGGATATTTTGGTATGTATGTAGAATTAAGAATCATGGATTTTTGTATTCAACATTAGATGAATTTAATCTCATAGGTTATACGAGATAGTGACAGTGTCAAAATTATAGGTGACAAAAAAATATCCATCTATGCTTTTCACTTTGGAACAAGAGTGGTTTATTTGGCATCAAAGAAGCAACCCATAATTACAATATCTTCAGCAAAATCTAAGTATGTAGCAGCAGTAGGAGCAACATGTTAGGTTGTTTGGATGAGAAGAGTGTTGAAATATTTGAGGAAAAATCAAGAAGATGCTACATAGATTTTTTGTGACAACAATTCAGCAATAACATTGTCTAAAAATCATGTTTTTAACAAAAGGAGAAATCATATAGATAGAAGGTATCATTTTATCGAGATTTGGATAACAAAAAAAATTTGTTCTAAATTTTTCAAATCTAAAGATGAATTTTCTAATTTTCTTTATGAAAGCTTTGGGAAATAAAGTTTTGGGTATTTGAGAATTTGTTTGGGAGTTTGTGATTAGGAATATGTCAGATCTAGAAGTGCACACTAAGCTCCAAAATAATAAAATTTTGAAAGTCAACATTAAGGGGGAGTGTTGAAATAGATAATTTCTCCCAACATGCTTTTTCTATTATTAGGAAAAGCAAAAAGCAACTTACTTTTCCATGCATATGTTACTTTTAATTAGATGTCACTATTTTTAGGATAAAATCAAATAAAACAAATAGATTTTTTTCATGAACAAAAGCAATCACTATTTGTAGCTGATAGTTCTATTGTTAAGATTTCTCTCTTTTTAGAGATGTTTGTTTTATTGTTAGATGAAATCCCTCTATGTAATGGAGGCAATTGTAAGTGTTTTAACATGTAGATTGTATAGAGATGAAGCTCTAAAAGGGATGAATATGTACACATGTATATTGTATTGAGCTCAAGCTATGACAGGGATGAAGATAAACACACACATATTGTATTAAGATGAAGCTATGACTAGGATTAAGATGTACACACATAGATTGTATTGAGTTGAAGATCTGATAGGGAAGAAGATATACATAGATAGATTGTATTGAGTTGAATCTATGACATAGAATAACATACAAAGAGATTTTATTGAGCTAAATCTCTAACATGTAAGAAGATATATATGCACAAAAGTGTTGATTTGAGTTTGGAATACTTTGTTTATTTGCAATATTATTTTTTTATTTCTATTCTTTGATATTTTATTTGTCTAAATCCTACAAAAACCAAGTTGTAATAATCGGTCGTACATAATAACTCTAGAATTAAAAATGAACAAAATCATTTAATCCAATATTTATTTTTGTAAGAAACTTACGGTGGTAATCTGGATGATTCATGACATTAAATGCATAGCTCGCATGATTTTCTCACACTTAAGTACCCATATTTGCTTTAGGAATTTATAAATATGTTTATTGAAGCTTTGGCTTCCTTTTCGATACATCCATGAATGTCTTACCATAATAATATGATTTGGGCATCTCACTATGTAAGGGTAAAGTGCAATAATTATGTAGACAAATTTGAGCATGCTATAAAATCAGCTAATTCTTCTCTTAGACTATTTTTAGGAAAACGATTGTTTTATTTTATGCATACAATTAGTAGTTTTAGTTTGTTATTTGTTTTAAATCAATTCATTAAAGTCCAATTTTAGTTCCGAGTTTTAGGAAAACATAAATAAAGAAAAACCTATGTTTTTGCATGTTTTGTTTCAGAGAGAACTATTTAAATCCAATGTGTTTGTAATAGCTTTATGTAAGTGAGATCAAGCAATATTATGTAAGAAATCCAAAATAAAAATGTAATAGATATGAAAAATAGTAGATGAATTTTTCTATGTTTAATTTTTATGTTTGTTTTTTTTTTATCTTCTTATATTCTACAAATTATTATCGAGCATGTTTTAAGTTTACATTTATCAATGGTCGCTAAATCTAAAAACCTCTATCAAGTCTCAAAACTCTTCAATTCGGAGGTAAAAATTATGAGTATTGGTCTCTAACAATGAAGACACTCGACCCGATCCCAAGATTTTGAGAAATTATAGAAAATGAATACACAACCAAAAGATGCAACAACATATAATGCACTCTCACCGGAAGAAATAGATCTCTTGAAGGAGAAGAGAAAGAAAGATGGAAAATCCCTCTTCTACATACATCAAGCTATGCATGAAAGCATTCTTCTAGAGTGGAAACAACCAACCAAGAAAAATAAGCATTAAGAACTCTTCAAGTTGCGTTTTAAGGTACAAAGAAAGTTAAAAATTTCTTAAAATCAATACGTAGATGAGATTTTGAGAATATGTACTATGAAAGAATCAGACTTCGTAGAGTCATTTTTACTTATGTAGTTGGCCTAGTAAATCAGATTAAATCTCATGGAGAAAAATTGGATGATAGAAGAATAATTGAAAAGATGCTTAGGATTCTACCTACAAAATTTGATCCCTTGGTTGTAATCATAGAAGAAACTAAGGATTTGAGTCAAATGTCAATTGATGAGTTTCATGCAAATTTACAATTATTATCAAAGGTTGAGCACATCAAATACATCTTTAAAAGAATAATTTTCATCTCGGACTTTAGTAAGTCACGGTAGAGGTTAAGGAAGATTCAATCCTAGAGGCGGAGGAACAAGTTCATCTAGAGGTGGATGTAAACTTGACGGTGCCTTGAAAAAAAAAAGTGGAAGAGGACAAATTCAAGATCATAGTCATAATCAATCATTTGATCAAATCCATTATAAGTCTCACATGAAGTGTCATTACTTCACAAAATATGGGCGATGGTTATGAATCAAAATAAGTTTGGGAGCTCTACTACAAGATCCAAGTTTATAGAAAGGATTGCTGAAGAAAGACCAACAAAATATTTTTTTGATTGTAATATTTCTCAAGCAATTCCTTACAATATTTGGTATTTGGATTATGGTTGTATAAATCATATGTTAGTAAAATTTGATTTATTTTGTAGTTTGTATGAGTCAAGTAAAGATTGATGTTACACATGGAAATAATAATAAAGTAATTGTAATGATAAAGGGAACAATTAGCTTTCTAAGTAAAAGGAGAAGAAAAATAATATTCATGATGTTTACTATGTTAAAGGTTTGAAACATAATCTTATAAGCATTAGTAATTTAGTCCAAAAGTGATATAGATTTACATTAAAGACAATAAATGTGTGACTATTTGGAAGGATAAAAGTACTCAACCAATTGTTAAACTATAAATGAAAATAATAGAATGTTTCCCTTGAGATTAGAACCATGTAAAAAGAGAAAATAAGATCAAATTTTTATAAGAAGTATGGAGTTTCCTTTAAGGAATATTTTACTTAGTCTAGAGCTCAATTCTAAGCTAAATAAACAAAATCATCATTTCAATCGGTAATAAAAGATGAATCATGTATCTAGCATCTTAGATTTGGGAAATTAAATTATGGAGGATTGAATTTATTACATCAGAAAAACATGGTGATTTTTTTCTTAATTCAGAAACTAGAAAGGATTTTTGAAGGATGCATTTATAGAAAGCAACATAGAGATACTTTTCCTCTTGGAAAATCGATGAAAAATGACACCACTTGAAATTGCTTGATAAAAAAAGCACTTGGTTTGAGAAATGGTTGTAATTCATATGTATCATATGGTTGTTATTAGGATCTTATTGTTGTTTGATAATCTTATTGCATTCATTATACCAAAGGTGATTAGTATTGAGATCATGAGTCAAAGAGGCATGATCACAAAGGAAAGTTTTTCCATTTTCTTTTTGGGAGCTATAGACTTAGGGTCATTGGATAAAAATTAAGAAACACTAGAATAAGATATAGGAACTTTTCCAAAATAGATTCTAAAATAAATTATATCTTTGTCTTTATCTTCCTATATAGAGGAAGCATATTAATGCCTATGTCTTTCTTCTTAACAAAATATTTTGATACAATACATTCTCTAGGCACTTTGACATGGGACTAGAATATAAGTTCCATGTGAATATTTTGGGATTTAAGGCTATTACGAATCACCATACAAATACTTTTGGAAAGACAATGCACACCAACCAGTTAATGGTATTGAAAAGCCATAAAATATTCTCGATAGTCAATATCTAAAGGGCATGATATTTATTTCATGTGTAAACTAATGGTGGCTATATGGAGCTTGAGTACCTACTCTAGGAGATATTATTTATTAAATATTAGGTAATTTGGATAAATATTAAAATGGATAGGTTCATTATGGAAGACAATTTAGACAGAAAAAAATATATTATTTAAATATTCCATGACATACATTAAATAAACAACATATAATACTAGCATTCGGACCGGCTCAAAAAAAAGGAGTTATATAAATTTAGATACAACCCAGTGAAAAAAAATTATACATATTTTATATTTAACAAATATAGAATAATGCTAAAACCTAATTGCAGAGTCACATATGATAAATAAATTCTAAAGTACATATATGAAACAAATAATAAGATAGATAAATATGAAACCCTAAGTGCAAGAAAGAGAAAGAATAAATTAGCTGATTCACATTATTCATAGAATTGATATGGCCGGAAAAACTAAACAAGAAGGGAAGACTGTTGCGAATTGTGCCTTTGTGAAAATTTGACTTGTTAGATAAGGATGGACCAGGGCGTCTGGACTCGGTTAGGTGCGTGTAAGTGTTAGGGTCTTCTTATGGGAACTTGTGACTACGTAGGGGCTTAGAACCTGATTTTTCGGTGTTAAAATATTATTGCTAAGAGTCATTGTTGGTCTCTGTATGACACACCTTGATCACAAAAGTAGATTGTAACTGCAAAGATATGTTGACCTGCAAATCCCTTAAACTACATCGAATCCCAAAAAGAAAAGATGCATATGGGGATTGAGAATGACCCTTGTGGTCACCTAACCGAGTGAACTTAGGAATAGTGTTACACTACATCTTATTAATCTATGAAGTTATTATATGTGTGTGAAATAATAGTTCCTAGAGATCCTTTGTGTGAGTCCACTTGATAGCCTGTGATAACTAGATGTACCAATGTAAATAGATGTGTGGATGGAAAATGAAATTCCCCTTCCTATGAAATGTATGTAGAAAATACAATCCCTTTACCTTATATGGATGGTAGATGAATGTATTTGATGCTCTTAAATGCTTTTGGATACAAAATTAGGTGATGATAGTAGATGCTTAGAGCTTGGTCCTTTATTTTGGTCACATAGATTTGTATTTATATGATTCCCTTGGTTGAATTTCATAATTGACAATTGGAAGGATGACCCATAAGAAAATAAGATGCCCAAAAGATAAAAGAGACCCAAAAGAAGCGAGTAAGATATAAAAGGGTCACGTGTGCCCGGAGGGGATGGGGACACCTAGACGGTGACATCCTAGTTGGGTGTTTATGTCTAAAGCTAAAAATATGAACATGTAAAGAATCAAATGGGCTATAAGGCACGTAAAAGATAAGAAATAAGAAAAGAAACAAAGAAAAGAGGCCAAAGATAGTTTTCAATGAATTTTTGCTCGCTTAGGAATCATATAAATGAAAATATGCTTTTAGGAGATAGAAATATACCCAAATGCTTGATTTTGTGTCTATGTTTCCCCCACTTTATGTGGTTAATTGAATACTTGATAAAATAAAGTATATAAGAGATGCATACCTGATAAACATGTAGAGTGATAGTGATAGTGTTACGAAGAGATAAGTTAAAGCATGAAGTGAATGAAAAATGAAGCATCAAAACTAAAAGAGGAAGTTACCCTAGGGGTTAAGCGTATTGTGTTGTACCATGTTATACCTTTTGTTGTTCTTGATGTTATGCTTGATGTAGGGATGGCTTTTATTGTGTATTAAGGAATGACTTGCAAAATATGAGGAAAAGAGTAATCAAAGTCATGTATTATGAAAATTCTGTAAAAGTATGTAAATATGTGTAAAATTAGTAAAAGTAAGTGTGTACCTAATGGTCATGAGTGTAAAAGGATAGAAAATGTCCTGAAAATGTCGTAGAAGAGAAATTTTGTTGGGTGATATCATGCCAATAGTGAGTTATTTGGGTGATCTCACACTAAGAACTATTGTTTGGGGAAATCTCATGCCAAGTGTGAGTTTTGGGTGATCTCAAACCAAGTTAAATTTTTGTGACGATCTCATGCCATGGTAGAAGAGTATTAGGGAGAGATGTCTTGTGTTACTCTCTTTCCATGAATGTTTCCTGATTATGCACCACTTCATACTGTGCAATCTTATTCTATTATGAGTTGTACCATATTTAGTTCTGATTTGTACCAATTTTAATTGAGATAGAATTCATTCTCGTTGTTGGAAGATTGTGCATATACTATGTATAGTGCCATAATTTGACACACAATTAAAGCATGAAATTATCTCGAATAATTTTTTTAATTTTTGACTTACATTGCTTGATACATGATAACACAAGGGATTTCTTAGGATAGCACATACTCATGAGACATTTGCAAAAACATTATCCCACATAGGTAACATGAAACACACATGAAACACATTGAGGCCACATGTCCAACAATGACAAAGTACAACAACTACCCACTACAATATAAACTTACTCATAGGAATTTCCCACAACACATCATTTTTTCATGGTGAAATATTTATTACAATCATATTTTTATTACTTGACTATAATTTCTAGAAGAACACATAACATGGGACTCTCGGACGTTCTTCTACAATTAGGCTTTGCATGTTTTTGTTTAACATTTCACCTATAGTGGTTCCTTTAGAATTTGCTCATTTCTCTTATGGAAATAACTTTATATAACATGATTTTGATTAGTAATGTATACACACACACACATCTTCTAATATTTGACTTAAGGATTTGTTTGAAAGAGTCATGTTTACTTGGTTTGGAAAAATACTCTTGTTACAAGGAGGAAAATTCATAGGAAGAAAAAGGAAGGTTACTAGATCAATAGAAAACCTATCCCAAGTTCATTTCATAGCATTTTTGATACTAACAATACACTCTTTTCATTTTCAAGTTATTACCACAGACTACAAATGTTAACTAATTAAGTTGTATCATTCTTAATTCACATTCATTTGCTCTAATTAGGAATTCATATTTTCACAATCAAATTACGTATGGAAGGGTACTTTACACCTATGTTCCTTTAATTTAAGTGACTAAATTCACATTTAAAAATACTTTTGTTTCATCATCTCAAGGATTCACTCATTAGAAATGGGTTAATTACTTGTTTGACCATAAATTCTACTTCCAAATGATCCTATTTTTAATATATTCCTATCTACACCAAGGGTTCTACTAACTTTTACAAGTCCAACTAGAGTGCAATATTTTTAACTCGAGAAGATATTGGCTACAATTTAAGGTATCTAATTCTCAAGGCTAAATTTTATTATTTCATTAGCATCATTGTTTAATTCAAAAACAAATCATGTGATCATGCATCATATTTGGTTTTTCAATTTATTAGGTTGTTGTATTAGTCTTGGATCTCTACTTTATTACATTCATTCTATGATCACATTTGAAATTTTATTTTGTTTTGACATCACTAAATGACGTACCATTTTTCGTAGAGTCATTCCTTAGTTTAATAGTATTTATCCTTTTTACTAACTACGTTTATGTGGTTAGTTTGGTCATGTGATAACATCATTTTAGAACAAATGTAATTCTTATAACCTTATGTAATACTTCGAGATTTAAGACTACAAGAAATACAACCTCACACAAGACAACTCAACAACTATATGTTTTTTTTTTCAAATTTCTTCCAAGGCACTGTTTTAAATTGTTTAGTAAAATGCATTAGTTATTATTTCACCAATACCCTTATGAGATGTTGCATGATCTATTAAATTCAAACACAATCATGGATGGGGGAAACTATGCCCTATGAGAAAACACATGGTAAATTTCTACTAAGGGTCATAATTACCTAAGAGAGACAAAGGAGTTCTAAAGTAAAAGTTATAAAATTTTATGTGTTTCAAAATCCTTTTCGGTAATATTTACGATCATCGGTAGTAATATATAATAGCTCCTTTTTTTCATTAGCATCATAAGAGGTCACTCGATGAATTACATTCATTTGTACTTGAGGTTTTCTACACCCTAACACAAGACAAAAGTAGAGTAATCAAATGTCTCTTATTTGTAAATCCTTCGTGCGTTTAGATATTCTAAGAATATAATTTCTCAATTTCATTTAACACTTAGCTTATAAAGGGTTTCATTAGGTTTAGTTTAATTCCAATTGCACTCAAGGCTCTACACCTGAATATAGATCAATTAAGGTGTGAAAACATATTCATCCCATTAAACCTTTGTAAGGGAAAAAGGTGTAAAGTTGTTACTAGCAAAGGTGACATATTTATCTGTGAGGAACTAAAGAGATCATTAACATGAGTTTAATGAATAGTACCAGTAGTGCACTAACTCCATTTTTTTATCGGGATATTATGAAGGGTTCATTTAATGATGAATGTATCCCAAACTATCTTCTTAAGAATATGGTTAACCACTAGGACACCAAGGTCTAACGTAAACATTGAACTCTAAATTGTCCATGAAGATGAGTAGACCTATGACACCAAGAAGTGTTAGTCCTATTTACCCTATGAATGAAAGGTTACTCGGTTAATTTTTTCTTCATGCAAGGACACTTAAGTTAATGTTCTTTCAAGAATTTTCTTAGTGTAGGAAAATAATTCTAATTATGAGGATTAAAGTATTTCTTAAAACATTAGGGTTTTTCAAACCTAGATGTGACATGATTGAGAGGGAGGGTATGACAAAGGTTGAATACTTGCTGCATTTATATGGTTTAAAAATGATAAGTTACTTCCAAATATTTTAATTTTATTTATGAACCACAATAGCTACTAGAAAGAGAATGTTTCAAGCATCTAAACCATGAGATCCATATTTAATTTCAATCAAATTAACACCTACGAAGTGAACGATATAATTTTTACCCATTTACAAAATTCAACTATCTTCCTTGTTTATCTAGCTAACATGGTTGTTCATACATAAGTTATGTTTCACTCCTACTAGTGTTGTAAGGTTAGCTTTAACACAAGGAAGATATAAACAACATAAATTTTTCCATGAACAATGCTTGAAATATAAGTGTCTAAGAGGAAAAATAGTATTTAACACACTACTTTTTATAATGCAATTCTCTCTCATTTAAAATTTGTAATTTATATCAATATAAAATATCCTAATGCCATCTCACTGATTACAACATATTACACTCCAATCCTTCTTGTTCAAAGTACTTACAACCAACTTTGCGTAAGTCCTAGGACTAAATACTAAAATCTCCTACACTCAAGCATATCTCCTACACTGAATTTTGGGGTGGTTGAAACAAGAATTCGAATCCTTCTCATCTCCTTCTCTAATTGTTCCTATACATTGTAAGGAGGGGAATTTTTCTAAAGGTTGGACATTTTGTTTTGCACCCTCCCTTCTTCTCTTGTCTACAAGTGGATTTGTGGAGTTTCAAGCCTCCCATTCAATCTATAATGCATGTTTGTGCCTCTTGGCCATTATAATTCATTGTATCAAATATTTGGATCAATAATATATGTCTATGAATGATTTTAAACCCTCTCAGTGCTCATTGCATTCATTTGATCTCTCATTGCAATCTTGGTTATTTGTGCATGATGTTTGTATTACAATTTAATGGTTTGTGTTTAACCCTATCTCCTTGGAAACTTAGAGTAGGTTTTAGAGTATACTTATGAAAATTGTATGTGTGCACTGAATAGAGGAATAGAAATGGCCTTCATTCGAGAGAACTCCTTATTTTCAAAGTCCCACACTTTGGGGAAGTTTCATGTTATGCGATCACATGAGAGTCGCAACTCATCGAGTTACGGCAGACACTCAGGGTGCTTGTGATTACACATTAATAGTTTTGGCATGCTCGGTGGGACCAAGAATTCTTCATTTTTATTGCAAAAAGATTGATGTCCACTTGTTGTAAGTTACTAGCTTGTAAAAGCACAAAAATTGCACATCTAGTGACTCCAAAAAGGGTAGAATCCAGTTGTTTCAATAGCCCAAGTTTATCAAGTTCATGAGAAGAATACAAAAAGGTCAAGAACTAGAGAAGGGGGCTATTTTTCTATCTGCATTTATCTAGAGAAAGAGCAAGGAGAGGAAGAAGAGCTCAAAGGTCTCCATCTCCACCAAATAGAACCTTGTCAACACCTCCACCTGGTAGGCCTTTCATTTAATCAACTAGAGTTCTTTGACCAATTAGGATGGCACAACTCAACCCCTATGTCAACTTCATTGGCAGCAACCCGATTGCTTTCAATGCACAAAATCTAGTTCCAGTTGTAGAGTTAAAGAAAATTCCATATTTCATTGGGGAGAATCAAAGAACTCCGATTGACCACATCTAGGACATTGCAAATGTCTGTGCAATTCAT
Source organism: Taxus wallichiana var. yunnanensis (assembly GCA_018340775.1). Classification (NCBI taxonomy): domain Eukaryota; kingdom Viridiplantae; phylum Streptophyta; class Pinopsida; order Cupressales; family Taxaceae; genus Taxus; species Taxus wallichiana. Next base: position 743,173,672 of record CM031243.1, read on the forward strand.
GAAATTGTTGAAAGGGACATTTGTGTCAAGTTATTTGCATCCTCCTTTAAAGGAAAAGCCTTACAATGGTTTATAAGTCTAACTGCGGATCCATCTAGAATTCAAACCATTTATGCACAACTCTCCACAATCAATTTGGAGAAAAGGAGGATAATTTGTCTTTGTTGGAACAATTGACAACAATAAAGAGGGCTCCTAATGAACAATTAACTGATTTCAACTTCAGATTTCAGAGGACGTGGGATAGGATTCCATTGGCCATGAGACCAATAGCTAAAGGTGATTTTCTATACTTCCTTAAAGCTTTATTCTAATATTTATATGATGATTCAATCCATGGGAGGTATAACTTTACCTACATCCTATAACATTTCTATTAGAGCTGAAAATTTCTTGATCTAAGCTGGTAAACTCACACGTAGGCCACCTATGCCTCTATATCCAAAACTAGGAGCTCTTGTAACTAGTCAAATGCACGATTGAATCCCATTCGAGCCCCTAGAAATCAAAGTAATAATGAGGCTTCTACTTCTTCAAGCACTTCAAAATAATTGCATGAGGTTATGAAACAACTACAAAACCTAGGAAATGAGCTAGTGACTATCAAGAGACAACAAGCTCAGAGTTCTAGACCATATCAAACTCCAAATCAATATCAAGCTAGGCCCCCATATCAGTAAAATAGACCACCAAATCAATTTTGAAATCAAAACCAGAACCAAGGATGACCTCAAGCTGCTAAAACATTCCAACCATATGATCCAAATGCGGCTTCAACATCAAGAGCCTTGGTTCCAACATAGAACAACATGGCACATGAGTATGACTGGTGTTACCCTTGCAATCTACCTCACAATCAATCAACATGTTTCAATGGTGCACTAAACTAGGCCTTGATGGTATAGACCATTGGTGTGTCCCAAGAACCAAGTCAAGAGGGAAATCAACAGCATGAAACTCCGTAAGAGGCACCTCCAACAGAAACCACGTTGGTCAATTGGCACACAAAAGACTTCTATGGAGTTAATCAACCTCTTTTCATGGTGTAGTTGCTAACACACAGTCAAAGAAGAGGAACATAGAGGAGGGAAAACTATCTAATCTAGTTGTTTCTCAGCCCACTCCTACACAACAAGGAGTTAGTAGACCAAATGCATCCCCGAATGTGTAAAATCAGCCTAAGGCACCCATTGTTGTAGCACATGTTCTTTTGTAATATCCGAGAAAAGGTTATGCCAAGTAAGGGGCAACAAAAGGATAATTCACCCCATTTCAACATTATTGATCAGATGAAGAAAACACATGTGAACATTTCCATGTGGAGTCACTTGAAATCATAGGGCAATAAGATTTTTGCAAAACCGCAATGCCCAATTGGTCTACCTTGAATGGATCAAACCAAGGTCAGGAGAAAGTTCTCACTAATGTAGTGCAACAGGGTGGTGGTCAACCAAGTAAAAATTTGAATCCTCCACCGTTCTATGTGTCATTGATTGTCAGGAACCACTTGGTACATAACTACATGATCGATTCGGGTGCAAGTAGCTCAGTGATGCTGAAACAAATAATGCAGAGATCAATTGGGTCTAAAGTATGAGCTAATGATGAAAGGAGTAGTGCAACTAGATGGGACAACAATAGGAACGGTTGGGGTCATCAAGGGTTTAAGCCTAACACTACATGCCTGTCCAAATGTCATAGTCTTGCAAGATGTGTCTGTAATTAACCTCCCACCACTCTTTACACTATGTTTGTCAAGAGACTTCACTACCAAAATTGGTGGATATCTATCAGCATATTGGTCACACATGCTATTTAGAACAAGGTATGGAGCCAAGGAAACCATCGGTCGAACCAATTGCAAAATTTCACATTGAGCCTCATGTGCCAAGTCCTATCAATGCAAATTTCTCATCCTTCGATTAGGAGGAATGTTCAACTGATCTAGAAACAAGTACTAAGGTTGAGGGTATTCCAAATTTGACTCTAGATGAATGGGAAAACAAAAGGAACACATTTGACCCATTTAAGGAAATGGAAGAATCAAAATTGGGTGTATATTGTGTACATGAAGAAAATCCACCTATCCCTAGCATCACCAAGTCACACCGTAAAGATGATAATGAATGGCGGTTATTATTTGATGGCTCAAGAAGTAGACAAGGCGTAGGAGGAACTATGCTCATTTGACCATAAGGTACAAAGTATTACTCAACCTTTTTTTCCATTTTCCTTTTCAAACAACACAATTGAATATGAGACCTTGATTCATGGACGTCATTGGGCTAGGAAAAGAAATATAAAGAATTTGTAAGTATTTAGGGATAGTGAGCTAATCGTGAATCAAGTCGAAGGTAACATGTTGTAAAGAATTACCTACTCAAGAGCTACCAAAATAGGGTATGGGACCTAATTGAGGACTTGAAGCTTTTAACATTGTGTCAATACCTGTGAAGAAGAATGAAGTCAGAGATAGGATTGCATCTATTGGAGCAACATTTCATGTGGTTGACAGTATCAAAAGACACACAAGACAACCACATATCCATGTGATTATAAGGCCAGCAGTTCCAAACAATAACATGCGATGGCAGGTGTTTGAGAATGATCAACAGATCATCAATTTCTTACAAGAAGAGGCTGAATTCTCGGCTAGGAACCAAGAAGTGCAAGGATCAAGAAGTGAAGTTGTGGACACAAACAAGCTTCCTAAAGGTTTAGTGACACTGAATCAATATTTAATCCTAATGAACAATTTCATAAAGAGAAAGCTAACATATAGGTCAAGGGAGAAGATTCCAGACCAATCTCATTTGGAGAGGGAAAAACACTCCAAATTGGCAAAGTGGCCACTTAACAAGAGAGATATGAGTTCACACAACTCTACCAAGAACTTTTAGATGTCTTTGTCTGGAGCTATGAGAACCTTTGAGGATTCAATTTGAAGCTGGCACAACATACCATAGAATTGGATCCAGATGCTAAGCCCATTAGGAAGAAGCAAAGACCAGTCAAACCACACATTGAACCTCTTATGAAGAAAGAGCTAAAATAGCATATATAGGAAAGCATTATATTCCCAATCAAAGATTCAAGTTGTGTTGCAAACTTGGTTCCGGTCATGAAGAAGAACAGAGAAATCAAGTTGTGCATGGAATTTCAAGACTTGAATAAGGAATATCTTAAAGACTTACCCACTTCCTTCAAGGGAACAAATATTATAGGTAGTATCCAGCTCAAAAATATTTTATCTCCTGGATGGATACTGAGGGTATAATCAAAAAATGGTGAAATAAGACGATCAGATCAAAACAAATTTCACCACTAAGTGGGGCACCTATGCCTATAGGAAGATGCCATTTGGATTATCTAATGCTAGAGCCACTTTTCAAAGGGTGATGGACATGGAATTTAAGGGATTGATCAACAAAATAGTGCTAATATATCTTAACGATATCACTATGTTCACCAAAAATGCAGTGGATCACCTTTTTCATCTGAGACAGTATTTCAAAGATGTAGGAGATTTGGGGTATCATTAAATCCAAAAAAATGCATATTCCTAGCTCATGAAGGTAAGATCCTAGGCCATATTGTATCAAAGGAAGGATTTATGATCAACCTAGAAAGATTTGAAATAATTCAAACATTTCCCTTACCAAGCCATAAGAAGGCTCTTCAGAGCTTTCTAGCAAGGATCAATTTTGTTTTCAAGTTTGTGCCAAATTTTGTTGTTGAATAAGAGTATGGCATTTAGGTGGAAAACTAAGGGTAAAGTGAGTTTTGATGCCATCAAAGAGGATATATCTCAAGCTCCAATTCTCATTAATTCAAACTTCTCCAAGGACTTAATGTGCTATGCCTTTGGTGGTGGGGACACAATTTCTGCAATCCTAGTACAACAATAACAAAGAGGATCTAAATGCGGCTAGTTTTCTTCTTGATCAAAGTTTGGAGGACTATGAAGTGAAATACTCCTTCATCGAGAAACATGTCCTTATAGTGATAAGAATCTTGAAGAAGTTCAAACACCTGGTCTCAAATAATAAAATTCAATTGTTAGTCTCTCATGTGGGAGTTAAGGACTTCCTTGTGAACAAGGATCTAAATGAGAAATATGCAGGATGGATAACTCATGTCATGGAATATGAAATTGAAATTAAGGTCACTGAGCTGGTTCATTGAAAGGGACTATGTGAACAACTAGCCTTGAGTCAACCAAACTTGATGCAAACCATGGTAATAAAGTTGTTATGGTGCTACAAGATGGTTAAGAACAAGTAAATGATGATGTGCCTATCCCTTGTTGGACACAAAATAGGATAAACTTTCTACAAATAGGCCTATTCCCTCCAGAAATGAGAAAAACAAAGAGGAGATACTTCATATTACAAGCCATTCCATATGTGCTTGTTGATGGTATTTTGTTCAAAAGGGACATCAATGGTGTTCTACTGAGATGCATTAGGACATGTCAAATTGAGATATTGTTATAGGAGTTTCACAATGGAGAATTCGGGGTCATTTATACCCATGAGTAACAAATTTCAAGATAATGAAGGTGGGTTATTATTGGCCCACAATGTTCAAAGGATTACTACACATGGATTAAAAAGTACAAAAATGTGTGTTCTTCGAGGTAAGGAAAGACTAGCAACACTCCCATTGCACCCAATTTTAGTTGACCAACCATCATGCAATGGGGATTGGACTTCATTGGGGTCATCAATCAAAACTCAAGCTAGGATCACAAGTGGATTCTCACAAAGCAACATGATACTTCTTCAAGTAGACCGAGGTGGTAGCACTCAAAGAAGCAAATGAGTCTAGTATACTAGACTTATATGAAGCAATAATGACTAGGTTTGGTGTACCATCCACTATCATATCAGACAATGCATTGGAATTCATAGGTTCCAAGATCATAGAATGGGTTGTCAAGAATGGAATGTACTTGAGCACCTCTTCAAACTATTACCCACAGGGTAATGGGCAGGCAAAGTCCACGAACAAGAATTTTCTAAGAATCATCAGAAGGAATCTAGATGAAAACTAGAGTACATGGCATACTAAGCTCAAATCATCCTTGTGTGCTGATAGGATCACACAAAAGAGGTCAACATGTAATTCTCCCTACAAGTTAGTCTATGGAAAGATGCAGTGTTTCCTATATCATTAGAGATACCTGCATTAGAGCTCATGAAGTGGTTGGAGTTATCTTAGTTTGAGCCTATGGAAGCTAGGTATGTAGAGCTGAAGGAACTGGAAGAGATCAAAGAACATGTAGTTCAAATGATGGAGAAGGATCAAGCCTTAATTAAGAGATGGTTTGAAAAGAAATCAAGATTAAGGACCTATCGAAAGGGACTTAGTTCTAAAGTGGGATGCATATCGGGGAAAACCAAGAAGGCATTCCAAGTTTGATGCCATTTATAGTGGCCCCTACATGGTCACAGGATGTACCAATTGTCTACATTGATGGAGATGAAATTTTGATTCCGTTTAATGCAATTTTAAGAGACCTTCCAATTGGAAAATACTACATATCCCCGATGGAGAAGGTGAATTTTTGATTCCATTTAATGGGATCTATCTTAAACATCTCCGTGTCGCGCGTCAATAAACTCTTTGTCATGACTATGCGAATCGTTTCACCCTTGTAAATATTAGCCTAGGATTTTAATTCCTCTAAGTTATTGCATGTGGACATTTTCTTGTTGTCAGTGTAGGTTTCAATTTTAGTAAGTGCTTAGGCAAAAGTTTTGTTGCTCCAAGTTTGTTTCATTTTTCATTCAATGTGCCTCAAGTGAATGTGTGCCTACAGTCCATTTCTAAAATCGCGCACTGCATCCGCCTGAATGCTCCATCAACAAACTCTTTGTCATCTAGACAATTTTCTCACTCTTAGAAATCTCACATTGTCGCACATCTACAAGATTCTCTTTGTGAAAATTGAGTGTTCTACCCGCGAATAATCTAGGATTATAGGGGATTAAAGTCGAAGTCACCCTAAAAAAATTAAAGTAGTAATTTTTTTAGGCAAACAGTCAGCGAGAGAAAATTCACCTTTTCAAAGAAGATCAATATTCGCCACTAAAATATCATTCATGAATCCATGCCCAAAAAGGATGGTTTCACCCTTGTAAATATTAGGTAATTCCTCTAAGATCTTCCACCTTTTAGTAGGTAGGTGACCCCACAATTCAATGTCACCAAAATTGTTATCCAATTTTCAGGTGAATGCCCAAGTCAAGACAATTTTCTATCAAGAAATCTCACCTTCACACTCTTATAAAATGGAGTAGGTTGGTTCAAGTAGTCCGTTTGAGATTCCGAAGCTACCAATATATCATTCATGATCCTAAAATATCAAGTTGATAGGGTGACCCCGCTCGATAATGGAGAATCCAATTTTTCCCCTCGGTAAAATTGTAATGAATGGCCAATAGAAATGTTGAAGAGCTTACATTTGATCCTAAAATATCAAGTTGTAAGTCTCGAAAAGAAGCAGTCGGTAGCCCCAATAGAAATGTTGAAGAGAAGACTCAAAATCGAGCAAAGTCGACTCAAAGTAAAGCAATAGATCCGTGAAATCCTCCACATGTCTCTTTGGCGCACTATTGGTATGGTATTCAAAAAAAGGGTCCCCAATGAGTGCGGAGCTCTCTATGTGGTTAGGGCCCAAAAATTTGCACCAGCCATTGAAAATTCTAAGGGCTAGTGGAAGCCTCCACATGTCAACTCAGTGCAACTTCAAAGGTAAAACCCAAAGGTAGGTCTCAAACATGCGCTGGCCCTTCAGTGTTTTAGGGTCATACATAGTATCTTTTCCAAATAGAATCGAGTTAGCCCAAGCATAAGGAAAGCATAATAGGCTCGTGGATGATGCCATGTGTCCAACTATCATAACTTCAAGAGGGAAAGGATGGGATAAGTCTTGGAAACCCGCAGGGTTTCCACATGGAGCTAACTATAAAGGTCCCACCGAAAAGGTTTTTAACATTACATATAGTGGGGTTATTTACTCACCCAAGGGAATGAAGCAACATGTTTGCGGATGGTGCCAAGTGTCAGCATGTCATGTTCAAGACCCTAAAGTTATAAAAATCTTAAGAATGCACAAGGCTTCCACGTGGATCTTGCACGGATAGACTCCAAACTGAAAGTAGTTTGGAAAATACTGGCAGAAGCCTCCATGTGTCTCTTTGGTACACTTTGGTATGATGCTTAAAATCTAGGTCCCAAATGAGCATAGGCCCTTCACATGTGTAGGGTCCAAAAATGAAAGATGAATCATGTGGAACGTCCGACCCTAACCTTCAATTGATCATAACTTTTAATTGGAAGCTTGGATTTGAGAAAGAGAGGACTTTTGGAAAGCTCTCGACGTTTGGTACTCACCCATCACCATAACGAAAAATACAGTCTGCCATTTTTAGGGATGTCAGGGCTCTCACCTACCACATTAATGAAGTATGGGCTTCCTTTATTGTCCAACAAGGAACAATAATGGAGGCATGGATTTTGCAGTGTTCCCATCACCATTATAGGAAAATTCAATGCTATTTTGGGGTGGTTCAAACAAGAATTCATAATCCTTCTCATCTCCTTCTCTAATTATTCTTATATATTGTAAGGAGGGGAATTTTTGTAAAGGTTGGAAATTTTTTTTGCACCCTCCCTTCTTCTCTTGTCTGCAAGTGGATTTGTGGAGTTTCAACCCTCCCATTCAAACCGTAATTCAAGTTTGTGCGTCTTGGCCATTTTAATGCATTGTATCAAATTTTTGGAGCAATAGTCCAGGATGATTTTTAACTCTCTCACTATTCATTGCATTCATTTGATCTCTCATTACAATCTTGGTTATTTGTGCATGATGGTTATATTGTAGTTTAATAGTTTGTGTTTAATTGTAAAACATGTGTTCAACATTCCTTCATGCATCACCCTTGTTAGTTTAGGTTTTATTTCTTGCATCTCCTTAACCATGTCTCCTCGTAAATTCGAGTAGGTTTTAGAGTAGACCCTCTTCAAATTGTATGTGTGCACCCGAATAGAGGAATATGAACTGACCTTCATCCAGAGAGCTCTCTTGATTCACTAATTTCCACACTTTGGGGAAGGTCCATGTTTTGCAATCACACCGAGAGTCTCAACCCATCGAGTTGTAGAAACATAGGGTTGCTTGTATGATTACACATCATTAGAAACCCGTTGCGTATGAGGTATTTTTACCCAATCCACATCTAAAATACAAGATGCCTTATTTGGGATTGAAACACATATGTTGAGGAAAATATTAAACACTCCAACCATATCGCTATTATTTGTAAAGTGGCTGAATTTTTATTTAAACATTCCCACTTTTGTGACTCTATTAATGGATGCTAAGAGGAAGATTTTATGTTTAGCTATTTTATCCCATTTAGAAGCTTTTTAGGGATTTTGTCAAGTCTAGGAAGATGTTCAAAGTTATAAGTTAATCATCCTAAGCCTTTTGTAATTTAAATATTTGATGTTCATTTCCCGTTTGAAGATTTTTTAACTCTTGATTTTATGGTGAACCTCATAGGAAGATTTGTAGGCCCACGATGTATTAAGAGACGATTTCTAACAAGGTTTATAATCTTCACATCTATTTTTCAAGTGTATTTTTAGGTAAATGGGTATATTAATAATTTTGTGAGTTTTATTAATTGTACTTGTAAATAATATTTTAATGGATAGGATTGTGTTTTTAGTGGTCTTGAATACGTATCCAATTGGTGAAATTCGTTATCATATTGGTTTTGAGTGTTTCAAGTATTGAATCAATATAATTCTGATTTTAAGGAATCTTTTAAGACATATTTTAAAATAATTTTGATGCAATAATAACACTTTCACACATTTATGGAAAATCATATTTGATCATTTGGAGTGTGTAATCTGTAAACAAATGAGTTTATAATCCATTTTGATTCATTTATTATACACATTTAAAATTTTGGATCAATGTTTTTTAATCAATTCTTATTCTTAAATAGGGAAAATGATTATATTTTTTTGAAGGATCCGTTTTGGTAAATTATTTATAAATGAGGTCAATGTTAGTTTATATATTATGATTAGAATTTCCTTCATCGTCCATAACTTATTACACTAGATTAGAAAATTCCTTGGAATATTTGGTTGTAAATTTTACAAATAATCATCAAATAACTTCTTTAATTCATATAAAAATAAGGAATGCTTCATATAATAACTTGAATTTTAGTTTGATTTTATCTCACACTTAATAGATCATCGGTGAGGGAATTATTTTTTGGTCACATTATATCAACTTCAAATATCCACAAGGTATTAGGTAGAAGAATTATATCCCTTAACATTATTGCTATTACATTTTTGTTGGGATGTTAAATGTTGAGGAATATTACTTGACAACCCCGCAGAAATTTTATCACTTTTTGGTCAAATTAGTGAAATTTTCCAAATTGTCTCTTTTAAATAACCAACTATCTAGGAAACATTTTAAGAACATTAGAAAGTTTAATAAGTCTAGATTATAGTCAATGGAAACCTCCGTTTGAGTCTTCTCCATGATAGTATGGTTTAGAATACATTTCATAATCATTTGAATGGTATTGGGAAAGCTTTATCTCCAGGATCATTTTGAGGAAAATGAGTGTGTGAACATTAAAGAAGGTACAATTTGTGGGAAAGTTTTCAAGAACTATGTGAGGTGTTGCGAAATCAAGTCACAATCAATTGAAGTTTTACAAGATCTAATAAAGGATATAATATGTAATAAAATGTTTTTAGAACTGAAAAAAGTGGAAACCTTACTAACTCTAAGGCATGAGGGTTTTTCTAGAAAAGGAACTCAAAAATATGGTTTTTATACCTCAACTAGAGTCAAGAGCCTAGAAAAGTTCATATTTCAAGAAAATTGAACCCCCTTCATAACCCAAGTGTTAGTTCATTTCATACTTGTGTCAAACTCCGACAACATAGTTCAACTCACTAGAGTGTCTTCCTAGGAAAAATTTATAAGTTGACCAAAAAATTAAGAACTCATATTAAAAGATTCTTAATGATTTCAATGATTTTTTTGGCCTATTTATAGTAAAAATCATATATTTTACACCCTGAAAGGTTATATTTGGACGTTGGGCCAAAACGTGCACTCCACAATCTAATCTTCATTGACATGATGATGTCATTAAGTACATTGGCACACTTTGAAATTTAGAATCTTTTGGAGTTTCATTTCTCTTTGCATTATCCAAATTGAAACACCACCTTTCAAAATGTAGTTTCCTCTCATTGGTGGATATAAAAATGGTTAAAATATTGAGTAAAAGGCAATTAGAGAAGTTTTACATCTTTGGGTCCCACGCCTTCCCCTCATTTCACGTTTGAAGCCCAATTGAATTTCGCATATTTTGGAGGTCCAATTGCACCATTAAAGTATTCCCAATCCTTGTGAGGTGCTTTTTTCAGGTCGGGATAACAAATTGGGTGGACATTTCTCTTTGCATTTGCAAAACCAAATCTCAATCTCTACTTCTAGTCATTTTTAAACTCCACCTCCATGTTAAATCATGATTAAATAAAAATGTCCCAAAAAAATTCATTAAAGTACACCATATGAAACCATCAAAGAATTTTTTTCAACTTCTTGTGTCCTCAAAAACCAGTTTTGTGCCCTAGCTTACTCAAACCTTGTTTTTATCATGTCTCTTGATTCCTTGGTCGAATCAATATCAAATATTGAACACATCCTCCTCTTAAAATCTCCTTAAATATGACATAAGTAGAATGTAATCTGTTTTACAGGTTTTTTTCTCTACATAAGAAAAATATAGCCATTAAACAATTAATTTACAAAATCACCCAAAACTTGTTTTGATAATTGATTGAAAAACATGTGGAGAAAATATCTTAAAATTTTACAATGATATCTCACCGAAAAATAATCAATTTCATCTATTACCCACGTAAGAATGTGTAAGTATTTATTTTATTTGAGTAAATCAATTTTTGTCTTACAATACCACCTTCGAGACCTAGATTTGTAAAATCTTGTTTTAATCATATCTTGAGCTCTTATGATCAAAACTTCTAAAAAAATTTTCCCACCTCTTCCTCAATATAATAAATTGGTTTTGAGATATCACTTGGGGTGTATAATGGAATTTTTAGTTTTTATTCAAGGAATAATTTTTCAGCCAAAGAGATCTTTTTTTCAAGAATTACTTAAAATTAATTTTACATTTTCACAATGACTTACCAAGCCAAATTGCCTAAAATTTGGAGAGAATGTTCCTCGTAAAATAATATTTTGTTTGAGCTATATAATGAATTATTATGTGGAGTTTTTTTTAGATACATAAGAATGAGGTTTCTCTTACTATTCTACTCTCTACGTTATGTTCTCACTTTTCCATTGATCCAAGGGAGAAAAATATCTAAAAATTAGAGAATCACTCCAGATTGGAAATATCATTCAAATTAATCCATTATAAAATTATTTGGATGATTCATTCATCCATAATGACTTCAGCCATGTTGTAACCAAAACCACCATTGAATATCATGATGACACCTAGATATGAATGAAAATTCATTTACTAACTTGAGCAAACATGCACATGAGAACTATTGAGCATGAAACTTAGAATTGAATCATTAGTAATATTTCATGACGAAACCATGGTATTCATGTATTCTTGATCTCCTCATCATTATCCATTCAATAAATGTGATAAGTAGTGCTTTATTTATTTTAATATAAGTTTTCCATTCAATTGTTTCTTGCTTCCATCTCACAAAGAGGACATGTTTCAACCAAGAATTCTTAGGAATCTTTCATATCATAAAATCTAATAGAGCTAATGGTTAACAAGTTTGGGGTATGTAAAATGTGAGTTCTTGATTGATGATTATTGCAAGATGAGTTGTTATCATGTGTAACTCAAGAGATCATGTTCATTACAAGGAGATTATTTATACATCCCACCATTTATCATAGAGATGAAGACAAAACAAAGTTTTCCAATCATGACCAAAGAAAATTAGTCAAGATAAGTTGTGTATCATAATTTCCAAGTCCAAAAAAAGACATGGTATGATTAGAGAATCATCCAAGGAAGATCCTATCCATTTGTATAATTCTGTCTTTGATGAAGGAATAACATAACTTTATCTTGCATCATATTATTATGATCACTCCTCTCTCTCTCTCTCTCTTCTTTTCAGTCTCTAACATTTTATTTATCCATTGTGAGACAACTTTTGTAAAAGTGACTTAGGCCACTTAAATTTTCTATTTCTTCATTGATATTACAATTTAAGTTGAAAGGCCACATAGGAATGTGAAGAATCACTGGATTTGGATATAAATATGAAGGATCTATCAATTCTAAGGGATGTGTTTTGTCTCCATCTAAAAGAGATAATTATTTTTCTGCTCGTATCTAGTGCTTTCATCCATTTTATCACCATGTACTTAGTCGTGTGTATGGAAAATTCTGTAAGGAAAAAAGCATTTGAAATTTTTACCATGGAATGAGAATTATCAAAAAAACTTTATGTTAATTGTTGTTGTTGTTTCATGATTCTTGCATGGTTGTGTATGTTTTAATATTTCCTCTAAATGGATTTTTGTGGAATTATTTTATCTTTGTTTCAAACATTTTTGATATTATTCTAGTGGCGCAACTTCCGAATTATTGGTTAATGGATTTTTGTGATGAGAATAATTTGTTCACAAATCCACGTGATTCACTCTCCTTAGTAAATTCTAAAAATAGTATGTTTCAAAATATTTTATCTTGAAACACCTTTCAACCTTCCACATTTTTACCTTTCTTTTATACTTATATAAATTTCAAGAAGAGAGGACATCTCTTGCAGTAATTGATTTTTTGACATATCTCTTTTCGGATATATTTGACATTTGTTACCTCAAAAACCCCTGATCATTTTAAATGATTTTTACATATTCTTTGGTCTACCTCAAATAAAAAATTTACTAGATTTCAATAAATGGAGCCACCCCATCTTGAAGTGGAAGGAATATGTCAAAGGAATCTTGAAAAAATACCTATTTTTTATTGAAAAATACCTATTTTTTATTTAAAAATTATTTGAGCAACATGACTCCCAAACGGGGTAGATTTCATTTTCTCGCACCATATTAATCCGATAAATCATTAAAAACATATAATCAAAAATCCTATAAAGATAAAACTATGAAAAACCAAAAACATGAAGAAAACCTTAAAAGCATTTTTCCACTTGAGTGAGTCATATTTTCGATAAAAATGGAGGATGAAAGGTATGTCATAGGTTATCGCTTAAGTGGATTTTTACTCTTCCATAATCATGTGTTTAAGTTACAAGAATAAGATAATTTCATATTTTATCCCCTACGAATTCCAATATACATTCTTGAAGATTCATTCAAGATCCTATCATTAGTCTTGATAAATCTCCCATATCGACACCACTACTAAAAACTTTTCATATAGATATGGTTGAGACAAGACTTTCGGGTAAAATCACTTGGTCCATTTGGCTTTAAATCCTCAACTTCACAAACTACCCAAAGGATCGACAAAGAATTTTCCCAAATTTTATAGAAATGGAAAAGAAATTCTAAATTATCATATTACAACCTTTATCATAGAATGTGGTTTTATTGGAGTGGAACATGTAAATATTATTGTTAGGTTAATTTTTGAGTCATTGCAAGGTGATGCTATAAAATTTTCTACAATTTTCCATCTCTCTTAATTATTAATTGGGGAGATATAAAAGTAAAGTTTGAATCATGGTTAAAGTCAAGTGAAAGATGCTCATGATATTCTTAATCAATTAGATGAAATGAAGAAGGAAGTGTTGGTACCCAATTTTTTCTCCTTTTCAAGCCAAGCAACAACACTGATTCAACATGGAGCTTAGAGGTAGGTTGATCATAAATATATGTCATTTTGTATCCGGGAGGAAATATTACCATCCCTTTGTTACTTGGATTTGTGGAGAGATGGGTAGCACCTTAAAAGGATGTGATCTGATCCTAACTATTTTAGGTTGTGCCTTTCAACCAAGGTAAGAGAACCTATTCTGTAACCTCTGTTATTTTGAAAGGAGATATAGGTACCTTTCTTTTGCGTAGATTTTATAGAGAATACCTTGGGGAAAATATGATCAACACACTAGATCTGACTCTCACGAGTTGTCACTTCTAGATCATGGAGATACTTTCACAACAAGGCAAAGGTTACTAAAGACATTTGGAATCCTGATCTATCATGCATACTTTAGCAAATGGATTTTGGTCTTGTGAGGGTATATAGAGAAAAATAGGGGTAGTATGGATAGGATTGAATTTTTCTAAATAGATATTTGTGGGAGGGGAGAGAGGATGAAGTTGACTCACCGGATCCTTGAGAGCTTATGCAAAATGGAAGGATTCCACTAATGTAATGCCACAAAAGCTAGAAATATTTCTTCAAATAGAATATGTGCCCAAATGGAGGCCTAAGTTAGGACTCTTTCACACAACCTATGGGATTATGTCATAAAGGCTCGAATCAAAGAACCCAATAAAGCATCAAGATTCAAATCAAACCACGCCTAGGGTACACCCAGAGGCTTATAGATAATCTCTGTCAAAAAAATAAAATAAAAGTTATTTTAAACCGTTTACTTCACTCCCAGATGAAGGATATTATGAGAAATGAGATTAGAGATGCCACTAAACTATCACAAGGATTGAGACTTATGTGATTAGACTGGATTTTGGTACAAGATTGCAACAAAAACAAGAAAAATTACTTGCATGCATTTAGAGATGAAATAAATACACTTTACTCAAGATTAACACAGAATAGCTCAAGTTTGATCAAATTTATCAGCAAGATAAAGTTTCCAGAACAATTTCAAATCTTATCAATGGTGTACACTTGCAACCACCTTGACATGATTGAATTTGATACAAAGAGAGATATACATGATTCCTAGAGGGCTTCTCAAAAGGGATGGGCTCAGAAAGATTTTTCTTCGAAAAATAGTCTTTGACCTTTCCAAAAGCTCCCAACCATTTACACAAAAAAATTTGTGCTATTTATAACATTTACAACAAAGCCTCTTCCTCCAAAAAGATAAAAATGTTAAATGTACCAAGTGCTCGCCATGATTCATTCTTGATTCTCATAATCAAATATGCAAGAAGTCTCTAGGTGCTCGAGGGTGAAGATTTCATCCAATTCCTCCCGGATTCAACTCTTTCCTCTGGTAGATCACTCTTCCTTCAATTTTCCAACCACTTCCACCCCTAATCTGTCAAATCTGGCCCCTTGCATGCTCGGGAGAAGAAAAATGAAAAATCTGATCGGGCATGAAAGTTAGACCATTTTAATGGTGAAAGACATCCTCCAGATCTTCCCACCAAACTTTAGATATCAACATTAACTTCCTTCTCTACTTGTCATGTAGAAAAGACCAAGAAATCATGGAAAATCACACTCCCGCATGTGTTTCGAGAGAAATGGGGGAAAATCTGATTTAGACTCACAGCTCATTGATCTTTACTTTGAATTTAGGCCATCCACATGGTAGATTCAAACTTTAGAACAGACCCGAGGGCTTCCTCTTACTTTTTACAACTTTTTGAAAAAATGGAAAAAAATTCCATTTTTCTTCCGCACCTCCACTCTTAGGATACGAGCCTAACATGCATCCAAATATGATTGGAACAAAACTATGCTCAAATTCTTCCATTTTATTCTCTTTTTGGAAAAGGTAAAATTTCCAAATTTTCCCCATATAGCTCGCCCTTAGGGAACCGAACACGATACGCATCCAAATGTGATTACTGAACGGGCCGCACTTCCTTTTTACTTTTGAATCTTTTTTCTCAAAAGGAATTTTTTTCAAATTTCCCCCTAGAGCCCGCACCTACACCGTTGACCGGGGTAAAACATTGAACTTTTTCCTTCATTGGGCTTGCGGGCCATTTTGAAAGTTTAATCCACAAGGGGAAAAAATCCAAGTTGCCTCCAACGGTCTACCTCCACACATTTTTGACTTTTCAAATTTCCATGTGTCACCATGGCACACCTTGAGGCGGAAAATTTGATACCTTGAATGAGTGTGGGCTCACCACGTGACCTACTCGGAAAGGTTTAACCGAATTTTAAGGTTTAGAAAAGGTGGCACGTGTCATGCTCGAGGTAGTCTAATTTTGGCATTGAAAAATTTAAGAAAAATGCAAAGCAAGTGAGGACTCCACATGTCATCCTATCACTTCTTTGAATTGAAACTCAAGGCTCGGTCCCCAAACATGTGTGGTTCCTCCACGTGTCTCCATGGTGCAACTTCAAGATGGTGCCCAAAGTGGAGACCCTGAATGAGTGTGAGCTCACCACATGTCCTATTCCACAAAACTGCTACCAATTGCATAAAATTTGTCTAAGTTTGGGCCAAACAACTGGAAGCTTCCACGTGTCCTCCCAACACTACTCCAAGGCAAAACCCAAAAGAAGATCTTCAAATGAGCATCGTTCCTCCATGTGGACACATTATAAGTGTAGAATTTTTATGAATTTTTCTAAGTACCCAACTGAGCCGTGTCTAACCAAAAGGTGCCATGTCTCCTATCGATGCTAGGATGTAAAATTGACTGGGAGAAACACTCGTCAAACCGTAAAAAATAGAAAAACAATTATTTGAGCTAGGGAATGAAATTTTATTCAAGGATAGAATATTTAGAGATGTTACAAGGCTCAAATATGTTATTTAGTGATACATCCATTCATTTTCTTCAAGAATTTAGGGTAGAAATGATAAGGAGGACAAATCTCGACCATGGAGAACAGAAAACATGGGGAAAACTGAGTTTTGATGGAACAGCAGCAAGAGACTTGAAATACAAGCCCTTAAGATATTTACAACCCAAGAATGAATTAAAAATTACCAAAAGTACTTGACTAGGCACCACATGGGGAAGTAGAAAATGAATAGGCCATAAATCAATAAGTTTTCATAGGCACAAATGGGGCGAGACTATTTTGAGAACCAACAAAACCACATGAACCCATAAGATATTTTGTGTATAAATTCATTAAGTAAATTAATAATATTCTTACCGGTGACCATCCCAATACATATAATCAAAATAAGTTGTTCAAAAATGTTTAGTTTCCTTACGTGAAATATATATTTTAGATAAATCAACCAAATAAATTGGTTAATGCTAATTAAATTTATATTGAAGTGAAAGATGATCTTATCATGTCAAGAGATATCAAGAAACATTCAAAATTAATAAATTCCAAAGCTCCCAAGATGTAGGCACAAAATTGTTTCTATAGAAATTGGTCAATGATCATACTCAACTAAAGAATAAAATGGCTCAATATGTCCCATATTGAAATTGGAACTGAAATCATGTTGTTAGAGCACCCCAAATGCTTTCCTTGTACACTCCTCCATTCAATGTAACACATGGATCTAGAAAATATGAAGAAGATGAAATTTTTTAATCATAACTTGAAAAAGAAGAAGTTGGATATGAAAATATTGAGTAGTTTTAATACTCATTTGATGAATATTCTAAATATTGTATGGCTAGTATGAATAACTATTTTGTGTAGTGTTAAATCCCTCACAAGAAGAGAAAGAGGCCTCTTCATCTATTGCCTAAGTGAAGTAATTAAATTTTCAATAGGTGACTCTACATAAAAAAACAAAAAAATAGGATCACTTATTCATACTTCCATGGATTAAGATAAGAAGAATCCTAAGAACCCCTCCTCCAAAGCCACATCTCCTTGTTTGGGAAAGTCTCTTACCTCTTCCCTGGTAAAATAATATTTTCTTATTCTTATAAGAATATAATTCCTAATCCTACCAATGCTAATCAGTTTTACGTAAGCATCCAATTATTCATACTTTGACATCATTGACCATGTCAAATAGTCCAAAGTAAAAATTTCGAGTCTATGTATTTCAGATCTCATCCCAAGAAATTTGATAAAATTTTCTAGGTTTTCAAAGGAAGTAGTTAAAAGTCTAGTTCCATCAATTCCACTACCAAATAACCACTTCCCTCTCGTAGTACCATTCCTTCTCAAAATCTTCTTTCTTAAATATCCCCCACTTCTAAGAAATTAGAACCCTTTTATCTCTATTTGTTGATCAATAGGTATAAAATGAGTAACTATATCATCAACTAAGGTGCTTATGAAAATTTCATGCCATTTAAAGTTGGCAAAGATATTGGTATATTGTTACCTATTATTACTCAATGAATACCAATTAATTACCCCTCATTGGATAGGTTGAATATTCTCAAATAACATTTTTGTATTTTACTTGACGAAAGTCGGGATAAAAATAATTATAGTAGACATCCCAGCTTCACATCGTATGTTTTGTAGACATCCCAACTTCACAATCTTCATATATTTCTATGGAATGGTCATACGTCATCATACCGGTCAAGGGTAAAATTAAGTATCTCCCTTATACAAAAATATGAGATAAAATGTTAAAAATAAATGATCCAATGGGACATCATATACAAAAATTCAATTTATGGAAAGTATTTCATATATTCAAAGAAAGATGTGTGAGCTACCCATATTGATTGAAGAGTATCTAGGTGCGATTGAGTGAGTTGAGAAATAAAAAAATTATTTGATAGACCAAGAATTTGATAATTTACACTTCACATTCTATATAGATACAAGTTTTTACTTAATAATGATAATGATAATGGATATATTTACTTTCAACAAATCAAACCTTAGATGATAAGTTATGTAGATTAGGAGGAGAATGTGATATCAAATGTCTTCTTGGAATATGAGTCCCATATTTCCAATCATCTTCTCAAGATCCAAATGAAGACTTACATAACGAATATGATTGTAAATATGAAGATTTTAACTTTTTCCTTTGGAGAAGAAGACCTTATCAATGATGAAGGCACATAATAAGGTTCTTGAGCCTCTCTAGGATAATTACACTTAAGAAGAAGACATTTTCATCATAGAGATGAAAACCCAAAAAGTTCACCGGAAAGTAATTCTCTACATATTTCATCCCTAACCTATATTCATTCTTGTTTTAAGAGGATGAAACATCATGTGAGGCATACCATAGAATAAAATCGATAATGAGATAGTGTTTGTGAATGATAGTCATGTAGAACATTTAGGAAGCATAGAGAAAAAATAATTCTATGTTGTTGTTGAAATTCTAAAAATATCTACCAGAACTAACGCATATAAATAATGGCCACGTGTAGAAATAAAATAAAAGAGTGAATTCTGATTGAAGGGAACTAACCTATTTGTGAAAATGGAGAGGATGGTATCATAAAATGTCAATCTAGTAACTTCTAATGGTGATTTTAAAAATTGAAATCATAAGTAGTGATGAATTTTAAAATGCATTTGCAAATGGAAATGGAATTTCATAACAAAAAATAAAATGATTTTTCTAAGTGTACTAGAAATGATGTCTACATTTGTTCCTTAGATATTTTTGTTGGTGGATCTTCTTATGATTGAGATTCTTCCTTCTTCTATTTTTGTGTTTCCTTTTATCGGAGTAAGGTAAGACATGCAAAGAAAATAAGTTAAGTCAATGCTCATGATACAATGAAATTAAACTTTACCTTAGTAAATATATGAAAATAAAAATTTATAATAAAAGAAAATTAAATCAAGGATAGAATACACTTGAATTCTATGAGAGAAGAGATAGATTTTTTCATGTATTCTTTCTTCCATGGAGATGATGGCTGCAATAATACTAAGGATTTAGGCATCCTGCCACCAAATTAAGGATTTGAGCCTCCTTTCCCTAAATTGAGGATTTAGGAATCATGTCGCCACTTGAGAAGAGTATTGGAAGAGTTGTAGGTTTTTCCCAAAATTCATTAATTATTTCCCATGGATAAGTGCCACTACAAATGGTCGAAAAACCAATAGATACTAATCACATATGATCCCGAGAAAACACAAGGTAATTTTTTCTATTTCCCAACATATGTAACTTGTTATCGATTTTGTTCCTATGATTGCTAATAATAAATATTAACTGAGTACATGATGATTCATTTTAGAGATACTTATCACTCGAAACCTATTGATCTTGTGTTTTACATGTTTCTTCCCCATGACAAAAACTCTTAGGTGGGACATTAGCACCCATATTTCATGTCTGTATTGAGTGCTCATGTCCAATCAATTTTGGCCAAAGTTTGTTTCTGTAAAAAAATTATCTATAGTTTCTATTGATTCTATTATGTGTCTAGTCTTTGAATTTTTAGGAGGTTGAAATAGTAACATGATTATTCCTTCCACTCATTTGTGGTGCGTTAGATGACTCAAGATGAGAGAAGGCCAAACAAAGAAAGAGGAAACTAATGTGCACATTTGAATTAGAAATACTCCGTAGAGGATACAAAATGTGCATGGTAACTACCACGACACTTGAAAAATATTTGAAAATGATAGCCAAAACTATTATTCAAACATGACATGCTGAATAGAAACTAGTCAAAACAAATAGTAACATGGAAAAAGACACAACGAGTAGGTAATTGAATACATGGGAAACCACTCAAAATGTCACAAAGTATTCAAAAATCTTAACGATATAGAATAAAATAAATACAATTAAGATTAGGAATAAGCCACAAGTAATGAAAATCAAGACACAAACATAGACAAGATACAATTAAATCACATAACCGTGGTTGGAAGTATTTATGCAAGACAAATTCAACACATGATGCACCCATTAACATAATCAAAAATTATATTATGCCAAAAGACATAGAATTGAGACTAGAAATGAAAGTATTAGGCATTGGAAAGATATAACCTTGATATACGAAATAGGAAAGGTAGATGTTGTTAGGAGCCTCGGTTGATTGGTAGATAAAAGTACCAAGCCTCATGCATTCTCTAATAACCTATAAGTACCATGTATTCAATTCAAGAGTACCATGTGAATTAACATTTTGGATGGAAAAAGGATATAGAATACTATGAATCAAAGTAACAACGTAAGAAATGTACAATATATAATAGTATAAGAAAACAAGGACATATGCACGATGAATATCTAAGCTAGTATTTTCAAATTTTTACAAATATTGGAATGGAATTTTATGACTATGAGATGGGAACAAGGTTTACCCCTAGTGTATGTGTGTAAAGTGAGGTCTATGTAGGTAATTTCACCCTCAACATTAATGTATTAACCTAGAACATTGAGTGCATCATCGACAACAAGGGGGAAATAATATGCCCCAAATGTTAAAATACTATGGTAATCTATCCAATAAGGATAGTGGTGAGGGAATGTTATCTCATATTGTGAAGTTTGAGGTATGCATGTGATCATGATCAATGAATCTATGACCATGGGGAGTATATGTGGATAAAGAGATTGTGAAATGGGACTATATATGTCATGGGTAGTTTGTGTCCTAGGTGGATACCTATGCATATGGGGTGGACTGTAAGATCAATGTATACAATGTAAGAGATAAGAAGAAGCCACATATCGAGGATATTGAAGTGTACGTGTAAAATTAGAACTAGGAGTATGTATCAAAGCCATTGGATCATCATGAGAATATGTAGGAATAGGTGCAATAGTGATAGATGTAAATTAAGTTGAAATAGTAATATGATCCAATGATAAAGGATGGTGTGGTGGGATGCCTTAAATAATGATAACATGATGTTCATGTATTCAATTAAGGCATAAGTGAACCTTGGATGGTATGGATTTGGAAGCTCTAAGACAATGGAGAAATAAGACCATGTTACGATGTATAAATATAGATATAATAGTGAAAGGCATAAAGAGAGTTAGAGGGCTAGTGGTGATAGGAAAAATGACATGTCCATGAGAAATGGGTGACGTACGTGCCATCTAAAATAATGGAAAATTGATTTATTACAAGAAATATATTGAACATGCATTGCGCATTTGTAAGTAGGATGTACTATAAAGTTATTAATAACACGAGGAACAATATAAGAATCAATTTGTAATATATGTGATGAAAAAGAGGCATGAAAATCAGAATTAGTAAAATAAATGATAAGTGTAGGTATATCGGGAGTACCAACAAGAATTCCAAAAGGATGATCTCAAGATGAAGGAGGAGGAACATTATGATAAACAAGATTCAAAGAGGATTTAGGAGCATATTTTTCAATGTAAGGTAGTGTATCATTGAATATTTTAAGCTTTACATTATATTTAGTAGATCTAGAAATATAAATAATAGATTCATGAAATGCAATATCATGATTACCAATTATATATTTTATTAAATGTCTAAGTTTAATTGTCATAGAATGGACATTGTATCTATGATAATCATAATGTACATGGTCATCAAATTTATCATCATGAGGCCTATTAGGATATATATCAAGAGGAAATATAAAATAAATTGGATTTCCTTTAAGGAGTTGAGGAAAAAACATATGTGGTGGATATGGTAATCTAGTAAATATCTAGCATGTAGGTTGAGATATAACACCGATAATACGAGGCTTAAATTCACTAGTCTTGCCGTTGAAGGATTATTTTATTGTTAACTTGTTAGTAGATTGATTGGAAATATTAGCACCATATTTAAGATTTTCCAAAGAAAGTAACTTGATTTAATGACTTTTAGAGTAGGAAATAGATGATCAAAAGAGTGAAAAGAGTCAACAAGTACACAATTTTGAAAATAAGTTAATAGGATTTGGATAAAAATATCTTACAATTTAGATTAGAAAGAATAGTCTTATAACACAAAGCATAGTCATTGAGAGGTTCATTAGTTCCTTACCTCTTTCTATCCATTTGCGAATATGATATTTTTGTTCCAATATACATGGAAAAAAGAGAGAAATATATTTTCTAAAAGAGTAAAAGATATAATCGAGTGTAAAGGAAAATCATAAACCATTTTAAGGCATAGTACATAAGCTCCTAGAAACAACTTGGTTAATAGTGTGTCATCGCAAGCATATTCCAAACATACAACATGAAATGATAAAAAACTATCTAGGGATCTCTATTTCATGAAAGTAAGGACACTTAGGTGAGGAAAAATTGGAAGGAAGTGGATAAGAAGAAACCTTAGGTGTAAGAGGAATATGAAGAAGAAGTGAATAATCAAGAGATGGAGAAGAAGAGGAAGAGGCATGTTGTAATTGAAAAATTTGATCTTATAAATCATGATACAAAAATCTATGACATGGGTTCCTAAATAAGTGATAGTTTGGTATATGGGAAAGGAAGGGTGAAGAAATGTCATTCGGAGGTGAATAAATAGGATCATGGTTAGTTAGTACCTCTGAACTACTTGGAGGGGAGGAGGATGGAATAAAGGATGTAAGCGGTGTAGTTGGAATAGTATTAGTGTCTCGAGGAGGTGGATTTAGAGATACAATAAGATTCTTAATGATAATAAAACAAAAATAAATCTATTTTTATGGTGATCAATGATGTATGCATTTCATTCACTAAGATGTGAAATATTAAATTCATGAGAAATGCTAGCCACGTTAGAAAACAAATAGATACATTAATGACATGTTAGGATTGGGTTCACCAAATGATTTAATGAAATTAAATCTTAATTAGAGAACTTAGATCAAATGAGTACAATAGTAAGATGAGATATTTATATTGAAAATACAATAATGTGTGCAAAATAGGAGATAAGAGTGACTTAGCTTGTATTCAAATACGTGGGATGATTCTTGCATAGAAAATAAATGGAATAGGTTAGATCTGGAAAAGTTCTACTTCATCTAGAAAAATGGGATCTGAAACTCCATTAGAAAATAGTGCCGATTGAGCACAAGACCTCCCAAGTTCTAGCATTGTGGAAACATCTCTTCTTCTAATCTTCTCGTGGTCTAAACTTGTCTTCTTTAACTCTTTATCACATCCAATTTTTTATAGGGTTTCATTGTTTTACATGAACCTACAACAAAAAAACCTATCTACACCGACAAGTATTAAAAAAAATTATATGGAATAAATAATGCATTTACTTAAGTCGGACTAACCTTGGAGGTCACCCTAGTGTGAATTTCATTGAGTGTTGTACTACATTTCAAACTCTAAGTAGTTCTAGTGTGTGTTAAAATGTATTATCCCATGAAACTAGGTTCTTCTTGTGTGATTCATACCAAGATAGAGGGATATATCTACTTTTCCGCAAAGATGAATGCGTGATATGAAATTTATAAATATCCCCACCTATGAAGTGAATAATACATTCCAAATGTATTCCTTCACTATTCCTCTTTTCCAAAATATTACATATTAAGTAAAATCCCAAGCTATTTAGCCTCTAAAAATAGTGATTAATTCATGTATATATATGATTGCACTATTTGATTTTAGTCAATAAAACAAAAAGGATGACCCTAAGTGATGGGTAGTAATTTAGAAAAGATAAAAATTAATGTGGCAATTCAAATTTGAGAAAAGGAGGGAAAATGATAGAAGTACCCAAAGGGGACAGTAGTGCCAGGGAACTCTTATCCCGAATGGGAGGTTGTTTCAAGGATGGTCATAACATAAAACAAAAAATACAGAGATGGGTCACCCATCATCCAATTTCCATAAGTAAATTTTCCATTCTTGAAAATTAAATGATAATACTATGAAAAGGATAAAACAATGTAAAAGAAAACCATGTTTTTTTATGTCTAGTTTTCTTAGTTAGGAATAATTCATATAGTGACATACTTAGAGCCATAATGTACATAAAAATTGCATGATTTTGTGTCTACATTTTCCCCAACATTATAATAGTAAATGAATATTTTATAGCATAAAGTATATAGGAAGAGTGTACCTTATGGAGAGATAAAGGGAGTTTTAACCAAAAGCATTCCAAATGAGGAATGTAGAATGTATATTATGAAATCTAGAAAAGGATATGCATATTATGGGTGACTTCGTGTTTATAGAAGAAATGATGCCTACATTTGTTCCTTGGATACTACATTTTCGAAGCATCTTGTGATTTATATTGATCCTTGTTCCATTTGTCTATTACATTTTGTCTCGAGTAAAGTTAGACCTACAAAATAAAATAAGTGTAGTCAATGCTTATGATAAATACAATTGAAATTTAACATCATAAATGTGAAAATATAAATCCTTAATGAAAGACAATTGCAATCAAGGATGAAATATACTTGAATGATGTGGGAGGATGGATAGATTTTTTTATATATGTTTTTTTCCTTAGAGATGGTTGGAATAATACTAAGATTTTGGCATGTTGTTACTAAGGGATGAGTATTCGGAGAGTTCTAATATTTTTCCTCTAACCTTTAATGCTTCCCTATAGATACATTCCATTACCGATGGTCACAAAGCTATTAAAAACTTGTCACGAATGATCATTATAAAATAGAGTAATTAGTTCCCTTTCCTAAAGTATGTAACTTGCCATTGATTTTGTTCATTTTGTTCTTCATACTAACCTAAAACTGATTACATATTGCTGGATTTTGGAGAAACCTTTCACTAACAACCTTTTGATCATGTAATGCATGTATTTCTTCCCAAAAGGACAGGACCACTGAGTGAGACACTGCAACCATTGTTCATGTCTCGTATTGGGTGCTCTTGTCCTACGCTGATTTTAGGCCCATGTCTTATTCCAAACCAATATTTTTATCTCCTTTTTATTATGATTATATTATGTACTATTTTGTGTCTAGTCCTGTAAAATTATGAGATGGTGAAATAGTCACCCAATTATTTTCCCTATTTGTTTGGGGTGTGTGAGATGAATAAAGGTGACTACATCCCACGTGATCAATGTTAAAATTGTTTTACTCATACGAAATATAAATCCCGTAAGGGGAATAGGGAATTTTATGGTGAAAAATATATAGCATATTTCATGAGAGATCACAAAAAATGTGAATGATATTCAATAAGCTCATCATTTCATACATTAAATTTGGCTATTATATAGCCATGATAATAGTAAAACTACTTCCTATAAAATAGGAAGGAATACTAACAAATAACATGTGTATATATTGTTTGTTATAACAATATATACGACTAACAAATTTACTAATTACAAACAATGAATTATATTTACCTTACGGTAAATATATTAACAATATAAATAATGTGAGCACTATAATATTTTCCTAACATTCTCCCCTTCGTGTAAACATGGGGAAAATGTCTATGGTACACTTTGCACCTTATTTCGCAATCGGTGATTTTCTTTATTATTATATCAAACCAAAAGTTTGTTTTCCATCGGTTTACCAAAAACGAGAGTGAGGTGGTTTTCCAGTGGTTGACCACAAACCACAAAGGGTTGAAGGTTTTTAAATGTTTTGTTATCTCTCCTAAGCGCACCTTGGTTGAGGGATAATAGTAAGGGTTCTAAGATCACTTTATTCCCTCATTTATGTAGAAAAATGGAAACACCTTAAGTCTATGGGTATACCTATTGTTGAGGTAAGTCTATGGTATCAAGGAAAATTCTTTATTGATGTATCCTAAACTAATTTTTTTGTAGTTTTAAGGGTAAAAAAGATTGTTGTAACTTAAAATGAAATGGGGTGATATACCAATTTAATTAAAGGATTTGACTCAATACATGCAAAATAAAATTAAAAATAAATTACAAATGCATGAACCAATGGCTTTTAAGTTTTATCCTAAGGAAAACATGTGTGTGTTGATGAAATAAATCACAACAACACAACAACTAACATGCACACGAAGACTATATAGAAAACACAAAATTTGTAGCAAGGTAGGATAATTAATTTAGGGAATTAACATTCACAAGATCTAATATAAATATACACACCACCGTAAATAATTAGAAAAGAAAAAATGGTTCTCAATAAAGGGAAAAAGTGAAAAAATGCTTCAAAGACTCCTACATCCAAAAGGTCCTCCTTTCTCCTTGCTACTACACACAATATATAGCAAAAACACCTCACCCATCCCCTCCTTAAAATAGGTTATATCTTGTACTCACACATGCATGTTAATTTTAGCCTTTATCATGAATAAATAAAGGAATAAAAATAAACATGCAGTTTATAATGAGGCATTAATAGCCTTAGATACAAAAATACACTTATTCAAAGTGTAATTGACTATTCTATTTATTAAATAATAAATAAACTTTGGTAAATAAACTAGGTAACAATTGTCTTTGCTTGGTGTGCAAGTATTTTCCAATGTGCATGCAACTTCTTTTTACCTTTGAGCTAATGATTAAATAACAATATTTAATCCTCTTATGTGACACTTGTATATTCATTCACTTGTAATGGTATTTTGGTCTTCTTCTCAATTTTCTTCTTTTGTGATGGCAAGCAAAAATTACATAATATGCAAAAACAATGATTTTAATCTCCACCACTTAGCAAAACTATTCACCCCAATCGCATGTGAACCACTATGAACACATGTGCAAAAATAATAATACCTTATTTTGTGAAAAATAAGGTAATAGTTCTCCATTATCTGTTCTCCATGATTTTGATGTTGACCCTCTTTATGCATTATCCTTCTTGTCTTTATCTCATCATGACATGTACATACTTGATGTGGGATTATTTTGGATTTGGTATTGGCATGTAATAATATTTCTTCGATCTTGAATAATAATAATCAAATTGTTACTACAACACATCATATAACCTTTGATTAGAAATGTCACATGACTTTGGCATATATGTGAAAACTATTCACCACAATTATTTGGACACAAGACCCATGGCCATTAGCTAGAATATTATGATTTATAATCAACCACATTTGATTTTTTTAGTATCTACTATGATCGGGGCCATAAAATACTAATCATTTGATCCTTGGCATATGCTTCATTTTCATTGACCACCTTTGACTATTCTATAACAATAATACTATCTAACCACATTTTACAAGGTTAATGAAATGATAAATTTAATGGGACCTTGTCCCCCTCTCATGATTTTCGACCATTTAATTTTGGCATTTGAGCGGAATTATCAACTAAACCTTGTTAAGTTGATAATAACTCAAAGTTTGTATTGATTTGTGTAACTTCATTCCACGCTTTTACTTGTAATGTTGAAAAGTTAGACAATAGCTTGAAAAATTATGAGAGAAGTGAGAAACGACAATATGATCTTTGAAGCTCATTTCCTTGCTTTTTTAGTGTGAGGCTCTATAAATTATAAAAATATATATTCTCACCATTTTTGAGTTTTGAACTATTTTTTTTGTTGAACTTTGCGGGAATTCATCGCATTCTTGAGAAGGTAAATCTCTTTGTTTGCTTGTTTTCATTTGAGCTCAATTTTATTTCATTTGGAAACATTCATCTTGTATAATTCGTTGATCTTTGTACCGATTTGATCTTGATTATTATTGCATGGAATTTGTAACTAGATTCGTGTACTACAAAATCTAAATTGTTTATCTACTAACCCTTATTGATTATTTCTAAATAAAATTTTGATTGTAGTTGGGTCATAAAACCTTAATGTTTCGATCATTGGATCTTGTACCTTTATGATCCTCATTAACTTATTTCTTACTCGAATGAAATTGATTCTTGGCATCTTGACAAAGTTTCGTTTGTAAATGGAACCGTTTGATCTTGTTGATTGCATCTTCTCCATTAGATCTTTAAATCAATAATAGAGTTAGTTTTGGAAGGTACTTTATCAAAAGAGCTAAAACCATTCCAACCCAACTCGTTTTCATTGTGCAATGTTGAAAAATTAGGGCAAAAACTTGAAAAATTATGAGAGAGAACGCCATGAATATGATCTTTGAAGCTCGTTTCCTTGCTTTTTTAGTGTGTGAGGCTCTATAAATTATAAAAATATATATTCTCACCATTTTTTTGAGTTTTGAACTACTTTTTTTGGTTGAACTTTGAAGGATTGTAGATATTTGTTGCAAGCAAGAATGGTCATAGATTCTTGAGAAGGTAAACTTCTTTGTGTGATTAAACTCTTTTTGTTTCATTTGATCTTGATTTATTTCATTTGGAAACATTCATCTTGCTTTTGCTTTTGTGCAACTTTGATGAAGGTGAACATGGAATAACAACATACATGAGGTGTTGCATTGTAAAAACACACATAGCTGAATTTTGCTTTGTTGATCCACTTACTGCAACTTAAAACCTTTAAGAAAATGTATGTATTCCCCTTAGTTAGGTCCATTCATCAATTTATTCAATCGGAAACAAAATTTCGAGTTGCCAATATTTGCACAAGTGTAAAAATTGTCAACATTTCTGGAAATCCTATGGGGAAAGCTTCCTCACATTATCTTGTAGACAAGTTCCTTGATCTTGTCCATTGGGCATGGAGTCAAAAGCATAAAACAAAAATCTTCTCTTTTCTAAAATATTGACCTTTGTGAAAAACAAACTAAATCTAGGGAAAGGATTTGGTAAACCATATCATGTGTATGACTGGACTTATTAAATTGAAAAATAATGTGCATGAACTACATTTATTGAAAATGAAATCCTAATCTACCATACTCTAACCAGCAGGAAACTAAATCTAAATGAAACCTAAAATAGGCTGCGAAAAGTAGCTACTCTTTCTCATAAATTGAGGCCATGAACTCCACTTGTAAAATAGGTAACATGATAGAGCTCAATAGAAGACATGTACCTTTAATTTGTTTAGAAGATCAGTCCAATAGCTGAGGAACACTTATATCTCATTTTCCACCTACTCTGGAGTGATTTGGGGCTTGCTGCAATGAATCTAAAACTCACTTTTGTGCTCTAAGACATGCATGAAATATGGCACTCGCTTGTGAATCGGGTGACAATCAACTAGGTACTTGATAGGAGATGGCCTCCTTAATGAAAATAAATTGACTGCCTTGATCTAATATATTTCTTATCCTTCCATATTATCACTAAGCATAATTTGAAGCTGATTTGAAAGTTGTTTTCCTTATGTAAATTTCTCTATTGTTTCATTTCCATCTATGGACACATTTTGAAGTTGATTTGAACATGTTTCACTTCCACAAGATGTTGTACCACACAACCTGTCATCACTGATTCTACCCCTTGATAATTTTTATTCAACACAAAATCTATAAGATCCAATTCAACAAGTTTTTATGCATAAGATCTAATCTAGACAACATGTTGTTCTGACATATTCTTCTATAAAATTATTCTTCCAGAAGAGGAAAGAAAGGATCTGCATCCAAAGGAACTTCCTACTCTTTTTCAAGTGTAGAAGAGACCTTAGAAACAAGAGGCTCTATATAATGGAAGACAAATGATGAGACTATGAAATCGGTGAGTTTTAAAGGTTGTTCTCGTACCAATGCAATATTCCTACTCTAACAAGAAATCAGCCTCTTAAAGCTCTTAAAGATTGTTTTTCATCTATTCTGATTGATTTTATCTCTTTATCATTTAGAATAAGGTATTTCAAGATGAAAACATGTTGCTCATGCACCAAATATGTAGATTCATTATCAAATTTGACCTAAAATCCTCTTCATTTGAAACTAATTTAACATGTTCAGATGAGAGTAAAAGTTAAGATGAATCATTGAATGGTATGATTATGGTGCCTCCATTCACACTATACTCGAAAATGTAGTTTTTTGATCATATTTTCTATGGTTCTTATCTTTGTAAAATTGAACTATACCTTTTGCATGGGAACACCATTTAAGTCTGAATATTATGAAATGAAACTAGAACATCCATCTTCTTCATCTAGCATCTTGTTTTCATCGCTTAGCTACCCCTCCTTGACAATATTATTATATTTTTCGACATGAATTGATAATACGGATGGAGGATGAAGAGTGCGCTTGATTTGAGCTTCAACTAGTAATTTTTGAACAAGAGAATGGGGTATAAGGTTTGTATTTGAAACAAATATCGAATGAAAGTTTTTAAACATATATTTTCTTTCAGTACATGGCTATGGAATGGAAAGAGCATAATTTCCAGTATTTTGAAAAATTTGGAATTGATTAATGGGTTAGATTGGTGGGCAAGGAGGGTCTATGGGTACTAGATTCTGATAGGGAAGATAAGTGGGAACATCCCATTGATAGGGATCATCAACCTAATGCCTATAATTCTCCACTACTTGTAAAGATAAAGCTAAATTATTCATTTGATTAATAGTTTCATGTATTAACTCAAGCCTTTTTCTGTTAAAACCTAGGTCTCAACCCATTGATAGGGTTTCCTAAGACCGGGTTGTTTAGCATGTAATCTTTGCATCAACTGCACTTTCAGTACTTCCATGATCTACTCTATTTCATGAATTTTTCTTCAACCTTTTCATCATGTGAAAAATCTTCATAACCTTAGTTTAGGACAATATAACCATTATCATATTGGTAATTATATTGATGTGCGGGGTTTGGGTTATGGGGGTATTCATTTTGATAGGGGTTATAATGCTGATCCGAATGGGTATATGGATGATAAGACTATGGATATGTTGGATACAACTCTTGGGTAGAAGGATTCCACTAAGGAATTCATGTTATGATTGCATGACCTCAAAAATATGTGAAAAAGAAAAACACGTCTATTGGTCATGAAAATAGGATGAAAATAAAAAAATAACAAATATGATTTTCTTGAAAAATACCTAAAAACTATAGCTGAAAAATTTGATGATGTTGAAAAGTGTTGTACTAGTCTGAAATCAGATTTACAAAGTCACCAAATGAATTTTTCTCTTAACTTTTAATTGTGTGAATTCATTAATAGTAGTTCTTGTCCTAGCGATCATGCCAAAAATGGTATGCATGATGGATTGATCTATTTCAATGATGGAACACCTTCGAAAAGTAAATCTTTAATCTTGTGTTGTCCCACTGGGTGTTCGAAAACTATTATCTCTAAGAAGTGCACCAATTTAGAGGGATAACATCAGGGGATCTAAGCTCATTTTATTCCCTCACTTCTGTAGATATAATGGAAACACCTCATGGCTGTGGGTATAGATACTGTTGAGGTGAATCTCCAGTATCAAGGATGAATCCTTATTGATGTATTGTAAACTAACTTTATTTGGTGTTGTAAGGGTAAATAGACTGTTGTAACTGAAATTGAAATGGGGTGATACACTGATTTGATCGAGGTCTTTGACTAAGTACATGCACAATAAAATTGAGAAAAATTGCAAATGCGTGAACTAATGGGTTTTCAATTTGATCCTAAGGAAAACACTTGTGTGTTAATCCGAATAAATCATAACAACACAACAACTAACATGCATACAAAGACTCTATAGAAAACACCAAATTTTCGGCAAGGTAAGATAATTAATTTAGGGAATTAACATTCATAAGATCTATTAGAAAGATACACACCCCTACAAATAATTGGTACTCATCGAAGGGTAAAAATGGAAAATAATTACTTCAAAGTGCTCCTACATCCAAAAATTCCTCCTTATGCCTTGTTAGCGCACACAATATATAGTAAAAACACTTCTCCCAAACCCTCCTAAAAATAGGTTATAGTTTGACTTTTCGCCAATGCATGTTAATTTTAGCATTTATCATGAATAAATAAACAAATAAAAATAGCCACACAATTTACAATGAGGCATTAATAACCTTAGTTAAAAAATACACTTAGTTAAAGTACGTAGTTGATTCTTTCTCTATTTCATGAAAATAAATAAATTTCAGTAATAAATTAGCTAACAATAGTCTTTTCTTGGTGTCAATCCTTTCCAATGTGCATGCGACTTATTTTTTTTTTGAGTTGATGATTAAATAATAATATTTATTCCTCTTATGTGACACTTGTATATTCATCCACTTGCAATGGTATTTCTGTCTTCTTCTCATTTTTGTCATTTTGTGATGGCATGCAAAAATTACATAATGTGTAAAAACAATGCCTAAAATCTCCACCACTTAGAAAAATTATTCACCCCATGTGGGAACCACTATGAGCACATGTGTAAATAATAATACCTTATTTTTGAAAAAATAAGGTAATAGTTCTCCATTATCTATTCTCCACCCTTATGATGTTGACCCTCTTTATGCATTATCCTTCATGTCTTTAGCTCATCATGGCATGTACATACTTGATGGGGGATTGTTTTTGATTTGGTATTGGAATGTAATAATATTGCTTATGATCTTGAATAATAATAATTAATTTTTTGATCACAACACATCATACCACCTTTGATTAGAAAGGACACGGGACCTTGGCATATATGTGAAAACTAACCATGATTATTTGGTCACAAGATCCATGATACATTAGCTGGCATATTATGATTTATAATCAACCACCTTTGATTTTTTTGGTAT
Source organism: Taxus wallichiana var. yunnanensis (assembly GCA_018340775.1). Taxonomy (NCBI): domain Eukaryota; kingdom Viridiplantae; phylum Streptophyta; class Pinopsida; order Cupressales; family Taxaceae; genus Taxus; species Taxus wallichiana. The sequence goes on from CM031243.1 coordinate 743,207,053, forward strand.
CTAATATGATCGGGCCATCAAATATTAATCATTTGATCCTTGGAATATGCTTTGTTTTCATCAACCACCTTTGACTATTATGTAGCAATAATATTATCTGACCATCTTTTGCAAGGTCAATGCAATGATAAATTTAATGGGACCTTGTCCCCCTCTCACGATGCTTACACCCTTTCTTGTTAGTGGCATTATCAACTAAACACTAGTTAAGTTGATAATAATTTAGAGTTTGCATTGATCTCTATGGCTTCATCTCATTCATTAATATTGTACCGATTTGATCTTGACCATTGATTTGTGTACTTTAAAATCTGGATTGTTGATTTTTTAACCCTCGTTGAATGGGTAGTTGGTTGTGGTTAAGGTTTTTGATTGTTGGATCTTGTACCTTTATTATCATCACCGTGATTATTTACTCTTGACCGAGTCAGGTTTTACCTAGCACCATTTGATCTTATTGATCACATCTTCTTCGTCGATCTTTAACTCACCGATAGAGTTGGTTTTAAAGGTGGTTAGTCAAACGAGCTAAAACCATTCCAACCTAACTTATTTTCATTGTGTAATGTTGAAACATTAGGGCGATGTCATGGAAAAGATTCATTTCAAGCCGCCATGAATCTATTCTTTGAACCTAGTTTTCCGGCATTTTTAGTCTCTCGGACTCTATAAATTTGAAAATTATATATTATTGCCATTTTTGTGTGTTATGAACTACTCTTTTTGGTTGAACTTAGAAAGAATTTTCATCATTTATTGAGAAGGAAAACTTCTCCTTTTGATTCAACTATGTCCCTTTAATTTGAGCTCAATTTATTTCATTTTCTAACCATTCATCTCTCTTTTCTTTTCGAGTCAAATACTTGAATTGTTTTTTAATACTTTGGTTTTGTGCTTCCCGATTCTCTAAACTTCACTTTGAAACATTGAGTTCGAGACTTGTTCTGGGTAATCTATTTTTTCATGCTTTATCATTGAGTTTCTCAAAAGCTTCAAATATTTGAATACCAATGATGAGTTCTCATTTTTTCTATGAAAATATTTTAAAATTTGATAAATTTTGAACAACCATAAAAAATGAAGCATTGTCACTCTTCCTTCACTCAAAAATGGATGAAACTTACTTGTGTATTTGATAAAATTTTCATTCTTTTTTTTTACCATGTGATCTTTGACTCTATTTTACTTTCACTACAAACCAATTTTGTTGTATTTTTATGTCATTTTTGTATGAAAACTATTAATGTGAGCTTGAAATATGTTATGGGTATCTTTATTTTTATTTTGTTTCAACAAGATATCATTGAAATAGATAAGTTTCATCTGTATTATTTAATTTTCTTGCGAAACTCTAAGAAAACATGAAGCCATGGAAGCATAACTATTTCTAAGTCAAATTTCTTTGATTGTTTTTGACCTTTGATTTTGACTTCTTGGGTGTTTCTTAATGTAATTTTATCTTATTTCATGTTAAGAAAACTTAGAGTTCTGTTTTTAATAACTTAGTCATATTGCTCATAAAATAAAAATTTGAAATGTGCTTTATGACCTTTGCATTTAATTTTTGTGTAAGGAATCATCCTTTGCATTCACAAGATTTTTCAGTTTGGAAATGAATCTTTTGTCTATTATTTCTTCCCTATACTTAATGTTGGAAATTCATTTATGCTCTCTGTAAAAATTCGATTTCGTGTTCTCCCATATTGAAGACTCTATAATTTAGTTGCATGGTATGGAAAAATTTCTTTGATGAAATTGAATCCCTTAAAAAAATATGTGCTTATTCTTGATCATCCATTTACTATACTATCTTATTAATGGCGTAAATCCCATTTCCTTTTAGTAGTTTGATATTCTACTATTTATCTTTTTGGTTGATGATTCTAAACTTCTTTGTTTATGGTTCATAAACCATTTATTTGATGCAATTTGGAAAAGGGATGGATTTTCATACATGTGATACTTTTTTTTCCATGGTAGAGATCTCATTATTTCAATTTTTTTATGTAGTAATCTTATGAAGCTTGGTATTCTTATTATTTAAGATCAACAAAACCAATGGTGCTATTAACATAATTAGAGTGATTGCCTCCTCTTTTCCATGTTTCATATGGGACTGTATCTTACGTGAAATCTCTATCAGTGGGGTTTTTATTCAATGCAAATTTTGTTTGAATGGCCTGATGGTTGCCTTTTGTATTCATCAATCTTTAACTTCTTCTTTACTTGAATGAAGGATTGTAGCTATTTGCTGTTATTGTTAAGATCACTAATCATTAAGGCATGTTGCTTTGATGAAGTTGAAATATTTTATGTTTAATGCATATCTTTTAAGTTTGACTATAATTTCATCTCTGAAACTTGAAGCATCTCCTTTCTTGTAGATGTAGCTTTGATTTTATCCTTTGCATTTGAAAATTATCTTTCAGATCTAAATGATGCTTTTCTATGAAAATATGTAATATAGTTTTGTTTTATCTTCAAACTCTTGCTTTGTAGTTGTTATTGTTTGAGTTTTGTGCATTGATTGCAATCTATATTTGATAATAAATAATTTAAATGTTCTTCTTCTACAACATGTACCTGCACACTTAATCAAACGTTAGAAAACAATAGGATTTTTGGCCTCTCTTATATTCCATAGTCTTTCTTTTCTTTCTTTTCTATCTATCATGATTGTTGTGAATGCCATGAGCTTCTGCAAGATATTATTTTCTCAAATATGCATCTATTACTTTGATGTACCTTGTGTTTTTTTTTATCTTAGATGATCCATTTTCTTGAAATTAGATAGCACATGAGTACAAATTAAACCTTGAGCTCAAAAGTTTTTATCTTTTTCTCTTTTTTATTTAGGTACACTCTAGTTGTTGTTGGATGCCGAAGACAATGATGGAGCTGGAACTGGAGAAATGAAGAATAGGAGAAAATCCAAGGCAATGATGGGTTTATTCTATACTCTTTTTCTTTAAGCTCTATGCACATGTACCACTTATTTTGATAATCATAAGTTACATCCCACGGCTTGTGCGAAAACATTGAATTTCCTAATGTATAAATGGTTATTATTTGTGTAATTGAGTTCTACTTTTGTTTACTTTTATATTTTTTAATTTTTAATGATTGTACAATGAATTAAACAACTTAATAACATATTTAATAACACTTAATCATAGAAAATGATCAAATTGAAAGTACCTGTAACTTAAAATGAACTCTCAGCCATGCAAACAACAACTATGTTTGTTGTTTTTGAGTCCAACTTCTCAGGTCTGCAGTTATTTCCACCTTCCTCAAGGTTGTACTTTAGTTCTTTGGAGCTTTTGTGCAACTTTGATGAAGGTGAACATGGAATAGTAGCATACATGAGGTGTTGCATTCTACAACAACACACATAGATGCATTTTTCTTTGTTGATCCACTTACTACAACTTAAAACCTTTAAGAAATTGTATGTCTTCCCCTTAGTTAGGTCCATTCATCAATTCCTTCAATCAAAAACAAAGTTTCAGCTTGCCCATTTTACACAAGTGTAAAAATTGTCAATAGGTTTACCTACAACCATATTGCGATGTGCTAGTGAATCTTTTAGCTCTCATTATAGTTGCTTTTCAAGAGATTACATATCAGATCCATCATAGGGAAAACATATCATTCCACACATACAAACTAAGCATTGTTCTCTCTCCCCATAATGTGAAGTCTAAATAACACATTATTCTAAAAGTAGAAACATTACAAACTCAAGCGTACCACCCACAAGTGGAAGAAAAACACAACTAAAACAAAATGTGCCACCAAACCTTTGATGCGGCCCTATTGTTGGCGACTAACGAGAGGTCGTGATTGATCTACTAACTCGATGCCTCCTTCCTTCGCATGCTATTAGTTCAACCGAATTTGAGTATGAAGCTCAAATTATAACTTGGATGTCGGTTTCAACCAAAAATGCATGTGTGAGGCAATTTTTTTACAATTTTTAACCACTTTGACTAACAAAACACTTGTATGATTTGACAAACCATACGACAAAAAAATGTCAACTACAATATGACAATGAATCTAACATATTATCAAAGTTTTTGGCACAATGACCCACAAAATGATAACTCAATTCAATATGGGAGACACTATGATTGACACGTGAACATTGAAAACAAACCTTATACCACCTAAAAAACAATAATTCCCAAAAATATGTAACATTATATTAATAAATGTTTTGATGACGAATACCAACTCAAACTAAAACATTATACCTAACTAAAATTTTAAAAACAGTGAACAAGATATATACGACACGAATATGGGAATTAAACCAATATTTACAATATAAAATACGTTTGACTTTTAAATAAAATCAGCTATGAAAACTCAGAAGTTACTTTCACTTGATGATTAAAAAAATTCTTTCACTAAACAGTTTTAGAGGAGAATTCATCAAATTTTGACACATTAAAAACAATATGACCTTATCATGAGATTGCTAGCTCTATAGGTACGCTGTTGATCCATGAGGAATGTAAGGACGTGGGAGAATAAACCGTCCCTTGAAGTGTCAGTGTCGATCCATAATCCATATTGTGATTGGCGCATGAATATAAAATCAGCAGATCCATGGAGAGCATCCAAGAGTGTGATGTAAATCAGAATTTACATGAAACCAAAAGTTTTGACGTAGGTTTTCATTTTAAGGAGACGTATTGAACTATCTGATTGATAAATCATAACATAGAGGTCGCAAATCTCGACTTGTGGAGGTCTATACATAATTTAAATGTAGAGAAGGATGAAATGAGATTAATACATATAATCCCCAAAACATCTAAATTTTACGAGCGCTATCAGGTGGATGTTCGTGCACAATAACTGTCAGAAGTCAAAAATATGTGGCATGAAAATGTGGAGACGATTAAGAGAGGATCGGATGCTGCAATTCATGCACAATGCAAATTCCAATGCAACATTTGTATAGCCAATACTGCAAAAAAGTTGAGATAATATTGATGCAAATCAGGTCCACCAGTATACTGGTGATTGCAAGAATTTAATCCATAGGGAAACTATGATTAACATGAATATGCTTCATAAAATTTTAGAATCCCACATCACTCGATACCAACTGAAAACAATATAGCATATTTGCAGAGAGATCACAAAAATGTGAATTACATTCAATAAGCTCATCATTTCATATATTACATGTGGCTATTTTATAACCATGATAATAGTAAATTTACTTCCTATAAAAATACGAAAGAATACTAATAAATAACGTGCAAATATATTTTCTGTTATAACACTAGTATACACGACTAACAAATATACAAATTACAAAAACTGAATTATATTTATCTTATGGTAAATATCTTAACAATATAAATAATGTGAACACTATAATATTTTCCTAACACATGGTAACTACCACGACACATGTGAAAAAATGGGAAAGGATATCCAAAAATGTTAGTCACAAAGAAACATGACATGATCCAATAGAAACTCGTAAAAACATGTATTAACATGTAAAACGACACGAGGAGTAGTTGGTTGAATACATGGAACACCACTAAGTATGTTGTGTTGGAAATTCAAATCAGAATTTAATGTGCAACTAATATTTGACTTTCCCAAATTTAGTTCTCTTGACATATCAAATTTGCATTTAATTATGGTTGTTGCACATTTACTTTTTGGTTGATTATTCTCCCTGATTATCTCTTGTCAGAGATTTTGTGTTGACTTGCAAGGCAAGTTTGTTGTGTAGGAGTTTATTATTAATGCATTATGTTTTATTGGGAGAAGTAAGAAAAGAAGAGAAAGAAGAGAAAGAAGCAGAAGGAAGAAGGAGACAAGAAGAGAGAAAACCAGATTTGGGAGAAGAAGAAAAATGTGCAGTCCTAGCTCAAGTCTGGACTGGTTTTGTTGAAAGAATTCCTTCATTTTCTTAGTTGTTATTGTATGAATGAATGTTTTGTGTGCAGCTGTAGCTGCTGTTCATTATTGACAAATATATTTGTATTGCTCAAGCAATTTCAATCCCAGATCTGTGTTATTTGCAGCCAAGTGTTTTATCTATTTTGTTGTTATAAATTTCTGTAGCTTCCCTTTCTTTTTCCCCTATTCTGGATCCTTTAAATCCACTGCATTTTATTTTCTATTGCTGTCCAAGGATTATGTAGATTCCATAGACTCTACAGTTTCCGTAGATCCTCGTTTCATTTCCTTCATCTGGTATCAGAGCTTGGCTAAACCCTTCTTCTATTTCATTTCGGGTTTTTAGTTTTTTCATTTGGCAGCCATTAATGGCTTCTACATCTGGTGCATCACTGGTTAGTGTGCAAACTCTGATTTTCATAGGAAAGAACTATGAGTATTGGTCTTTGACCATGAAAGCTTTGTTTGGTCTCAAGACATTTGGGAAATGGTTGAAAACGGTTACCAGGAACCAGCAGACCAGGCAACATACAATGCTCTTACACAAGCTCAAAAGGATGTCTTGAAGGAACAACGAAGAAGGATGGGAAAGCATTATTTTATATCCATCAAGCAATGCATGAGAGCATACTCCCAAGAGTTGCAGCAACAAAGCAAGCCAAGGAAGCATGGGACACACTTCAGATTGCATATCAAGGTATGGACAAGGTTAAAACTACTAAATTACAACTCCTTAGAAGAGAATTTGAAAATTTATCAATGAGAAACTCAGATTCAGTAGAATCTTTCTTTACTCATGTTGTTGGTTTGATAAATCAAATGAAGTCCCATGGAGAGGTCATAGAGGATAGGAAGGTTGTTGAGAAGGTACTTAGAAGTCTCCCTTCTAAATTTGATGTTGTAGTTGTGGCTCTAGAGGAAACCAAAGATTTGAGCCAATTTAGTGTGGATGAACTACATGCCTCTCTTATCAATCATGAATATAGACTGAATAGATCAAATAGTTCAATAGAAAATGCATTTTCATCTCAGATTTCTGTAAATCGTGGAAGAGGAAGGAGGAGTTTCAGTCCTAGAGGAAGAGGGAGAAGTTCTCCTAGAAGTGGACGTAGCAGCAGTTATGCAAATGCTGGTGGTAGAGGTCAAAATCAGAATTTTAGTCACCCAAGTGGCCAAAGATTTGACAAATCACACATTCAATGTCACTATTGTAAGAAGTTTGGGCATTATGCTCATGAATGCAAGAAAAAATAGTATGACCAGCAGAAGCAAGGTCAAAATCAGTCAAGTAGCACTCCCTCAGGCAGCATGTTCATTGCATGCATGAAGATTGCTGAAGCAATCCCTACAAACTCTCCAGTTGAGTGCAATGTTGTTCAAGAAAGCCCATGTGACATATGGTATTTAGATTCGGCTGCAGTAATCACATGACAGGTAATAAAGATTTGTTTTCTAGCTTGGAAGAATCAGTTCAAACTGATGTTACACTTGGTAACAACAACAAAGTCACTGTTTTGGGTAAAGGTACGGTTAATATTCTAACCAAAAAGGGGGAGCCAAAATTTATGCCTGATGTATATTATGTTGCTGGTCTAAAACACAACTTGATGAGCATTGGATAGCTGATACAAAAGGGATATAGAGTGTACATGGAAAATAATGAATGTGTTATTTTGGACAAGCTTCCAAGCAATATGCTTATTGCCAAGGTACAAATGACTATAAACCACATGTTTCCATTAAAAATAAGGCCAGCCATGAAAGGAAAAATAGCTCAAGCTATTCATGAGACACATACTATCAATTCTGGAGCAGCTTTTAAGGTAGAAGATACAAAATCAGCAGTAGCAACAGAATACTACGGAAATGTCCAAGACAGCTACAGAAATGTTCAAAACAGTCACAAAAAGGTTCAAAATTTCTACGGAAATTTTCAAGAAATCTACGGAAATTTCCAAGACAACTACGGAAATGGCCAGAAATGCTCCAAAGAGGAAAATGATGTTTCTGTAGAAACTCCAGCAGCGTTTCAATCAGTAGTAAAGGATGATTCTTGGCTATGGCATTTCAGATTTGGGCATTTATATTTTGGAGCACTGAAATTACTACATATGAAGAATATGGTAAAAGGTTTGCCATTAATTGAGAAACCGAAAGAGTTTGTGAAGGATGTATTATGGGAAAACAACATAGAGAGTCATTTCCGATTGGCAAGGCAAATAGAGCTACAACTCCACTTGAGATTGTGCATTCAAATATTTGTGGGCAAATGCAAACACCGTCTATAGGAGGCTGCACTTATTTTCTTACTTTTATTGATGATTTCACAAGAAAAACTTGGGTTTATTTCTTGAAACACAAATATGATGCATTTGCTTATTTCCAGTAGTTCAAGGCACTTGTGGAGAAGCAAAGCAGCCACTACATCAAGGTTCTAAGGACGAATAGAGGCGGTGAATTTATATCTAATGAGTTTATAATTTTTGTAGATCTCATGGCATACACAAGCAATTTATAGCCCGCTATACACCTTAGCAAAATGGTGTGGCGAGAGAGGAAGAACCGAACAATTATGGAGATGGCTCGTAGCATGATGGTAGCCAAACACCTACCAAATGAATATTGGGTTGAGGTAGTAGCAACTGCTGTTTACATCATGAATAGGTGCCCAACAAACAACGTAAGAAATAAAGTCCCTCAAGAGGCTTGGACAAGAAGGAAACATAGTGTTTCACATATGAAGGTATTTGGTTGCATAGCATATGCGCATGTTCCAGATGAGTTGAGAAGGAAGTTAGATAATAAAGGAAAAAAATGTATATTTGTTGGTTACTCAGAGGAAACAAAAGCATATAAGTTGTTTGATCCTATCAATAGGAAAGTTATAATCAGCCGTGATGTTCAGTTTGTGGAGGATGAAGCATGGGATGGAAGCATAGAGAGGACTGTCAGAATTGCAGCTGTGTCCCAAATGATAATATGGCAGATGAAGTGTTTCCAACACCAAATATAACTCAAACAAGATCCTTCCAATCCCGGGATGGTACCACAAGTTGCAGCTCAAGCTACACCTTCATTCACACCAAGGAGATCTTCAAGGTTGTTGTCCACACCAACAGGACAAAAAACTTCACAAGCATCTACACCACCATCTACATCAATCGGTATCCTAGAGCAACACCATCTAGCACTCCAAGTAGTTCTTCATCTCCAGATCCAACTCTAGCAAGCATGATGCCATGAAAAACAAGGAGTTTGAGTGAGTTGTATAATGTTGACACAACTAATTCATTTTCAGCTTTTGCTTTATTTTCTCATATTGATGATCCATTAACATTTGAAGAGGCTGTGAGTAGTGATATATGGGTAGAAGCCATGGATGAGGAGATTGAATCCATTGAAAAGAACCAAACATGGGAGTTGGTTGATTTGTCGGAAGGAAAAGATGTAATTAGTGTCAAATGGATTTATAAGACTAAACAAGATGCTGATGGGAAAGTGCAAAAGCATAAAGCAAGGCTAGTTGCAAGGGGCTTTACACAATAGACCTGATATAGAATTCAATGAGACATTTGCTCCATTTTCTCGGTTGATACAGTTAGGACTATTTTAGCTATTGCTGCCCACAACAAGTGGCCTGTATATCAAATGGATGTAAAGTCTACATTCTTAAATGGATATTTAGAGGAGGAAGTGTATGTGGAACAACCACAAGGCTATGAGCTACCGGGTCATGAAGACAAGGTGTATAGGTTGAAGAAGGCACTCTATGGATTGAAGCAAGCTCCAAGAGCTTGGTACAGCCACATTGACTCCTATCTCATTCAAAATGGTTTCCAAAGGAGTGGTTGTGAACCAACATTGTACATCAAGGTCAACAAGCAAGGTAAAATTTTGATTGTTTGCTTGTATGTGGATGATCTAATCTTTACCGGTGATCTAAACATAGATTCTTTCAAATCAGTAATGAAGAATGAATTTGAAATGACTGATTTGGGTCTTATGAGGTATTTCTTGGGGATTGAAGTCCATCAATCCAATGATGGTATATTTATTTCTCAATCTAAATATGCAAATGAAGTCTTGAAGAGATTTAATATGGCAAGGTGCAAGGTATCCCCAACACCGGTTATGATAGGGATGAAGTTAAGCAAGGAAGATGATGGAGCATGTGTGGATTCTACATTGTTCAAGAGATGGTTGGAAGCCTTATGTACTTAATAACCACAAGGCCGGATATTATGTACGGTGTAAGCCTGATTTCAAGGTTTATGGAGTCTTCTAAAGACTCACATTAGCAGCCGAAGAGGATATTGAGGTATGTAAGTGGTACAAAGGATTTTGGTATTTTGTATTCCACTTCAGATGATTTCAGTCTTGTTGGGTACACTGATAGTGATTGTGGAGGCAACATAGATGATAGGAAAAGTACTTCTGGGTATACTTTTCACTTTGGTATAGGTGTTGTGTCATGGGCATCGAAGAAACAACCCATTGTGACTCTTTCTTCAGCTGAAGCTGAGTATGTGGCAGCCACTAGTGCTGCGTGTCAAGTCTGTTTGGATGCGAAGGATGTTGAAAGATTTGATGCATGATCAAAAGGAAGCCACTACAGTATTCTGTGATAACAGTTCAGCCATAGCATTATCTAAAAATCATGTGTTTCACAAGAGAACTAAGCATATTGATATGAGGTATCATTTTATCAGAGAGCTTGTAAGCAACAAAGAAATTTGTCTTGATTTTTACAGGTCTGAAGATCAGCTGGCTGACATATTTACAAAAGCACTGGCAAAAGAGACATTTGAGTACTTACGAAGTGGCTTAGGAGTTTGTGACTTTGCACAAGTTAGCAGCTCCGGAAAACTGTTAGTTAGCTACGGAAATGCTACAACAGTTTTTGAACAAACTTGATTCATATTTCTAATGATCTGCAACAGTTCATAATTAAGGGGGAGTGTTGGAAATTCAAATCAAAATTTAATGTGCAACTAATATTTGACTTTCCCATATTTAGTTCCCTGACATATCAGATTTGCATTTAATTATGACTGCTGCACATTTACTTTTTGGTTGATTATTCTCCCTGATTATCTCTTGTCAGAGATTTTGTGTTGACTTGCAAGGCAAGTTTGTTGTGTAGGAGTTTATTATTAATGCATTATGTTTTATTGGGAGAAGTAAGAAAAGAAGAGTAAGAAGAGAAAGAAGCAGAAGGAAGAAGGAGACAAAGAAGGAGAAAACTAGATTTGGGAGAAGAGGAAAAATGTGCAGTCTAGCTCAAGTCTGGACTGGTTTTGTTGAAAGAATTCCTTCATTTTCTCAGTTTATTGTATGAATGAATGTTTTGTGTGCAGTCAGAGCCGCTGTTCATTATTGATTTAAGATATTTGTATTGCTCAAGCAATTTCAATCCCAGATCTGTGTTATTTGCAGCCAAGTGTTTTATCTATTTTTCTGTTATAAATTTTTGTAGCTTCCCTTTCTTTTCCCCTATTCTAGATCCTTTAAATCCGCTGCATTTTATTTTTTATTGCTGTCCAAGGATTCTGTAGATTCCGTAGACTCTGGCAGCTTTCTATAGATCCCGGTTTCGTTTCCCTTCATGTTACAAGACACTCAAATCCTTCAATCTTGCTAAAGAAAAGACACACAATCAAGCATAAGGAATAGGCTTCAAATAATGACAATAAAGACATAAGCATATACAAAGTTTATCAAAATCGATAACTTGTAAGAAAGCTCCAATATAAATGCTACATATGAGGTAATCATTAGCATGTTAGGAAAAATGATAGTTTAAAAAAATTATGCATGAGAATACAAATGAAATTATTAGGAATTGTTATGATAGAACATGTTGGGAAATATTAGTTATTGTGAACATTAAATTATTATATGCTAAATAATGTGATGTTATTTACAACTCACGTTGATAATCTCACATAAGACTAGAGTATATTTTTGGGATCCACCAAATGTGTTGACTCCATCTATATAAGAGTGCAACACTCACGTATATTGTAAAATTTATTTTGTAAATAAGCATGGATTGATTCAACGTCTCACATATATTGAACAAATCCTCCTATGAATTATTGATCCGAGTCTTATTTTTTTGATGTTATTTTTATCAGATTCACAGACTTTGACTAGTTTTAACATCCGGTATCGTAGCTTAGCACATTTCCTATGAATAAATAGATGGAATAGTGGATCTATGTCTCTTAGTTTTGTAGAATAGTGGTGTGTAGATCTATATTGATCAATTCAAATACAAGAATGTTGTTCTAACCTTCGATGCATAAAATTTGTTTTGGAGGATATAATCAATGAACAAAGTTATAGAAATGTGACAACATATTGACATTATTTTTGTACATGCCAAATAATTCATCTACGTAGATTCTGAAAATACTCGTACATTATATGGAAATAAGTCTCGCCTTTCAAATATGTTGCGATTCCATATAATATATTCCCGTGTTAGGATAAATTTTATTATCCTAAATATTAATTATGCATAGTTGAATTATTTAATTAATTTTATTAATTAAATAATAAATGGTTATATTGTTATATGGTTAATCAACCATATTTGTCTCCAGATGTCATATCTTGTTATATTGTTTTCAACAATATATTTGTTTTTATGTAATTGAAGCTTCCTGGGTGATCTCGAAGCTTGTTTATTCTCGGCATTTGGTTGCAAACAATTACTTATGGGTCATGCAACTCATTCTCCCGGATGTATTTGGCTGTGCAATATCTATAAATATTGCAGCCTATTCACTGTAATTTTTTAGTTGATTGAGATTAATAAAATTACACAGGCTTCCGTCCTTGTTTCTCAATCTACATTTGGTACCAGAGTGAAATTCTGGCCCTGTGAAGGAGTGGAAAAAGAATGCAGCAGAAATAGAGAAGATTGGAGAAGAGTATGCAGCAATAGAGAGCCTGTGCAGCCTCCTGCAACCTCCCAGCCTCATCTCTGCCTTTCCACATCCCCCAGTTCGTTCCAGGTGTTTGGAATGAAATTTTTTTGCCTTTGGTGCACTCAGCACCAGGCAAAAATTGCTACAGGTATTGAAAATAATAATAAAAAAAAATTTCCAATAAGGGTTTTGTCTCTAAATTAGAGAATCATTTAGTATCTACTGTATTTGGAGGTTGTTTTGCTTGTTTTGGAGGTCTATTGAGCTATTCATCAAGCCCCAGCCGAGTCTTGTCTTGCACAGATCAAACTGAACATCATGTGCTTGAGGATCGAGTCTTTCTCTCGCAAAAATGTGATCTCACGTTCTTATCTCGAAAAGAAAAAGAAAGGGAGGAAGAACAACGAACAAATACATAGCAAAAGCGGCCTGTACAAAAGAAGAACAGCAAAAAAGACGCGCCCAAGCAAGGAAACGTTTTGTTTAAGCAAAAACGCTCCATTCTTTGCCTCCATCGACCTGTACAAGCAAACAACAAGCAAACAACATTAAAAAACGTGGCCAAGGCAATAAAAACGCCAAAGGAAAAAAATTGCACCAAAGGAAAAAATACATACGGCTTTGATGCGGTGCGTGGCAAGCTCAAAAACGCGGCCAAGGAAGAAATGCAGCTTGTCGAAGCAAAAACCAGCAAAAATCATGCGTGCGAAAGCTAAAAACGTGGCCAAAAAATTTTAAAGAGGAAATGCGGCCATACAAAGGAAAACAAAGCTTCAGATCCGTTTTTTAGGCAAATACAACCCTAAAAACGCCTCTTCACCAGCATGCGCCACGTGGAGGCTCACCAAGTCGCATTTTTTTAAAGGTAAGTCAATTTTACTTATCATTAAATACAATTTGCTTCCTTTCATAGCCCAAGCGCCCTAAGTGGGCAAGTTGGCTAGTGCATGCGCCTTGGGAGTGAGAGGTTTGAGGGTCAAATCCCACCAAAAACACTCAAAAACTCTCCTTTTGCATCTGGCGGAATTTTTGGCGGAACTGCTAAATTTAGCAGGCTTTTTTGAATTTAGTTACAACTAACTAAATTTAGCAGAGAAATCCCTAATTTAGGTAAAAAAATTTTCCCCTATCTGGTCCTGCTTTATCATTCCGACATTTTTTTCGCAAAAGGAGACCCATCTAAAATTGCATTTTCAGCTATTTTTTGCAATTTTTAGCATTTTGGGTCGTATCTTGGGCTCGAGAGGTCACGGGACCCGAAATCAAATTTTTTATGATTACTGTTATTCAAATTGTAGATCGTATATTGTACTAATTTAAAGGTTGCAAAAGTCAAGCTGTGAAAACTTTGTAATGCTATCATTTTAAAAACGGTAGAATTGTAATAAAAAATAGTAAAATTGGTTCTAGTAACACTCACGAGATCCTAGATCTCATTCGCAGCTGTTCGGTATATACGGTGCCTGCCGGGAAGCGCTTACGGTAAAGCCGTCGCGACTACTACTACACTTAACGCCTAATATAGCTGCAACACACATCGTAAATGCAGGCATCGTCCCTATAAATCGACGGGAGTAATAAGGTCACAATGCACACACTATGAACCATCCCATCCGGATTGAATACATGAACGATTGCAGAAGACATAAATCCAGGCCGAGAAATTATCCGAGTATATAGCGAAGTTACGCGCGTATGAGGATATTTCTTTGAGCCGATGTCAATAATCGCACTGACCCCATCGATCTTGTCTTGGTACCACGTGTCGAATTCTTTCACGTACGTTAACGCCTCTTTCACGTCTGCATGGGTATATAGAAAGGCGAGCTTCTTCCACGTGCATGACGGTATATTGGAAGGGCACGTATATAGAAAGGTTCGGTATATCGGACTAACGGTATATAGATTGAGAGACCTAATACATGGAGTGATAAGAGCCAAACCCTGTCAGTGATCTCTACAAAATGGGCACCAATGCCCCCAAATTTTTTCTTCCGGATTCACAATTGCTCGGAGGAAGCAACTATGTCTTTGCTTGAAGACAAAAATCAAGACACAGCTTGAGTTTGAAGAAATCTGGCCTGTTGTGACTGGTACTCTAACCAGATCACCAACGGATGCAACACAACAACGACAATTTGATAGAGCATATCAGAAAGCAAAACTCATCATCTTGTTTGGAGTGTCCGACGATGTGCAAGCCCACATTTGAGATGCCACATCAGCAAAAGAAGCTTGGGATAAGTTTGAGCACAATATATGAGGCCAAGAACAAGAATATCATACTAAATTTGCAGAGTCAGTTACATACATTGAAATTCAAACAAAATGAGAAAATTGAAGCCTTCCTAAGAAGAGTTGTAGAGTTGAGGGCTTCACTTCTAGCCCTAGGAGAAGAGGTCAAAGATGAATCTCTCGTTCCCATTGTTTCGAGAGCTCTCCCTTCTTCTTACCGCATTTTTGTCACAACTCTAAACTTGTCGATACGACAATTAGTTTTGACAAGCTCGTAAACCTACCGCAACAAGAGGAAGCAATGCACAACAAGGATGATGAAGAGGAGCGAGTGCACTTTGTCTTCACATCAAAATGGAAAGGAAAAGGTAAAGGAAAACCTAAATCCTATCAAGTCCCCACATCGAATCGGTATCATGGGGACAATCAATGAAGAAGCGATGTCCAATTTGCAAAAGAGGACATGACTTGCAAGAATGTTGGTTTAACACATATAAGAAAGGTTCATCAAGAAATTGGACCACAACAACAACAAACTTACAAGGGACATTCAAACAACTATCATGGGCGAAAAGGAACTGGAAAAGAAGACCCCACCAAACATAAGTAATATTGCTTTGAGCAACAAGAACAATCAGGAGACAAATGAAGACTTCTTGTTCACTTTGCTCAATCAAGTGAACCATCCACGTCATCTAGTGACGTCTCGGTATGTTGATTCGGGAGCCACTCGACACATGACCGGCCACAGAGATTTTATTTCAATGAGGACATGCCATCGAAAAATCATGTTTCATTGGGAGATGATTCTTCATATACGATTCGAGGGGATTGGAAACATTTCTCTACCCCTTGGTTCACACAAATGCATAACTACTATCGGATGTTCTATATGTCCCTGGTTGACAAAGAACCTTCTTTCGGTCAGTTGTCGACTCCTAGATCACAACCCGAAAATTGACTTTGATAGTCAATCCGGCAAGAAAATGTGTTTGATTCGAGATAAATCCAGAGGCTCAAAAATAATTGTAAAAGCCTCAAATGTGGGACGAATGTTTCAACTTGATTTCATTCACAAAAATGATCAAGCACTTGTGGCTAAAAACTCCACCTCGGCTTTCGGTTGTGGCATCGGAGATTTGGTCATGTAAGTTTCAAATATCTTGAAACACTTCACCGGTGTAATATGGTACATGGGCTACCATCTCTTTAGAAGGATATAGACAAGTGTCCTCACTGCTTAGCAGGAAAACAACATAGAGTTTCATTCCAAACGAGTACTTTTCGAGCTCATGGTAAACTTGACCTGGTTCATACCGATCTGTGCGGTCCAATGCAGCCAAGTCATTCAGGGTTCCAGTACTTCATGCTCTGTGTTGACGACTATTCATGCAAAATGTGGATTTTTTGTCTTCGCAAGAAAAGTGAAGCCTTTGAAACATTTAAAAAGTTCAAAGTGGCAGTTGAGAAAGAAACGGGTCGTCACATCAGAACTCTTCGCTTAGATCGAGGGGGAAATTCACTAGTGATGAGTTCGAGACTATCTACAAACTCACGAGATTCGTGCCGACAAATGCCTCCTCCACACACACCGCAGCAAAATGGTGTTGTCGAGAGAAGAAATTGTACTATCATGGGAATGGTGTGATGCATGATCGATGATTCGAACTTGAAAGACATTTTGGGCGAAAGCAAAGAAAAACAACAATGTATTTGTTAAATAGAGCGCCCAACCGGCTCTTGATGGAATTACACCACAAGAAGCATGGTCAAAAGGAAACCATCCATTGCACACCTCGGAGTATTCATGTGCAAAGCCGCATGCACATACCCAAACAGAATAGAAATAAATTGGACATGAAGTCACAAAATCTCATCTTCATGGATACGGTGAAGAGACTCTTGGGTATAGACTCGATGGATCCTAAGACCGGAAAAGTCTACACAAGCAGAGATGTTGAGTTTTTTGAGAAGAAGGAAGCGGATACTCCTCCTCCGGACTCACAAGATGTAGATTTTCACCATTGTAAAAACAGAAGCTAATGTTCCCTCGAGAAGATGAAAGTGATGATGGGGATGATGGTGTTGATCGAGATAGAACCACAACCCATGGGAACAGTCAACGTATGCCTAAATGGTGTACAATTACATTACGAGATGCAAGATTGGATGCTCCACCTGGATACATCCACCCTGGACCACTGGACTCGCAATAAAGCAAGAGAAGAAGTTAACTTTGCTTTGATGAGTAGAGTCATTGAATCGAGGCAGAGCCCTCTACATGCCCAGGAAGCCCTACATGGTCAAAAGCTTGGAAAGATGCCATGGATTACGAATATTAATCGGTGATGAAGAATAACACTTGGCAGCTTGTTGATCTTCCACCAGGGAAGAAACCCATTGGTTGCAGATGGATATTCAAAACTAAGTACAAAGCAGATGGGACAGTGGACAAGTGTAAAGCAAGACTTGTAGCAAAGGGGTACACACAGAAAGAAGGCATTGACTACGAGGAGACATTTGCTCCCACAACTAAGATCAAAATGATCAGAATGATCTTTTCTCTAGCTGCACAGTTTGGTTGGAAAGTTCACCAAATGGACGTAAAAAGTGCCTTCCTGAATGCATATTTACAAGAAGAAGTCTACATGACTCAACCTGAGGGATATGTTGTACCTGGTCAAGAAGAAAAGGTATGCAGACTCAGGAAATCTCTGTATGGCCTCAAACAGGCACCCCGGGCATGGTACATCAAGATTGATGAGCATCTCGTACAACATGGATTCGTCAGAAATCCATACGATCCCAATCTCTACCTCAAAAAGCAAGGGGGGGAGATGGTGATTGTTGTAGTTTATGTCGATGATCTAGTCATCACTGGCAGTTCAGTGAAGATGATTGATGAAACAAAGAAAGATCTTAAGCGATCATTCGACATGACAGATCTCGGGCTTATGCACTACTGTCTTGGACTGGAAGTATGGCAGAAAGAGAATCACATCTTTGTTTCTCAGATGAAATATACCAAGACAATGCTCAAGAAGTTTAGGATGATGGATTGCACACCAATTGCTACACCTATGGAGAACAGATTACAGTTATCTCGTTCAGATCCATCTCCTGAGGTAAGTGCCACTCTCTATCGGCAGCTGATTGGGAGTCTCATTTACCTGACCTACACTAGACCAGATATCAACTTTGCAGGTGAGCTATCTATCCGGTTCATGCAGGAACCCAAAATTTGTCATTGGAAAGCAAAGAAAGTGTATTTTGAGATATCTCAAAGGATCGGTGGATCTTGGTCTAGAATACAAGAAGAACGAAAATTCTTCTTGACCGATATTCGATTCGATCATGCAGGTAACATTGATGATAGAAAATCCACTTCTGGATTTGTATTCTTTATGGGATCTGGACCAATATCATGGGGAAGTAAGAAACAACACTTTGTTTCTCACTCTTCCACAGAAGCCGAGTATCATTCTGCAGGAGAAGCTGTCTGTGAAGCGATTTGGCTACGTCGCATACTGGAAGGACTTGGAATACCACAGGACAAACCGACCACCATGTATGTTGACAATGAAGGTGTTCTCAAACTTGTTCGCAATCCAGTTTTTCACGAGAGAACAAAGCACATTGAAGTTCAGGTTCATTTCATATGCGAACATGTGTTGAAGCACAACATCCAGCTTCAGTTTTGTCCAACGGCTGAACAACGAGTAGATATCTTCACAAAGTCACTTGCACGTGACAAGTTCGAGTTGTTGAGCAATTCTCTCCATGTCTCTCCGGATAATGCACAATTAAGGGGGGGAATGTTAGGATAAATTTTATTATCCTAAATATTAATTATGCATAGTTGAATTATTTAATTAATTTTATTAATTAAATAATAAATGGTTATATTGTTATATGGTTAATCAACCATATTTGTTCAGATATGATACTTGTTATATTGTTTTCAACAATATATTTGTTTTTATGTAATTGTTGCTTCTGGTGATTTGGAAGCTTGTTTATTCTGGCATTTGGTTGCACCTGTGCAACTCATTCTCCTGGATGTATTTGGCTGTGCAATATCTATAAATATTGCAGCCTATTCACTGTACTTTTTTAGTTGATTGAGATTAATAAAATTACACAGCTTCCTCCTGTTTCTCATCTACACCCCGTGCATGTTGGCGATCCATTCTGCACTCCATATGATGCTTCCATACCTTCATGCACCATGGATATTTGGTGGAAAATCTATTAAGCTTATTAAGACATATTTGAGCAACCTACATGTGCACAGATTTATATTGATTTTAATGGGAAATAAATTTTTGGTCTCCTCAAAACGCATTTCTACCAGTCTTCTATGTCATGTCCAAACATATTGAAGGAACAAGAATATGCATTGAACGCTAAAAATACAACTCTCCTCTACTATGCATGGTCGGCTCCCTACTCTCGGTGGCTTGATCTGAGAAACTTTTTTGAATCATCTAAGCTCGATCGATCCTCCATTCGAGAGCCCTCACCACATATTTCAGTTCTCTTCACAAAACTACTTCAAAGAACACAGCTTTTGAATGACATCTCACATTGTTTTAGAAACAACCCATAGTTTTACACAGTCATAGTTATTATCCTTCCGTAGGCAGGTGTTATATACGCATAAAATAAAATTCTTTGTTTTGTCAAGCTAATCGCAAAATTCTAATTGTCATTTTATATGTTTGGTATATAGTTTTCCCATAAATATCTATTTATTTATTTTTGTAAGAAAATTATTTTGATTTTTTCATTGGTTGAAATATTTTTATAAGCATTTTAGATTTTTCACATTAAAAAAAATATGTTTTTCAGAATTGTTGATTTCCTATAGTTTAAACATTGGAAAATATTAGTATTATGCAATAAATAAATTTAGTAATTAATAAATTCAAATGCTATCAATGATGATGAATATCTTAATTATGGCATTAATTTGACATATATAATTGGTGCTAAACACTTAATGATCATGTGCATTGTCCATTATAGCTCAATGTATACCGATTGAACCTTCACATCATCCTTTCTACATGGGAGACTACTGGTGTTTCCTCCGGTAAGAGTTTCTTTTCTTTTCCATGTCTTTCTACTTGTTCATTTTGGGGTACTCTATTTCTAAGATTTCAGAAGTTGCAGATGAATTCTCATTACGCCATTATCTTTGGAGGATGGAGGCATATCCGGGTTAATACTAGTTTTATGATCCAAAAAAATTTGGCACCACTATTATGAACCATATGTGGGCTGCTACGATAGAGAAAATAGCTACACCTAGTCATAGTTCAAGTGCAAAATTATATTTAGCTACCTAGCTATACTTCCTTTGGATATTGGATTCATTTACAGCCAACTCTGCCACAACCATTAGCACAGAGACTACTTAGTTAGAAGAATGCCATCCTCTATAACCATTAGCCCATGAAACACGTTAATGTTGGGGACATACCACCTGGTCATAGGATATAATTGTTGGTTGGATGGAGATTTTAAGTAGGATGTTTTGACATAGCAGAGAATTTCTCTGAAAGATAAACCGCCATGTAGTCATACTGTCTTGAGATCAAGGATTCATTGAAATCCAAATCATCCTCCATTATAATTAGAATGGTGACCACTTTAAATGTTGAGGGAAATTCATCTGGTCATTGGACAAATTTTTTATTTGATTGGAGAATTAGTGTTCAATTTTTGACATAGTACATAATTTATCTTTAGCGAAGAAGCTAGTTATATGGTCATACTACTTGGGAAAATAAAACAAGAAGTTTTTAGATGAGGTGTAGAAATTAGGCACATAAAATAACAACTAACAGAAATAAAATAAAGAATTACAAATAAAACATATTATTGCAAACTCACATCAGCACTTCTGTGTATATTTCTTCTTCTAGTTCCAGATCTTCAGCTCAATACAATCTCTCTGAATGTGTTTGATATGAAAACACTTACAATTTCCTCTAATAAATAGATGGCTTCATCTAACAATAAAACACCCAACTCATAAAAATAGAACTAAAAAGCACATGATTTTGTGCAATACAAAGATTTTTATTTATTTTCTTTAATAGTTTTTCCTAAAACTAGGAATATAAAACTAAATTCAAAAATTAAAAGCATGTAAAAAACAAACTACTTTTTGCTTTTCTAGGGGCAAAATTACTCTTTTTCTAACACTCCCCCTTAATTTTGACCTTCAAGCTTTTATTTTTCTAGAGCTGAGTGTGCACTTCTAAATCTACATTAACCAACTCCCATGAAGTGATAACTCATGTCTATGTGCTTTCTCCTCTTTTGAAAAACATGATTTTTGGATAATGCTATTGCTGAATTTTTGTCACAAAAATCTATGTAGCATCCTCTTGATTCTTCCTCAAATATTTCAACACTCTTCTCATCTAAACAACCTGACATGTTGCTCCTGTTGTTGCTACATACTCTACTTCTCTACTGAAGATAGTGTGACTATGGGTTGCTTCTTCAATTCCCATGAAACTACACCTGTTCCAAAGTGAAAAGCATAGCCGGATGTGCTCTTTCTATCATCAATACTTCCAAACGTAATCTGTCTGTGTAACCTATGAGTTTGAACTCATCTGATGTTGAATATAAAATTCCATGATTCTTAGTTCCACATACATACCTCAAAATATTTTTTCCATCTTGCCAATGTGAATCTTTTGGAGATTCCATGAACCTTGAGATGAGGCTCACACCATACATAATATCCAACCTTGTGGCCATCAAATACATGAGACTTCCAACTAGTCTTTTGAACAATGTTGGATCTACAAATGATCCGCTATCATCTTTTCTTAACTTCAAACCTACTATAACTGGTGTTGGTGCTAGCTTGCAATTCAACATGTTAAATCTCTTCAAAACATCATTAGCATACCTTGCTTGTGAAATAAAACTCTAGCTTCTGATTGTTGAACTTTTATGCCCAAAAAATAATGCATGAGACCTAGATCTGTCATCTCAAATTCTTTCTTCATAGCTGATTTGAATGAATCTATAGATATATTTCTAGTGATGATTAAATCATCCACATATAAAAAAACAATCAAAATTTTACCTTGCTCATTGATCTTGATGTATAAGGTAGGCTCACTGCTACTCCTATTGAAACCATTCTGTATCAAATAAGAATCAATCCTACTATACCAAGCTCTAGGTGCTTTCTTGAGACCATAGAGTGATTTTTTCAACATGTATATTTTTCTTCATGACCTTCAATCTCATAAGCTTTCGCTTATTCACATAAACTTCTTCTTCAAGAAAACCATTCAAAAATGTTGATTTTACATCCATATGATAAATAGGCCATTTGTTTTGAGATGCAATTGCTAAAACCATTCTTACCGTGTCCAAACGTGCTACAGGTGTAAACATCTCATTGTAATCTACTCCATATTTTGTGAAAAACCTCTGGTAACCAACCTTGATTTATGTTTCTGTACTTTACCATCAACAATATATTTGGTCTTATAGACCCACTTCACTCCTATCACGTCCTTTCCTTCGGAAGATCTACCAATTCCCATGTCTGATTCTTCTCTATGGCATCTATCTCATCATCCATGGATTGAACCCAAACTTCATTGTCTATAGCCTCTTCAAAGTATATTGGATCTACAACTTGAGAAAACAATGCAAAAACTGAAAAAGCATTAGTTGTATCAACATTATAAATCTCACTAAGACTCGTTTTTTCTCCGCAAAGGGCTATTTGATGATGGATTGTTTTGTACTTGAAGGAGTAACTTCTGGTGTTCTTTGTGGTGTTTGCTGCATGGTTGAAGATGAATGAAATCTTGGAGACCTCCTAGATGTAGATGGAGGTGTATCTTGTGCTACAACTTGTGGTGCATGTCCAAGATTCAAAGAAGATACAATACCTTGTTGCTCAATGCTTTCATTTGACATATCATCATGAGGAATAGTTCTATGTACCTTGGGATATGATAATATAATATATATGGGTTGATGGAGATGCTGACATGTGGCACACATCCCCTTAGTTAGTTATATGGGATCACATAGGAATTAATTATATTGGGTAATGGGTCGGCCTACATTGGGATTAGGTGTTACCCATCCCTATTTAAAGGATGTGAGTATCATTATGAGGAAGCTCATGTAGGCATGAGTTGAGTCTTACTACTTGGTAGAGGTATATTGGAGGTGTCCCCTTCAAGTGGATTGCCATCTTGCGAGATTGTGGAGTTACTCCTTCCTTAAGGAGCATTGTATGGTGTTGCCCTACCTTAAGGGTATTATTCTACATATATTGATATTAGGGCATCTTGGCCCCCATATATCTGGTGTTGTGTTATATTATACAATTTATAGATTTATTGTATGCAAAGTTCTTAGTTAAACTTGTCCCATACCTCTTAAACTCATTTGTCAACCATACCTATGGTTGAAGGGTTGATTTTAGACCTTTCAATGTATTTGTGTAAGTCAAATTGTAAGTTTTAATTACACTTTTCTTATATGGTTTAATTTCAGTCCTTTGGGGTGTGGGTTAGATTTGAGTGTGTAAGTAAACTATCATATTTTTCACCCACATAATTAATATGCATTGGAGAATAAAGTTGAATTTGTCTTGGGGTTAAGGAGGTGTGATGTGGCATCCTACATGGATCCACCTCATCCTCTTCCCTTCCCTCTTCTATAAAATTCAAATTCCTTGCCTTGTTTTGGGTTTCTTACTTTGGAGACTTCATTCTTGGGTGAATCCTTTTGTTGTTTTGGGAGCTCTTGCTTTTGGAGCAGTTGGAAGATTGTGGAATACTTGTGCTTGGTTGATTTTTGGATTGTTTTCTTGGAAACAACTATTGTTTGGAACTTGGACAACTCCATCATGGAGAGGTAAGAGCTTGGCTCTTGAAATGCTCCTCTTTTATGAATGTAAATGTTAATGTGTGAATATTTTGGCATGTTTGTGGGTTGTTGGGTAGATGGCCTAGGAATGGTGTAGGAGAAGACTATGGGGTTTCTTTTGTGGGAGGCACAAGGGTGTTTTAGGGAGGTATAAGTGTGGAGGGATTTGTGATTTGGGCTCCACCTTGCAAAGAAATAGAACTTTTATTTCTTTATTTGTTATGGGGTGCCATAAGAGGTTGGGGAGGAATAAGAATATGTGAGGAATAAGGGGTACTTTGGGAGACATAAAGAATGTCAAGGTTTGATATACTATATTTTAGAAGTTTGAAATCAGGTGGTGATACCCATTTCCCCTTTTGAGGGGCATAAGAAGTATCCCCATAGCTTCTCTCCTTTGGCTTTCTTGATGAAGCCTTAGTATTGTTTGCAATTTTTTTAATGTAGTTCTAAACTACATTCTATTTTGGACTGTGTTTTATTGTGAAAATGTTGTTTGTGTGTGTTTTGGAAGCCTTTGTTGCCATGAGTTGAATCAAATATTTTATTTACCTATGGTTAGGGCTCGGGGCTAATGAAGAAGGATGGATTCTCCTCTTCATTGGATTTCTCGATTGATGGAGGGTATTTCCTTTTCCCCGCTCTTGTTGTGATCACAATTTGGAAGAATGAGAAGTATGCATGTTGTTGTTCTGAGATGAGATAAATACAGTTTTATAGTCCCTTGTGAAATAAAATATTATTATTACCTTTCCCGGTTGAAGTGGATGAACTTGTATATGTTTTGTAAAGGAAATATGTTGTATTGCTTATGAAAGTGTAAACTGAAATGTGAGAGATACATACTCTATTATGTCCTTTTGAAATCAAGAAAGTGTCTTCTCGTATGATGAAATTGAAGATTGAAAGAAGGAAGTTGTAAAGTTGTATTTTGGAATCAATAAAGGATTGAATAACCTTCCTCAAATTGCATCATTGTATTGAATTTAATCACCTAAATGTGAGTTGTAATCTCTGTTTGAAAGAAAGAAATGCGTATGAAGGAAATGTAATACTTTGTTTTGTGAAGTGCATGATTTGAAAAGAATAAAAGTTAAATTATTGTCTTTATCATTTTATTTAAGGAATGAAACCTATTTCAAACTAGCATGAAATGAATTCATTTGTAAGGCAAGTAAAATAAGAACCATTGAGTTAATTTTTTTGTTTCCATTTCTGCTTCACATTAAACTCTGCAAATTTTACCAAAAATGAACCGACCAAACCTGTAATCAAGAAATAACAATGAAACATTAAAATTGAACATGCTAGGTTATAAATGAATGCAATTAGACAAAAGCACTTAAGGAAAAATCCTTCAAACCTTGAAAAATGGGCTCAACCCTCTTATAGTCATTTTGCTATCAAGAGATGTAGATTTTCAAATTGCAAATCAATCAGACAAATTGAATCTTGAAATCCTTCTTAAATCCATCTAAGAAAAATTATCCATGTCTATTTGACATGTTGAGAGAGGAAGAAGATAAAATTGAACAAATTTTATAAGTTAAAATTTATCGCTTTCCACCGTAAATCCAATGAATGTTTTTGCAAAATTGAACCATTAAAATTCATCAAAATTAAAACTTAATGATTCATGTGCAAAGAAACTTAAATAGGTTTCAAAATTCCTTGTTTTCCTAAAACCAAGTTCTCTATAAAAATTTATGGCATTCTGAATTTTTCTTCAATTGACTTCAAAATAATCCTAACTCTCAAAAACAAATTTGGGAAAATTTTCTAAATTTTCCCCGCCACCCCATCGGCCCACACCAATTAGGTGCTACCACATGGCATTGCAGAGGCTTTAGTGGAGGATCATATCCCCTTTAAACTTAGCACTTCAAAAAAATTGGGAAAAATTTCTAAATTTTCCCGCTAGCCCACACCCAACCAACTGGCATCGCGAGGCATTAACGGAGGAGTTTCCTTTCTACCTTTTGCGTTTTCATAAATTGTTTGGAAATGTTTCTACATTTTCCCCATCATCTTGCAACCAATCGGAGCTTCCACGTGGCATCTCAAGGCATTGGCGGAGGCACGGGTGAGTTTTACCCCTTTCGCCCTTCTAGGTGTTAAAATCCTTTATCCCCGCCACCCCGCTTTCCCCGCGTTGGATTAAGAGGTGCCACGTGTCCCTTGTGGACTTGCAGAGTAGCTGGAGTGCAGGTGCAAGGGTGGATTTTCACCCCACATGGGAAATTTCCAAAACGTCTCCCGCGGCCCTGCCGACCTAACTCCTCCTTCGAAAACTTTCTCCTCGCGGTCCGTCTGCGCAGCTGCCCATGGGGAAATATTTCTCCCTGCGGCCCGCAAACCTATCCCTAGGGAAAAATTTCTCCCTACGCATCTTGTAGACCTACCCGTGGGGAAATATTTCTCCCGTGGCCCATGCACCCGCCCTTGGGGTAAATTTTCTCCCGGTGGCCTCGCAGCCCGCTCTTGGGGAATATTTTCACCCCAAGGCCTCGCCAACACATAACTTTTGAAATACACGGAGTTCGGTAGACTTCCTTATATCTATGGAAAGGTGAGGAAATTTCATATCCAATGGGAATGATATAGGTAAATTTTTAATGTGTTAATTTTGATAAAATCAAAGTTGAATCTTTAAATCCTATTATAGAGTGGGTATGGTGAGGAATTACCCTCCGAACCTAATTGAACTTTCTAACCTTAAATTTTGGACCTTGTGACCTTTTGAATAATAGTTTTTAGAGTTCTATGGGCAATGGATCCTTTTTGAGGATTTGTATGGTAGAGAGTGCATGACAGCTCTTAACCGGGGACAGTTAGAGGACAGGGGTTTCTCTTGCACCAACTTTTTTGCAAGACATGGAGCAAAGAGGTGGTTTTGATCGACAGACTGCAAGAGGCACATGACACTAAGAATAAGTATGCAGATCAACATAGGACCAACCATAGTTTTGATGTGGGCATGAAGGTGTTCCTTCATGTTAGGCCACATAAGAGACCTATCCGTTATGGAAAATGATCTAAGCTAGATCCTACATTCCCGGGTCCTTTTGAGATCTTGGAGTGTATCGGCGCTTTGGACTACCATCTAGCATTGCCACCTAGCTTGTCTCATGTACATGATGTGTTTTATGTTTCATTTGTTAGGAGATCTGTTACAGATCCTTCTCATGTGTTAGATTGGACATCATTGTAGGTGCAGGGATCGGTGGCAAGTGTGATGGTGGAGGCCGTTCACATCCTAGATCATAGGACCCCGGGCATTCGAGGCAGAGAGGTTGATCAAGTTTGGGTGAAGTGGAACAGATATGATGATACTGCAGCTACATGGGATGATGCTACTTTATTACAAGTTTAGTTTCCACATTTGTTCTAGTGACTTCCAAGAGGAAATCAAGTCTAAGGGGAGGTGGATGTAGTGCCCACTTCCCTTTAACACCTTTTGATATTGATCATGATATTATTGATCATATTATGGAAATTATTATGGAACTTATTATAGTATGATGTTAGATGTTAGATCCTGGATTATTGTTGACCTTGATTCAGTTATGATGCATGATAATTATTAGAAACATTTTTATATACTGATGATGATATGTTGTTTAACATGGTTATATTATGGATGTTGTTTAGACATGTGATATTTGGATATTATGAGTAGACCTAGAAATGGAAATTATTTGATGATGATATAGTTGTTGATTAAAATTACAAATGATCTTATTGGTTGCTTGGATATTGTTGTGATTCATATATATAGAGGATTTTGGAATATTATTTATATTAATTGGGATGTTCTAATATGGCCACAAGGCCAAAGGAGGTATTTGTGTTTTGTAGGTTAAAATATCATAACAAACATCGGGGGATTGAGACTAACCACATTAGAATTCTAGATGAATTTAACAAGGTCACCATGACAACTGTATATGTTTGTATGTGTTTGTTGTTGTTAGGGATTCCCATGGGGGATCACCTTTAAATGTGACCAAGGGGTTTTACGTATTTTCTTCTATTTGGTCCCTTTGTAATGTTGCATGTGTTATTTTTGTTATGCATTTACCCCTTTCATTACTTATTAATTATTATAAGTAACAATGTTGTTAAGTTAATTAAGTAAAATATATCATAATAATGTAATTAATAGAGTTGTTGGCCATGTTTTAAAGTGTTGTAAGAATGTGAAAGTAATGTGCAAGTGACCTTGTAAGTGATGTGTAAGTTAACTTGTGAGTGTGAAACACTCCACCTTCATTGAAATTCGAATTTGTCCTTGGAGGCTAACTGTGGGGACAAGTTAAACTTGTCCCATACCTCTTAAGTTCATTTTCCAACCATACCTATGGTTGGAGGGTTGATTTTAGACCTTTTAATGCATTTGTGTAAGTCAAATTGTAAGTTTTAATTGCACTTTTCTTACATGGTTTAATTTCAGTCCTTTGGGGTGTGGGTTGGATTTGAGTGTGTAAGTAAACTGTCATATTTTTCACTCACCTAATTAATATGCATTGGAGAATGAATTTGAATTTGTGTTGGGTTTGAGGAGGTGTGATGTGGCATCCTACATGGCTCCACTTCATCCTCTTCCCTTCCTTCTTCTATGAAATTTGAATTCCTTCCTTGTTTTGGGTTTCTCAACTTTGGAGACTTCATTTTGCGGAATCCTTTTATTATTTTGGGAGCTCTTACTTTTGGAGTATTTGGAAGATTGTGGAATACTTGTGCTTAGTTTATTTTTATATTTTTTTCTTGAAAACAATTGTTGTTCTGAACTTGGATAACTCCGTCATGGAGAGGTAAAAGCCTAGTTCTTGAAATGCTCCTCTTTTATGAATGTAAATGTTAATGTCTAAATATTTTTACATGTTTTTGGGTTGTTGGGTAAATGGCCTAGGAATGGTGTAGGAGAAGACTATGGGGTTTCTTTTATGGGAGGCACAAGGGTATTTTAGGGAGGTATAAGTGTGGAGGGATTTGGGATTTGGGTTCCACCTTACAAAGAAATATCTTGCATTTCTTTACTTGTTATGGGGTGTCATAAGAGGTTGGGGATGCATAAGGAAATGTGAGGAATAAGGGGAACTTGGGAGGCATAAAGAATGTCGTGGTTTGATATAATATATTTTTATAGTTTGAAATGAGGTGGTGATACCTATTTCCCCTTATGGGAGGTATAAGAGTCATCCCCTATAGATTCTTTTCTCCTTTGTCTTGCTTGATGAAGCCTTAGTATTATTTGTAATGTTTTAATGTAGTTGTAAACTACATTCTCGTTTTGACTATGTTTTATTGTGAAAATGTTGCTTGTGTGTGTTGTGGAAGCCTTTGTAGCCATGAGTTGAATCAAATATCTTATTGCACTATGGTTTGGGCTTGGGGGCTAATGAAGAAGGATGGCTTCTCTTCTTCATTGGATTTCTCAGTTGGATGGAGGGTATTTCCTTTCCCTGCTCTTGTTGTGATCACAATTTGGAAGAATGAGAAATATGCATGTTGTTGTTCGGAGATGAGATAAAGACAGTTTTACAGTCCCTTGTGAAATAAAATCTTATTATAACCTTTCTCACTTGAATTGGATGAACTTGTATATGTTTTGTAATGGAAATATGTTGTATTGGTTATGAAAGTGTAAACTGAAATGTGAGAGATACATACTATGTTCTATCCATTTGAAATGAAGAAATTGTCTTCTGTATGATGAAATTGAAGAATGAAAGAAGGAAGTTGTAAAGTTGTATTTTGGAATCAATAAAGGATGGAATAACCCTCCTAAAAGTGCATCATTGTATTGAATTTGATCACCTAAATGTGAGTTGTAATCTCTGTTTAAAGAAAGAAATGCGTATGAAGGAAATGTAATACTTTGTTTTGTGAAGTGCATGATTTGAAAAGAATAAAAGTTAAATTATTGTCTTTATCATTTTATTTAAGGAATGAAACCTATTTGAAACTAGCATGAAATGAATTCATTTGTAAGGAAATTAAAATAAGAACCATTGAGTTAATTTTCTTGTTACCATTTTTGTTTCACGTTAAACTCTATAAATTTTACCAAAAATGAACAGACCAAACCTGCAATCAAGAAATAATAATGAAACATTAAAATTGAACATGCTAGGTTATAAATGAATTCAATTAGACAAAAGAACTTTAGGAAAAGTCCTTCAAACCTTACAAAAATGGGCTCAATCCTCTTACAATCATTTTGCTATCAAGAGATGTAGATTTTCAAACTGCAAATCAATCAGACAAATTGAATCTTGAAATCAATATTAAATCCATATAAGAACAATTCTCCATGTCTATTTGACATGTTGAGAGGGGAAAAGATAAAATTGAACAAATTTTATAAGTTAAAATTTACCAATTTGCATTATAAAAGACTCAGAGAAAGTTTTTGCAAAATTGAACCATTAAACTTCATCACTATTAAAAATTAATGATTCTTGTGCAAAGAGAACTTTAATATCTTTCCAAAAAGACCTTGTTTTCCCAAAACCGAGTTCTCTATAAAAAGTTATGGCCTTCTGAATTTTTTCTTTATTTGGCGTCAAAAATAATTCTAACTTAAAAAAAAAGGAAAATTTTCTAAATTTTCCTGCCGCCTCGCTGCCACTTTGCAGGTAATCAGTCTGCCACATGGCATCAAAAGGCTTTAGTAGAGGAGAAAATCTCATTTAAACTTAGCGCTTTAGAAAAATTTTGGGAGAATTTTCTAAATTTTCCCCCCTCCTACCACCTCGTAGCTAATCAGGAGTTGCCACGTGGCGTCGTGAGGCATTGGTGGAGCAGCTGGTTCCTTTCTACTTTTTACATTTTTAGAAAATTTTGGAACAATTTTCTACATTTTTCCCACTTCCCTGCAACCAATCAAGATCTTCCACATGGCATCGCGAGGCATCGGCAGAGGCGCTGGTGAATTTTACCCCTTTCGCCCTCCTTGGCGTTAAAATCCTTTTATCCTCACCGCCCGCTTTTCCCGCATTGGCTTAGGATGTGACACATGTCCCTTACAGACTTGCGGACTCATGGGAGTGTGGGTACAAGGATGAATTTTCACCCCACGCGGGAAATTTCAAAAACATCTCCCGCGGCCGTGCCAACCCGACTCCTTTGGGAAAAATTTCTCCTCACAACCCACAGACCTGCCTGTGGGGAAATATTTCTCCCTGTAGCCCACGTGACCCACCCCTAGGAAACATTTCTCCCCACGTCCCCAGAGCCCCCACCCATGGGGAAATATTTCTCCCTGCAACCCACAGACCCACTCTTGTGGAAAATTTTCTCCCCTGGGTCCGCAGGCCCACTCTTGAGGAAAATTTTCACCCCAAGGCCCATCGGCCCATAAATTTTTATATACAGGGATTTTGGTGGACTTCCTTATATATCTCGGAAAGGAGAAGAAATTTCATATCCCATGGGAATGATTTAGGAAATTTTGAATGCGTTTTTTGAGAAAAATAATTTCAATCTTTAAATCCTATTAGAGAGTGAGTATGGTGAGGAATTACCATCTTAACGTAATTGAACTTTATAACCTTAAATTTTTGACCTTGTGACCTCTAATAATTGTTAATAAAAGAAAAGTATAATCTAGTGGATTAGAATTGATCTAGAACTTGTTAGTGACAACTTTTGTCTTGTAACCTGGTTGTAGACTCTTTTAAACAAAAAAATTTATTGCATAATTTTTCTATGTAATCCTAGGTTGTTCTTGGGGTTCAAGTGGTTGTTTTTACAAGCATCACAATATCTCTAGCAATAGTGACATTGAATATAGGATTTATCATGTCTCTGATTTGAAATTTTTTTATGATTGTGCTCTTGACTATGTCCTCTTCCACTTGATTTTTAAGGACCGCTACTACGTCCTCTAAATGAACTTCTTCCTCTTCCACGATTTCCTGATTTCTACTTGTGATGAAAAATCTTGATCTATAACTAGATGTGATCTATTCTTCCTCTATTCATGATTTATTTGTGATGCATGTAACTCATCAATTGAAAAATTACTTAGATCCTTAGTTTCTTCAATAACATCTACCAAAGGATCAAATTTTGCAGCCAAACTTATAAGAATTTTTTCAATAATTTTTTTTTCCTCAATATTTTCACCTTGAGATGTAATTTGATTGACCAAACTAACTACAAAAGTAAATAATGATTCTACAAAATCTAAATCTTTCATTGACATATTTTCAATATCTCTACAAAGTAATTGTACCTTGGCAGTTTTTAATTTCTCTTTACCTGAATACGCAACTTACGAGTTTCCCATGCAAATTTGTGCTTTAGTTTATACTTCCACTCTAGGTAGGAATCAAGATGCTTTTGTGCATGGCTTGATGAATAAAGAAAAGATTTTTTCCATCTTTCTTTCTTAATTCCTTCAAAGTGTCTTTCTCTTCCGTGAGAGTGTTATATGTTGTTGCATCTATGGGATCTATGTACCCATTCTCTATGATTTCCCACACATCCTGGGATCTAAATAGTTCCTTCATGGTTAATGACCAATACTCATAATTCTTTCCTATAAATTGTGGTGTCTGTAGACCGGATATAGAATCCATAACCTATTGTCAATTAGAAACCTACTGAAAAATCCATGCTCTGATACCAATTTGTAGAAATTAGGCACATAAAATAATAACTAACGAAATAAAATAAAGAATTGCAAATAAAACATATTATTACAAACTCAGATCAACACTTCTGTGCATATATTTCTTCTTCTAGTTCTAGAGCTTCAGCTCAATACAATCTCTCTGAATGTGTTTGATATGAAAACACTTACAATTGCCTCTAATAAATAGATGACTTCATCTAACAATAAAAACACAACTCATAAAAATAGAACTAAAAATCACATGCTTTTGTGTAATACAAATCTTTTGATTTATTTTCTTTAATAGCTTTTCCTAAAACTAGGAATCTAAAACTAAATTCATAAAATAAAATCATGTAAAAAACAAACTACTTTTTGCTTTTCTTGGGGAAAAATTAATATTTTTCTAACATTAGGTTGTTCGACTTGAAAGAAATTATTTTTAGTTGTTTTATCTTTTTCTAAGGGTACAATTATCGATCTCATCTATTTCCTTTCAAGAATAGAAGTAAATAGAAATTTTATCATGATATACCCACACTTCTAGGGCTTGGTTCTGTGCCCATGTGATATGCCTTTATTATAGTATCAACAATTTGAGAATTGCTAATTATTCCACTATGCCCAACTCATTCCCTCTAAGTCAGTGAATATGTAGACTCATTTTTATTCCTTCTATAAATAGGAATAGAGGAATCTATCTATTTTGTGTTTTGGCATAAGTATGTTTCATTTTCTTCTCAACTTTAAGTGTATCAAAGTTACGGGAAGAGTTGAATGTTTAGTTAATGAATTCTAATTGAAATTTAACTATATGTCTACAGATTCTGATGGTGAAAGAGGTTGATTTCCTCATCAAGAATTAAATCTAAGTAGTGTGATGGGAAGAGAACAACATTAGACACATTCAAAATCCCTTAGAGTTTAATATTTTTTTCTTTTTAAAAATCACATTGGCCAACTGATTAGTTGAACAAAACCTTTAAATACAAAATATGCTCATTTCTCTATTTCTCTCAGTTTATGTTTTTCATTCCCACAATAATTTTTTTAATGCGTCTTCTAATAAAACTAAAGAAAAATTTGCTTGTTGGAATAGAGAATTCAACTACAATCTTGAAGGCTGATGGATGTTCAATGTAGTCAGAACACAACATCTAGTAGGTATATCACCCAACATGTATTGAGTCCAATATTGGTTCTATGATAATGCGATTAGTGATTTTGGATGTGAACTATTGTATTAAACTACCCATAAGTTTTATATGTTTCGCATGTATACTGCCATATTTTATTCATTTACAAAATATTCTTTATCGCTAACATCTCTATTTTTTGGGATTTGCAGATATATTGACAAGTTGATTATTTACACTTTTTCCACCTTCCTTTCATGGAACAACCCCTACCATATGAAGAATATTATGTTGTTGCTTGTATTTTACTCCACATCGGAAACATTTTTTTCAATTCTTTTCATTGAAAAACCATATCTGTATGATAAACAAAATACTATTGAATATCTATATTCCTTTTTGGTGACCATATTTTGTAATTTTTGAAAATGCTACTCTTTATCTTCTCCCGCATATAAACAACTATGTCAACATTATATATAGTCTACACTTTTTGACATTTGAAATTAAATTTTTACACCTCTCATATGTGTGTTGCATTCTCATATTGCATACTTGGACCCCTCTTTTGATTCCTATTTTCACATGTTTTCTTGCATATTTTTTTCTTGTCACTATCACAAATATTAAATTGACTTTTTTAATATCACCAATCAGGCCAAAACTAAGCCTTCCTCGTATTTATTTTATTTTGCAATTTTTTGCCTTGAAGACGTAATAGATGGTACATGACATATTTTTTTGGAATTGAGGATCAAAACACTCGCAAAATGTAAAAAGTATGTTGCAAAGTTATTCTTCTCGTCATTGTTTCGGATGTTATAAACCCATTAAACTACATCTTTATACTAACCTATTATATGTCTATTTTGTTATGCTACATAGTTAGGCCAATAATAACATAATATATGATAAGAAACATTACCTGAAAATTTCATACTAGTTTAAGAAAATAAAATTCCAAAATTAGCTCATTTGATATCGGTGTTTTCTCTTCTTTGTTATGCTCGACAATCTCTTTTTCAAGTGAAGTGATTTCTATTCTCGTGTTTTCTATATCCAATTCGTAGTGCCCACTCCTCTTCGAAAAATGTTTCATTTTGATGTTCATACTATTGCATTGATACTTAGACATTCGAGTATTATATTTTTATCAGTAGATGATAGACTATGTAGACATTTAGACTATTGACATTATGTGGTTTACATTTTATTATGATGCACTAGATGGTGATGATAGACAGTTATATATGTTAATTTGCGATATTATGATTTTTATACTAACATGTCATATTTGGATGCATAACATATGATTGGATGTTTTGAGTAAAATTATGATTTTATGGATGCCAAAATCAAATTAATTATATGATGATGGATAATAGAACTGCTAGATTTGAATGATGATTATTGATTTTATATGTATCTTGTCTCGATGATTTTAATACTAGCAAAAGGCTAGAGAGGTATCTCATTTGTGTGCAGAATATTTTATCATATACATTGAAAGGGGATAGGGAACCAACCACGGAAGGATGTCAGGTGTTGAGAAACATGGCCAAAATTTGACAACATATCTAATGTTGTAGTGTTTTGTTTTTGCATGCCTAGTTAGGAGGTTTCCCATGGGGGGTGACCTCACATGTGCGGCCATGGGATGATATGTTTCCCTTTTCTTTTAATTTTTGTATGTGCTTTATTTTTTTGTATACATTTAATTTTGGTAATGGTTTCCACTTTATTAAGATTTATAATTATGTCTTAATTAAGCTAATCCTTCCTTTTGGGTTAA